>JAQIUQ010000408.1:0-463262 GCA_030378365.1 Hybognathus amarus
CCTGAATGGCTTTCTCTCTCCCAGTCGGTTTTGTTTTGGTTACAGTCACTGATCCCTCACCGTAATCGTGATTGTCATCAAATATAACACCAACCTGTAATTTTACTACACTTATTTAAATTTGGTTTGAAACAAAAACAAATTTCAAAGTTAATTTGAATTAAGTCTCTCATTTCCCATTGGGAAATTGCATTATGGCTTTATTTCTATATTTCCATTTCAAATTATTTTTAATAATTTTGATCTGGTTTTATTACAACTGTATCCTTACTAATCTAAAGGTTACTTAACCCCTATGCATTTGCTCAATTTGAATTGTATTTAAATCAGTTTGAATGCACTTCAAATCAAGCTCTCTGTCAGCCAAATTGACCACTAGGAGGAAGAGACACACACCCTTAGTGGCCAAAACTCGCCACTACAGATTGCTTCCTCCTGTGCTCCTCCCGCTGCACTTAATGCTATCTCTTCCCTGTATGGAGGTTGGGTTATTCTGATAATTGACATTGTCACAATTCCCTTTGTGTTTATACCATAGACTTTAGTAAAGCCGTTGCCTTTGATTTTTCAACAAAAATAGACACTCAACTTGATGTAGATAGAGGAGCTTTAATTCAAATTGAGGCACACTTGTTCTTCATCCTGTTTTGTGTTTGTAGGTAGAAATCTCTCAAGTGCTGTGGTGATGTGACAGTCACCTTCGCTTGGGGTCCGGCTGGCTGGTTCGTCTGATCTGCGCCACCATCGCTGACTGAGCGCAGGTCTCGTACTTTCCTGTATCTTTCTGTTGATGCGGCCCGCAACACGACACCACCAATCTGGCACCGCCGGTTGTGTTCAAGGTCAAGTTGCTTGAAAGGGCGCACCTCGGTACAGATGCACGAAATGCCCGGGACACTGCTGTCAGGTGTTGGGGGGTGACAGAGGGACCAGCCACGAGGCTGACTCCAACCGGGATGACCTCATTTCACCCCAGGCAAACTAGAAAAAGGTATTAAAACCCATCCACTTAATATTGGCCACCGAATCTAGAGATTCCCCTGATATTTGAAGTGGTTGGCTTCCTCCGTCTCTCCAAGCCACAAACTGCAGGCTTTAGCCTCACAAACTGCCTCTTTCACTTTTAACACTTCTTGTGTACTATTAATGCCATTTCATTACAGACCTCCCCATCTTTGATGGTTGCATGTTACTTCAAACTTTGCTAGCTTGCCATTGCTCTGTTCTGTTGTGCTCTGTTCCTTTCAGTTCACCTAGAGACAGAACCTCTCTGACACACCAAGGAAAGCTGAAGAATAGTTTGACAACCAAGTCGTTAGCATAAACAGGTGACCCCTAAGCTAGCGCCCTGCCAAATCTTCATTCAGACCCATGATGACCTACCCAAATTGTCCCACCTAACGGTTTAACTGTCTGCATCAGTTAACCAAAATTTTCATACACGGCCTAGCCGGTATTATAGCTCGTTAGACGTAGTCGAACTTGCATTGGTCTCTCTGTGTGTGTTGTGTTCATCTCGCCCACAGTGAAGCCAGTATGTTCCAGTCCCACAACCCGCGGGGACAACCTGGAGACATGGCCGAGATTCATGACATCTCCATCCCTGCCCAAAGCCACCGGTTACTCAGAGCCCCGAGCCAAGAGCAACTGGACGCAGACGTGTACAAGCTGATGGCACACAAACGCAAGCCAAAGCTCCCACGACAAAGACTGGGCCCAGACACGTCAACCTCGCCTACCAGCTCAGCGCACACGCACGCCTCCGCAAAAGGAGCCGCATCGCCCTGGAGCACAGAGGTCACGACGCCGAGGACGACAACGACCCCGAGCTACAGAAGGAAGTAAAAGACTTCAAACTGCCCTGTCTAAATCTTCTACACAGACTGAAGAGAATAGTCAGAGAAAAGAACCAAAGAGGAATTCAACGAGAAACTCGACAAAGTGAAGCCCCTTTGCAAAGAGCAGAGGCTGAACTTAAAGAGATTCGAAAGCCACGGCCTACGAAAGAAACTCTCAAGAGGCCCGTGTGACCATCCACAAGCTCGTTCAGCAGAGACAAGATCTCGAACATGAACTTGATCCACAGAGTTGCAATACTCTTATAGACTTCAGCATGACCGGAAAAGGGGAAACACACACCACAAGTCTCCCCTGAACCAGTCTGCACATTTCAGCCAAGAACACAAGAGCTGAAAAAGGGGGAGGTGGGAAAGCCCGCCTTCCACCACATCTCTGACAATCTACAAGACATCGACTTTCCACCTGCTGTCTCCAACCGGTGTCTGACACGACACCGACACCCAGCAGAACAGACCCAGGAGGGCCTGTGCTACCACCACCGGCTCCGAACGAGTTTGCTGTGGAACTTGCAGCGAACCTATAACTGAGGAGGACACCAGTTTCAAGAAACCTCTCCTCCTATCCCGTCAGTCACCATAGTTCTCCTGCCCCCACGCAAGGCCCACTCAACGATGCGTGAAGGCCCACTCAGTAAGAATTCCTAAAACCCCAAATTATTTTGAACTGCAACCCAGAAGACACTGCACGAACGCAGTGCAAGACTCTGCTAAAAGGTCCTTGATCAACATCGGACGTAGAACTTTTGAAAAGTAGATGAAAATGGGTGTTCAAAGAGTTGCAAGACTCTGCGTTTGTAGAATTAGAATTTTACTAAGTTAAAGGAATCTTACATAGACATGTACGCTCTCAACGGCCGACAGACTATGCACGACTCTTTTGAAACAAACAGTTTTTAGATGTTGTTTAGAACGGCACCGTTAAACATTTCACGACAGTGAAGAGTCACAGAAAACACCCACTCCATACTTTGCCTTGACGACAGAGTGTAGTAAAATCACCCGAGTTTAAATTACTGTTAATCAACAGGCGTGCACTTGACCATCGCGGTCCAACTAAAACACTACGTGCAATACGCATCTTGATAGCTGGCTTGCCTAAATGCAGATAAAACAAATAGCGGGAATTGACATCTCTACTTTAAAAAAAAAAAAAAAATTTTTAGGCCTTAGACTCCCAACTGGTATCAGGAACTTCAGCATTAAAGCGTAAGTCTGTGTAACAGAAGAATCATCTCAGCAGCTTGTAATCTGTACCGATATCTTTTCCGCTTTGGAAATAAACAAAAAAAAAAGAAATCCAAAATCGCGGTATAAGTAAACCTGTTTCTGACGAAGACAGCTCAGGACAGAGTTATATGTATGTAAACCTGGGCGACGCTTCCCCTTCTACAAAGTAAAGGCCTTAATTTTATTGTTAGATTGATGCAATTCACCTAAATTTTAGCTGCTTCTACAAGCAGAAAGCTACTAAACGATCAAAAGAAGTAACTCGCGGAAAAGTCAGCATTCATGCATGAGAGAGACGTAACTATATATGCTTAGGAAAGCTAATCTATTTCCTTACTCTGTAAGCAAATAGAACAAGACAAGCTTTGACTTGCAGCAAATCTATTTCCTTACTCTGTAAACAAATAGAAGACTGAAGTAAAGAGTAGAGTTCCATGAGAAAATTAGCAAATGCCAAGACACATTTGCGTTTTACTTAATGCAACCAAGTTCTTGAAAATCATAAAGTATAGGTGCCTCCCTTTTAACCCGTTAAAACATGCACGATTCATGTAAAATACACAGACATTCTTCAGGTACTGTTGAATTGCTCTGACACCCTCTGGCTCCCATGACAACTTGTCACAGGAAATGCTAACTCTTAATGTCACTTTTGTAAACAAACCAGCCTGGGTGGCTAAGCTAACCTAGCCTAGCATCAAGCTAACTTAGGCTAAGCTAAACTGACCCATCACTAAGCTAACTTAGGCTAAGCTAACCTAGCTTAGCATCAAGCTAACTTGGGCTAAGCTAACCTAACATAGCTCCAATCCAATGCAGGCTAAGCTGAATAACCTCCACAGTTAGCAGTTAGCATTATTTTCTTGAACCCTTAATCACAGCTGTGTTCCACAGTGCAAAGTATTCTAGAATACTTTCCTCAACACCACTTAGGGTTTCTAATTATTCACTTTCCGTGTTTGCAATTCTTATTAGCCAAAGTTTACCCTCACAGGGTTAGGAATACTCCTTGCTAACCATTGAAGACTAACTTCACAGATGCCCTGTTAATTAAACTCAAGTTTAACTGCAAGTAAACTGCGTAACTAACAACAGAAGAATTTGTATAACCATAGGAATTTTTCGTCGGCATGTTGACTAAACCTTTGGAGGAACACACCCAATGTGGTCTTGAACACGCAACCGCTACAACCCACTATAGAGTGTTGATCAAAGCAAATCCAAAGTTTAGCCACTAATGCCACTGATTATTCTCGACTTCAGATCATTCCCATGTTTTGATCATTTTATTTCCTTTTGCTTTAATTTTGATTTTATTTTTCCTCGTTAATTATTTCATTCCTTTGACCTTGATAATAATAGCAAGCAGCTATTCCCTTGTCCATTAGGTCCTCTATATGATTTAATTCCTTTGCCTCTCTTGTCCGAGTGTGGTTCCATTTCCCATAGGGCCCAGAAAGGAAGCAGACACCCTTATTTGTTATTTTGGCTTAGTTCCAGCCAGTGCACTCGTTTTGTGACCCTCTAACACAAGTAATCTCAACAATTTACTAAAGGCACTACTAGAGTCCTGAGGATCGACAATAAGCAGAATTTAAATAAGAAAGCTGTCCTTTCCCCTATTATCGTTCACACCATCGAGCTATAGTGAACCACCAGCTAAGTCCAGAGAAATAATTTAGTCATAAGAACCACCTTACGTCATTTATTTCATCTCGGCTATGTCCTTCCCAGGAAATACCCTCGGAACCACACAAAACTTAGCCCCCTAACATTCACAGCTAAGATTAGGACAAAAGAGACACTTAGCTTTATGCTTAAATACCTAACGAACCTATTAAGCAGTAGTTCTGAACTTTTAGGGCCACGCATTAATCACTCACAACCAGTGTGCCAGAATGCCACAGAGCCCCTGCGTAACCTGACCTCAACCTCCCAAGGAACCACTGCCACAAACCACGGCATGGCTCCAAAAGGATTTGACCAAGCTAACCAGAAAAGCCACGACATGCAGACCAGACTGTCACTTGCAAACTGTCTAACCAACCTGACTGCATGAAACAGATTCTGCTCGATATGGATTACGTCCAGTCGTGAGGTGCACAGCTTCCTAGCTCGTCAAACAGAGACTGCCAAAATGGACTATTAGCTGTTGCAATAAGCTTCGATCGCTTAACTCCCTGATCCAGAATCATACCAAAGGTTCTCACCGCCGTGGACATCAAGCAAGACCGACTTGAAACTCCACCGACTCCGACAAACCACCAGGTATGGAAAGGATGCCAATCTCAGAACTTTGTTTCTTTGAAGCTTGCATCCCACAGTGAGTTATTCCGTAAGCACCCTGGCCTGTCCCTGTAGCATATCTACCATAGCTACGAGACCACAAGCTCACATTACGCAAAGACTTTGTCCGAAAAGACTGGGTAAACAACCTCAAACTAACCTGTCTCTGAGCACGACTCAGAGCTGCCTCTAGGAGGCACCCCACACTTTCACTGAGAGTAAACCGTTCCAAGCCAACAGAGGGCAACACAACAGTCCTGGTGCTCATCGACCGCACCAGAGCAAGAGCTCTGAGCCGCACCTCATCACCAAGAGACTCAAGCCCAACCAGCCCAGAGCGGTACCCCTCTCAACACGCCACTGGTAAGCACAAATCTGAGCACACATCAGATAACAACAGTGCAGCCATGTCACTGACAGCAAAAATCCTGAAGGTGCTGAAAGAGTTTCTGCACAAGATCTCACAAGAAGGACAAGCCAGACATGCTATGTCTCAGCGCAAGACCCAAACAGACACCCAGAACACTGCTCGTCAGCATCACACCACAGAGCTCACTGCCACTTCACAAAGTGACAGCACCAAGCAGCCACCACAACTGACAGCTGCACAGCCTGAGCATGACAACACCGTGTCCCACACAACATCAGCCCAGACGCCAGGACTTCTGGGAAACCTAATCAAAAAGGGGTGGCACAAACTCTGCCTAGCCACCTAGAGACAATGATTTGAGCCTTGAAGCCATGCTAGACACTAGCTCAAACATCACGCTACTGCCAGCCCAACTCTTTAAAAGACTCAAACAATCAGAGCGAACTCTCAAATCCCAAACAGGTAAGCTGAAGGTGCAATCCTACAGCCAAAACGACATCTGGCTCAACACAGGTAGCTCTCATTCACCCAACAATTGGTCCCTATGTGCCGGATTTACCCAGTGTACCGATCACGAACGATCACGTACGCACGTCTGATTGGCCAAGATCTGTTAGATCGTTATGAGCCTTTAATAGACTTTAAACAACTGAATGTCTGAGCTCAAGTTCAAGTACCCCTCCCCCTCCAGTCACACAGGTCAAAAGAACCTAACTGGCAGGTCACAGAGGTCACAAGAACTCCTGCAACCAGCCATAAAGGCACAGCCTCAGCACCAAATGTAAACGTGAACTTGCTACCCTGCACCTTTCAGCTTACCAAAAACTGAGACTAACCAAATGAACTTTGAGACAACCACCTCTCAACCCCTCCAACCGCCCAAACCGGCCGTCAACCACGACAACGGCAGCTCACCAAGCACATGCTGCTAAACGGCCCAACACTTGAAATTTATGTACCTCGTGACATCACTTCGCCACAGCTTGTGCTGCCACAGTACAAAAAGGGGGATATACCAGCCAGTGTATGCCTGTCACGCACCATGTGGGCTGCACACCGCAGCACCAGGACATCTCGGCATCCTCAAAGGCATCAGGCTGTCCCAGCCAACAGCCGCTGAAATCTTTCCTCCCTTTTCTCTCTCTCTCTCTCCCCTGTCTCTGTTACAGGATGCTGCTGCTGTGGTCGTCTTCCTGTGCCTCCAGCCAACCAGAGGACAACTGCAGTCATCACCAGGTCCGACATCACACAGCATAGGGTCGACCACCACGCAAGCAGAGCTAAATGGACACCCACGCCGCTGCTGTCAGAACGCAGTCAAACACCGGCATGTCCAGCAACAAAACGAACTGAAATCCTTCAGCCAAAAGGTAACTCACAACAGAGTGCCTCCTCACAGACCATCAAGAAATTGAAAGGAGCTGTGACAGATCCACAACGCTCACGGCATTCTACTGAACCAGACAAGTGAACTCCAGCGAGACAACGGTTTACTGTCTGCCAGAATGACTTTGCTCAAAACTCAGCATCAAGCAGCCTTTGCTCCGAGACTCGAGCTACCCTGCTGCTGACTGAGCCTGAGTCAAGTCCCATCCTTTACGAAACCCATGATTTCACCCTGATTCCAGAACTGGAATTATGAACTGTGAAAAACGGGGTGCCCAGCCGAACTGAACTTGTTCTCAGCAACATAGCTCTCCTAGCTGTGTTTCAACTGAACACCTGCACCACTGCACCACTGCATCACCTGTTGTCCAATCCTGGACCGCAGCTGATTCTGCGCTGGGTACCTCTACGGTAATCAACCACGTCTTGACACTTGACTTTCACACTCCACAAGAGACTCAACAAACGCAAACCTCCACAGCCACCACTGGACCCTCAGGAAGAGGGTACCACACTGGAGACTGCGTCCAACCTCATCAAGCTGAGCCCGAACCTCAGCCTAGCCACCACCTGCTACCTGACTTTCATGATTCACCTGCCCTCCATCCATTGCGATGGGTGTCGTTCGAGTGGAAGTCCACGTAAGGACTTCATCTAACGAAAGGGGGAGATGTAGTGATTTTGGCCAGACTGAATCAACCGTCCTCCAAGGACTCGGACCCCCCCCCCACAGACACACACACACAAACACACACACATACACCGCCACACACATTCTTCCACTCACTGGAGTGAGATCATGTTACAAGACTGTGGAATGTGCTTTATGTCTCTGACCCAAGAGATGGACTTTTCTGTGTTAAAAGACATTTAACCAGATATATTCCATGTGTTCTATGTATGTGTGTTTTTCCCCAGGTCACCGTGAAATATCTTTGTTGGTTGCAGCATAAAAAAGGAATTAGAAATAACTTCCTTAGGCATTGTAAACAGAAGTATATGTTCATTTAATGTAACATAATGCTCCTTGGTGTCTCTAGAATACGTATCAGATGAACGACCCGAATATGTACAGAGATGTAAAGTAAAGTGTGTTTTTAATATGTCTTACTGCCAAGGATGATCGAACTGTTTCAATAGTAGCCCTTATGTGAACACACCCCCTCCCACGAGGAGCGCGTGGTCTGAGAACAAAGCACCATAAAAGAATGTTTCCCGCGTGCAGCCTCCATCTCCCTGATTGGCTCAAGCCAACAGGAAAGGGATGGATGTCCCCAAGAGGATCAAGGCGCATCGCCAGCTTCGCCCTTTCTCTTCCGAAAACGTCTCATGCCAAGAAGCACATGGCAAAGGATCCCCTACACGGAGATCCGAGCCCCAACACGGGATCCTTCCTCCGATCGTCCTATGTTCTGCCTTCCTCCCTCAAATGAACTGCCAAGTTCGTTCTCCCAGGAAAGGTAGTGGCACTTTGCCGATCTGATTTTCCTTCGGGTGGCACGTCACCTCAAAGACTTTTAAGCCTTTCAAACATTCGCGGCGAATGCCAACGAAAATCGCCACGCGTGACTCCCCACGGAACAAAGAGAGCCACCGCGCATCGCAACCAACCATGCACGCGCCAGGACGGGCAGCAGCTAAAGGCGCGCCGCGCTCCACGGAACGCGCTCACGCGCTCCACGGAACGGCGCGCACACAGGAGAGCCTCTCCCATTCATCGTGCGGCCCAACCCGGGCCTGGGCCACGAGTCCGTGACACACACAGACCAAACATGTTGTGCAAGTATAACGTTACCTTCTTTTAGAGCTTCTCAGAAGCATAAAGAAAGTGTTTTCATGGTGTTCAGAAAGATTAATTGACTGTTTGGTGATTGTAACTCTCTCTCTCTCTCTCTCTCTCTCTCTCTCTCTCTCTCTCTCTCTCTCTCTCTCTCTCTCTCTCTCTCTCTCTCTCTCCAACTCACTTATCGCTCTAACGCCCTGCCGTCGTCTTAGTTTGTTTAATGTTTGTATATACATGTATCATTGTAACGTGAGTAAATGCTTACTTAGTTGCCTTATTGACTTTAATAAATTCAATATGACCATTTGTGATTGAATTACGGTCCTGCTCATGACAAGTCTCTGAAGTGAAAGATCGAACGCTGCATGCTCTATATAACTAAACATACCAAAAGGTTATGTTTTGTGGAGTTGGAATGCTGAATTCTTCTGGCCAGAGAATTAAGTTTTTCCCTGCTCTATAAATTACTTGAGCTAATTAATTTTACTTGTCTTGTAAGACGTGGTCTGTGCAATCTGTTACAATTAATTTGTGGTTAATTGCAGAGATACACATGTATACATATAAGTAAAGTTAACAGAAAGCCCTCATCGAGGGATTTATTAACATGTAAGACCGGGCTTATTGAATTGTATGAATAATTATTAATTATGAATTATTAATTATGATATGCAAATTCCCCTCCACGAGACCCGCCCAGAGTCTTTACATCACGTACCTGCAGCGCTTTTATGAAAGGAAAACTGACAACCTAAGACTGCAGAAAGTGCATCCTATTTGCTTTATTTTTAAAAAGTACAATGGCTTTCTTTGACAAGTGATCTAATCTTTTAGGACCATAAATGACAAAGTAATTAAGTTGCTTCCATCGTTATAAGGAAAAATCTTTAGGTTACTTACGCAACCCTGGTTCTCTAATAACAAGAGTGAGGTATCTCACTGTGGGGCATATTGATGTCTTGCTTCTGTATGACCATAAATTATAGAGTAACAGTCTCCTTTCTTAGAAAAATTTCCAGTGATTGCGCCAGCACCTCATGGGGACACAACATATTTTAGCATTGCAAACTTGACATTCTGACATTCATTTAACTAACTTGACAGCTTCTTCATAAGCAAAATAAAATGCAGTCAACCAAACTGCTCAATTTAAATAGTCCGTAATAGCCCTATAATCTGTTGTTTAGCGTCACCACTGTGTCACTGTGTGTTTTATGTGGGTGATGATATACGTTGATATTGCAAGTGAAGTTCCAAGCCTAGTTTACATAGGCTAATAAATAATAGCATTCAAATAAGTTGTGAATATGGGAACATTTGGATCTATGATTTGGATTTGTGATGAATGAGCAGGCTTCAGTTTCAATTTAAATTAATTTGTTGTGGCTTGATGTTTATTTATCTTAATAACTTTAAAGGATTTGTTGTGAAGAAAACTAAAATAGCCTAAAGGTTTATAGTGTTTATAATATTTTTAAACATTTTGATATGTTAGCCGTATTTTACAGTATTTCTGCACAACATTATTCAATGCCAGAAACACTGTTAACTGTTCCAGGAAGTGTGCATTCTGTAGCGAGACGGGCCACTTCTCTTTCGCTATTCTGCCCTCACATACTGCACCCCAACCTGTGAGCAATGCAAAACCTGTGAACACGAACTTTCTCAGAGAAACTGATGGAGAGTGCCCATGCAGAGTGACGACACTATCACTTTGCGGTTGAGGTGGCATTTTGGACACAAGAGCTGCGCTGCTATCCAGTGCTGAAACCCCCTCATTCGCAACAGTCCCAATGAAATGACAGAATCTATTCGAGGCCGTCAGCCCCAGAAAACGTAAACAGTCTGAATGGAACTCTGTTTCCTTTCTGAAAAAGGGATAGACTGTTACAAATTGAACTGATGGGCTCCTCCAACAGTTATAAATAAAACTGTGCAGTTGACTGCTGCCACCTTTGCTTCTGACAATATGACATTATTAACAAACCTTTAAAAAAATAATACAATTTTTTGTGGATCCTCCTGATCTGCTCTTTCGTCTTTCTTCATGTTTCTTTGACAAATGGCAATGTCTCGCATGAAACAATATGTATTTGAAAGGATGTTTTTTAAATCTAAACACACACTGGAATTAACCATTTTTTAAAAACTGAAAGCGAGTCACTATTACGGCTGGGCTGTTTGACTGACAGTAGAAAACCGTAACAGATTTTTAAAACTTCGTGTATTCGTTTGGGTCAGATAACATCACTGTAGCTTTACGCCCCATCTTTACGACCAACGGTATCAGTAATGCCTGCAATATGTTGTGCAGTTGGCTGCACAAACAGCCGAAAGAGGTACCCCAAATTGGTATTTTATTATATACCAAAAGAAAAGGATAGAAGGAAAGAAGTGGTAAGCAGGCTGCACGATATTGGTAAAAAATGGCATTGCGATATTTTATTTTTCCGCTATATATATTGCGATATAAGGACGATTTCTCCAGATGACTTGAATAGCTCTATTTGGAAAAGAAATAATCATTCTGAGAATGACTGGGGAGGTTGTGTCATGGAGTAAATCCGCATAGAAACTAATATTAATTGAATGTTAACTAATGTCGTTAACAGGTGGATGCTGCACATTAGAGGTGGTTGAGGAGATTCCCGCTTCCCCTATATAAGAGCGCTTTGAGTGCAGAGAGTGCGCTAAGTTGAGTGAAAGTCCACTTGTCTTCCACTGGATAAACCTGGACTCTCCATCGCTGTTCTGCTTCAGTGGCCAGAGTGCAGCATACCGCAGTTTCTTTCACTCATATGCCTCATCTACCGCATCCTCCCATGGCACTGTTAAATCAGTTGAACAATGCGTGCTGATCCAGACCACAAAACAATATCTGGTAGTAGGTTAGTGGCGGCAATCTCAGGTGGAAAAATAAGCCGTTGATCAAGATTAGCCAGCATCTTCAAGTCCCTAGCAGCTTTTAGCTGTCCTGGGCGAGAATTGGTGTTAACACCTTTTCTTGGTGGTTACTCGCCTGCGGCGGAGGAATATAATATGTGAGCAACATGTATGTACATGTTTGTATTTTTGAGAGAATATTGTTTATGCATGGTTCTTGTAAAAACTAAAAATGAAAGTTTCTGAAATAAGGCCACAAAACACATACAAAATATGCATCCACAAGACTTTTGACTATTGGATGTTGTTGCCTAGAGTTTTTTTCTTCACAATGATCTGAAAATCATCCTGCCTAATCTTTCACATAAAACTGTGAATTGGGTTATATTGTGAAAAACAGTCATGGATGGTTCCATTGTCCATCCATTCCATGACCATTCATAAATATGACTGGGTTTCTAAAGATATAAAGCTTAATGCAAATGGGTAAAGTGTCCCTTTAACTAAGCTACTTGTTTATTGAACTATAAATTCAATGTAACATTTGCAATCGTGATAATATTCAGCAAAACAGCTCCCTTAGTTGTGTTGTGTTAATTATATCATATCTTAAAAAAAACATTTAGAATTTTTACCCCAGTTTCTTGTGTGTGCTGTTATGCTCACTTATTTTGATTTCTCTTACAAAGAGACAGTCAACACGAGCTTTAAAGGGACACTGTTACCAGAAATATACTATCCCTTATCAAACACTGTTTACATTGAATGCAATAAAATCAGAAATATTCTAACATTTAGATGCATCCCTAGTTATTTTTCATTCACTTGTCCCGGACGAGCGTTCATGTCGGGCACTGAGCTTCATTCACGATTCTTTTCGTGCTGTTAAATTCGATCGGTTCATGTGCGCCTGGCGCTGTCGTCGCTTGAACTGAGGTGCTACAGCGATCTGTCACGATTGAGTGGTGCAACGTATCATGCATTGATCCGGTGATTCCGTTTCGGATCAATGTCTTCGGTTCCGGCACACACGTAATCCGCGGATTGATTATGAAAAAAAAAAAATGTGCGCATGTTCAGTCAACAACACAAAGCTTCGTCATGGCGAGCGGAGGAACGGAGAAGCTTGAACGCCCCGCGTCATTTAAATCACCTAAATGGGACCATTTTGGGTTTCCCATCAAATATAACATGAAGGAAAGAGGTTAGTAGATAAAACCGAGTGTGTACG
This sequence comes from Hybognathus amarus, assembly GCA_030378365.1. Lineage (NCBI taxonomy): Eukaryota > Metazoa > Chordata > Actinopteri > Cypriniformes > Leuciscidae > Hybognathus > Hybognathus amarus. The sequence goes on from JAQIUQ010000408.1 coordinate 13,026, forward strand.
GCACTGGTGGCACAAGAAAGCCAGTGGAAACACGTTAAGCATGGCCACAGCATGGCCACGACATCACCCCGGTGTTTCACTGACAGGAGTGAAAACGGAGGCTGCTCAACAACCACTTATCACCGCGGCATTTAAGCAGCCCCTAGTTGCACAATCATGAGACATGATCCCATAGTCGGTTGTGCAAAACGAGGGCTTTAAACACATGCTGAAAGTGCTTGAGCCACAGTTACGACATGAACTGTTGTTGATGAACTATCTCGAGCATTCTCTCCTCTGTTGCGCTCACGACAGACGGGTGGACTTTTAGGGAACGGAGAGCTATGTGACGATAACCGCTCACAATTTAAAAGTGTTAATAAAAAAAGACAAAACTTATGTTTATTTGTCTTCTCTTTTTTTTTTTTTTGCTGATCCGAAAAATGATCCGATCCGTGACTCTGATTCGAGAAACGATCCCAATCTCGTGAGTTTTTTGATCCGTTGCACCCCTAGTCACGATTAACATTTCAGATTCAGATTAACATTTGAGGGCAGCAATTGTATTTCATAAAGTCAAAATGAAACCGACGTAATGTTACTTGAAAGCATTATAGCCTACTATTCCTGCCAAACCTCTTTGGTTACATTTAGTAGTGCTACTACAGAAAATCCATGGTGAATGTTGCTGATCTGTGGACACTGGCTAGTTCATTCATGGCACAATGTTTCTTCCTGCTTTCCACGTCAGCGCTGTTTGATCTGTTAATAACAGAGAAATGTGAATGTTTCTCACTAGATCTCGCCGCGACGTTATTACTTCAGTGGCGAAAACCTTGTACCGAACGGTTCAATACGAATACGTGTATCATTACACCCCTAGCATTGAGACACAAAGCAAGATAGCCCAAGATAGTATTGTGTTGTGGTTTAGATTTCAAATGTGAAAAGCCCTAAAATAAAAACCAACGAATAGTGAATCAAAACAATTCACTGTCAACTCAGAAGATTCACATCTCTATAACAACCCTAGAAAAATCACAAAATAATTAGTTAAAATTATTAGTAAAATAGTTCTCAAAGGGATTTGAAGGAAATACCAGTGGGTGAGAGATGTTCACGTTTGCGCTCTCATTTCTCTCAGTCGCTGAGCCATGCTGTCAGAGCGTTTTAAAGAGGGACTGTACACTATTCCACTTTCCTCATCAATAACAAATGGTGAAGTGTCGGAAACTATATAAAAAAATAAAAAATAAAAACATTTTAAAAAAGCATTAAAATACCCACACAAATTTGTTGAATGAAATAAACATGAAATTAATAAAACAAACTTATGCTTTCCTCACCAACAGGGGATGAGGAGATCATGTCTTCCATCATCTTGTCAATTCTTCTTTTCAGTCGCCTGTCATTCTCAGGGGTCTTTATAGGAAAATCTCTAGGCTGCATGCAACGGTGCTGCAAAAACAAATCAAACACAAAAACGCAAGTGTGGGGTTATTTCATTCTTATTTACAGCAACCATTCAAAAGTAAAAAAATATATGCATGTTCTTTTATTTTCTTACAGTTCTTTTATTCAGAAGATGAAGTTTGGATTCTTCATTCTGAGCAGGAAAAAGATCTTCGTCTACATGTTCGTTACTCTCTTTGCATCTGCAAACATGCATGCATCATTAATAGAATTCAAAAGGCTCATGAAAAGGAAACATTGAGCTCTAGAGACATCTAAAGGGATCCAAAGAAATGCAACACAAAAAAAAAGGTCACTGATGGAGTCCGGGAACTAAAACTGGACCAGTGGTTAGTTGCATAAACTTAGCCAGTATGTTACGACTGTGTCTAACTAATTTGACCAACTAGCAATTAGTCATTGTAATCAGTCTTACTTTTCTCATTCAAATTAGATATACTTTTATGTAACTGACTTTAAAAAGTCTTGAAGACTACAGGGCGGGGGGCGCACACCGGACGAGAGCGCAGCGCTGCGTCGCGTCTAGGACAACTCCAGGTGTCGCACACCGGGCGCACACTTTCTCATCAGTGTATGGCCAGCAATATTGTTATGTTTAATGACATAAAATGAAGATAATGTTTGTTCTATGTTATTATTGTACTGTACAGTTAAATACAATCGTTGCTGAGGCTGCAGTCTGAAAACTTTACCTCAGAGCGTCCGTTAACTGAATGAATTGAGAATCTCACCTGAAAAATCCAATAACATCAGCAATTGTAATTCAAGCAGCTGATTTCTGTAAATGAATTCAAAACTAAATGTATATTGCAGCATAGGGCTAAGTCAGGATCCATCAGCAACGATTTGAGACAAAAATAATTACAATTTTATATAAAAACTATGCAATGGCGCTCTGTGGCGCAGCAGGACTTTGAACACGGTCCTGAGCCATCGCTGGGTGCCGCGGACAGATGCCGAATGGCGCCGCCGCTGTGTGTACACTCAGAGAATAATGTGTTCGAATTTTAAAGACGTGGCGCTGCGCTTCTCGTCCAGTGTGTGACCCCCTTAACTTTTAAGTCTAAGCGGTTACACAACCAGCTCCAGCTAAAACAGGATGAGGATGAGTTGCTCCCCTGAGTTTACAAGGACAAGATGTGATTTCTCTAGACAGACGCCCATTTCAAGCAATAGGTACATTTTACATACAGTAATGTGAATAAGTTAGGACACCCATGCTAAAGTTGCCTAAAAAGAGGAATAAAAAAAAATCATCTTTTGGAAATTGATCTTAATGCCATAATTAGAAAAATAAGGAAAAATCCAACCTTTAAGGACACCAATTTCCTTTGTGTATGAATGATGTATCATAAATGGGGCTGTGCAAAGATTAATTGCGATTAATCGCATCCCAAATAAAAGTTTTTGTTTACATACTGTGTGTGTGTGATAATAATTTTCTATTATAAATAATGCTTTTCAGCAAATGGATTGTTTCCACTGAGCGGTACGGTATGGTACAGTTCGGTACGGTATGCAATTATTTGCGTTTCCAATGTCAAAAGTTGTGAATGGTACCAAAAAGCCGAACCATACCATACTGAAACCATATGCTGGAAACCGTACATTAGAACCTTAGGGCATTAGAAGCGCCAATTTTTAATATACAGTTGAAATACTACTGTTAATGTGTCACGAAATGTAGTTTTAAGAGTTTTTCAGTTGAGAAAATGTTTTTTTAAAGCTCAAATCTGTGGTTTATTTAAAGATTTATGATAATTTGACTGAGATCCATTCCAAGCAATCACCGGACGCTCGGTGCTCGTGCACCCCACCTGGAACAGTGCCTTTCCTCGGCTAGTCATTCTGATGTTTGCTGTGGACTCTGACGTCTCTGTAGTGGTTAAACATGAGATATAATTTGTCTTGTGTAGACCTAACAGGCGATCTTTGGTCTCGTGAATCTATAATTTGTTCCCTGGCCAATAGTTTTGGCAGAAGGCTACGTGAAGTTTAAATTTGAGCTCTGAACTTGTATATTTGACTTAATTGTTTGCTTTATGTTATTAAAGCTTTACTGTATAGCTTTTTGTACATTTTACTTATACTTTTATAATGGCTATTAATAATTAAAAAGAGATAGTTTTGTCATTTTTTATTTTATTACAAGATCATCTGTAATGTTGTTTATTGCAACATTTGTACCAATGCAATGCATTACATAATGCCTGGAATATGTTTAATATTTTAACATTTAAATGAAGAGGCAGGGATGTGTTTTATATTTAGTTTTGTTATAAATATATAACTGTTACATGCATGCAGTGAATATAATCAATAGGCTATGCGTTGCCTGAACCACATTTGTGTGCTTATAATGTTTAAAATGTATTTAAATTAAATTGAAAATAAGCAGAGTGGTGTTTTATAACATATTTCGTTTTTTTGTTGCCTAAAATGTACATACAGAGATAACCGGAGTAGCAGCCGAGCTGAGTGCGTTCGAGAAAGCGCTGTTCCATTAGCAGAATCACTGGACTCGTGTCCTCGGAAGTCATTCTCCTGAGTCAGACTTTGCGTAAGCTACTTGGTATTGAGAAACGCCAAATGCCAGCGCTTGTTTCTTTTGACAAACATGCTGAGAAAGATCTGCTGTATGCAAGGGGGTAATCCATCAGCCGGAAGTTGAAGCCTTGCGGGAGCCGCCATTGTTAGCATCCCATTGACTCCCATTGATTTTTCGCGTCACTTTGACAGCGAATAACTTTACATCTGAGGCGTCCAAAGACTTAATTTGTCCATTATTTATTTCTAAAGAAACACGACAATGTATAAAATGCTCCATTACTTTGTATCTTACGTTACGGCCCCATAGAAGCCGTTTTTGTAAAAATAGGCTAAAGATTGCATCATAACCACGGGACTTTCTCTCGCACAATAGACATTACCGTATAGACAGGAGGAGAAGCTCGCTGGCAATCTTTTACTGTATATGAGGCAATCGGGGGACATGAAGGCACAAAGTCAAAGTAGAAGCCCATAAATAGAGAGTCCATAAAAGCAACGGAACAAAATATTTCAACAACATTTGAGAAATTAGGTGATTCAGATTTGTCTTGGCACAGCTATTAGAAGACGTACAACAGTCCCGAGGAAAATTACGCTCATTAGCTCCAGTTTGTATCCAGCCTTACGTACCCCTTTTCCACCAAAGCATTTTGAGAGCCGGTTCGGAGCCGGTGCCTGCGTGCGAACCAGTTCTTTGTGTTTCGACAGCCAAAGAACCGGTTCTGGCCAGGAAAACTGGTTCCAAAGTGGCACCAACTGGACAACCTTTGATGGACTAGAACCATTCTTTTACCACGTCATGCTTACATCGGAGCTGGGAGCGTGTTTAGAGGTGTTCTAAACATCTTTTCTGACCATAATACAGGATCGCAAAGCCAGGAGAAACATTTGCAGAAACACAATAAAGTCCGCCTTTGTAATTGTTATGCTTGAAGTTGGCGCATTTCCATTTTTTTTTTTTTTTTATTGAAAACATTATAAGCAAAGAAGAAAACAGTCGCAATATAGAATAAATGGAAAGAAAAAAAAAGACACAAGACACGGGTACATAACTAATCAGAAAAGATTACATATCAAAGGAAAAGATTAAAAGGCTTACATATTTAAATTGTTTTTAAAGCCTTCTTGGTACACGAGTTAGAGATAATCCCAAAGTAATGTTGTACTTGCAAGCGTTTGTAGCTAAGATGTATGGCCATCGCCATTGACGTACAGTGACGTAACAACGTTGTTTCCTGGGCGCTCTAGTCATTGGAAAAACAAACAAGTTCTGAAAAGGTTTGCAAGTTGAACCAACTCTTGAACCAACTTTGAACCAGCACCAGTTCCGAACCAGGGGCCTCATTTATAAAACTGTGCATAGAATCCTAACTAAAAGTGTTACGTGCGGCCGAAGCAAAAAATGTCGTACGCTAAAAATATTCAGATTTATAAAACCGTACGTATGACAGAACCAGCGCAGAATTCACTTTATAAATCCCAGTGAGCAGAAGATTGTGCGCACGTGTCTTCTCTCCGAAATAACCATATATGGAGATTACAACGCCTAGTTTTACTATGCATATTCTCATCTGCATATCATTTGCATATGATTATTTATCCACATAACATGTTAAACGGTACAAGACGTTAGGAAAATATGAAATACGAATGTGCAGTCACATAACATTAAAAAAATCATTTAGTAGCCCATCCTTCCCTTGTTTTTAAATAAATAAAAATAAATGAGTGCAAAATACATTTCAGAAAAAGTTTTTCTAATCTTTTCCACTGGCCAAATAGTATTTTAATTGATTTATATTTTTAATGTAAACAGATAGACCTTGTTGTGCATTATTTGCACGAAACCATTTCCTCAGACAATCTGCTATTATGATAAGCAATTATCTATGTAGTTAAAGGGGTGATGAACTGAGAATTCAAATTTTCCTTGAGCTTATGACATCTAAGAGGTCATCATATTATCATACCTGCAAACTCCTCAGCGGAAAAAAAGGTGACAGTGGGCCGGGGGGGGCATATATAAGCCATTTTTATAAATGTCTTAAGCCTTGTATGTTTTAAATACGTTTTATTAATAAAGGCATAACACCAGTTTATTTATAGTGCACTGATTGTAGTTTCATATAATTAGTTCATTAATTAAACTAATAAAAAGACAAAAAGATTTTGAGATATGTTTGGTAATTTTACCTGAATTTATTTAAAGTTCATTTGCTATATTTCAGATCAATATATTTGTTTTCCTTCATTTTAATTAATCCTAACTGTATTCTCATCAGAATTATCAATAATTCCATATAAAATAATACTACAAACACGCTCTGTTTTGAGGACAAGAAATGAAAACCAATGTAACTCTGTAACGGCCACTTAGTGTTCTTTAAGATGACTTCTTCTATGGAGTTCGTTATTGTCTGCGTGATGTTATGTGAGCGCGCCGCGCGCACGCTCAGTGAGAGAATGCTTGCGCAAAGAGGAAGATGACAATCTTTCGTGGGTTGTTTTATAATGCGCTTACTCCCACTTTGATTTGTAGCGTTTTACAGAGTGTTTTCTTCAACCTGTTAACAACCGCGCTTTCGATATGCATGTGAACAGTGTGCTTAACTGAAAGAAAGCAACTATAAAAGGACTCGTGGAACTACCAGTTTGTTTGCACTGTCTTTCCTATTCTTCATCTGGGCAGACGTTACAACACACGGACTGATTCAAACAGGGGTTGGATACATATGTTTTGCTCTTAAAACTGTTTTAATGCAAGTATAGGCCTACACAAATATAAGTAAACACTCTGCAGACTGAACGTTGTCCTGTATGAACAAAATGACGGATGTTTTTGTCTCCACTGTTCGCTCGCGCCCTTGTCTCTGCGCACCTAACCCCCCCTCCACCCCCAAATAAAAACACTCTCCGAGTTCTACGTGATTCAGGTAAATGACCCAATTGACCAAGAAAACAACGACTTTCGCGAAAGCAACAAGTTTGCAGGTATGATTATAAGAATATCCTGTAAATTTCAGAACTGAAAACGTCCTTGTTAGTCCAATAAAAGCTTTTATTGACACCAGTCTCAGCAAACGACTCATTTTGAAAAGTGGGAAATATGACGTCAAAGGGGTTAAAACACCACCCCCGCAGAAGAAGATCAGGGCTTGACATTAACTTTTTGAGGCACTTGTCCTTCGGACAAGTAAATTTATATTTCACTTGTCCATGCACAAAAGTCACTTGTCCGGGTAAAGATTTATAATTTTATCTAGGGCTGCACGATTTGGGGAAAATGTCATATTGCGATTATTGAGGTCAATATTGCGGTTGTGATATAGACAAGTTTATGAGCCGTTTCTGCTCTACATCCTAAACTCCTCCCATCGATGCAACTTACTTCTGTTCTGGCGGGCTGGGTTTGTTTTGCTAGCTTGCTCAGTTGTGCCGACAAGGCGCTGATATCGCAGTGACAAAGAAGATAACAATTACAACATGAAGAAAGGTGGTGTTCGGGAATGATGTGTGCGGTAGTTGGTTGCAAACACTCGAGAAAGCACCTGAATGAGTGGTTAGAGAGTGCTACGACCGCAAACCAGCTACGAAGAAGCAATGTCCATGCGCTCCATTGTTTACACACAAACACACCCACACAGAATCGCGCCTCTCTCACACACACACACACACAGTTCGATCGCGCCCTAATTATTATCATCATGGCACACACACACACTTTGCACTCTAGCTAAGTAGCCTATGATATAGTTTGGATACCAACATCAGGAGGACATTCACTGACAGCGCGTTCTCTTTTGTCTTGTCGCGCATGAGTGGTTTAAAGCATTTGCGTGAATAAGACCGTGATCATAATCCAAGCTAAAGGATGACAGAAAGAACAGATGCGTTTGCATTAAATATTTTAACACGTTAAAGCTGGACAAAAATGAATCGCGAAAATATTTTTTTCTCACGGCCACACGCCAGAGATCCGACACGGTGTCGTGGGCGAAAAGTGATTGCCTTTATTATAGTAGAGGCTTCAATCATTTTGTTGTAAGTAGAATAGGCCTACTGCATTTTATGGGTTAGTTTCTACATTTAAAGGTATTTTAAGAGGTAAAAGGGTACACAGCAGGTAAAACAATGCAGTCATAAGGATAATTGCAAAATAGTTTCTTTATTTAGAGCTTAGCAGTAAGTCATGTTATTATAGGTTACAGTCCGTTTTCCAATTACAAACACGTATTCCATCGGCAACAACAGGCTTCTATTATTTCCTAAATCTTGTAAATGTCATACCTGATTAAGCTATAAACTGCAAACACTTATTTGGCCACAATTGTTATTATTATGGTAAAAGAAACATTAAAGGATATCACACAGATACATTTGCTATTACCACGGACATAAACTGATAGTTATTTGCACGCTGTGTCTGCTTGATCTAGCTTTGTATGACATGACAAGGCTTTCAGCTTGTCCAAAAGCTTTTCCATCTATTGCCATGAATTGCACGAAGTAGGAGCAAATATTGCTGTACGTTATGCTGGGCCACCTCGTCCTGCACTGAAGTGTTCTGCACTGAATTCGGGTGGGGGATAGTAACGCCATCTCCACACAAAGTAGTGGAACCGTCGCTGTGTTTACACCGGCAGACGCTGTGCAGACCACTTCCGGCGGAAATGAAATGCATTTGAGGAGAGTTATGGCGGCGCCCATGATTTGGCGCGTAAACTTGTGTATATAATAAACAAATGGTTTCATGAGTCAACTTGTTTGGTTCTAAACCTACACACAGATTAGTGATAATTCTGAAATTAGCAATAACAACCAATTGATTGATAACACCTATAATGATCAATAAGCCATTGATGTCTGGATAAAAATTAACTGTCTAACAGGTAGGACATATACAGAAATTTAATATAGTTATCAAACAGTCTGCGCTGCATAAATTTTAAATTATATATAGACTACTTCTTATTAAAGCTACACAAGATCTTTAGTCAAGAGCAGTGAGTAATTTTCTCTGTTCCCTTTGTTCTTTCATTAACTTTACTGACAGAACGCTTTATTGGTAGCTGGCCCTTTAAGAGCTGCCGCTGGACAGAGATCTGACACGGGCCTAATTCTCTCACGAATCACAACTCTTTATGTCCATCATAAGTCTGCTCTTATGTTATGAAGATATTCAACAAATTACATTTCGGCTTAATTGTGCGTGTTGATGTTCTTTCAAGCACGAAAGAGAACTTCTGGCGCGCGGTCTGTGCATGCCCATTATACTGGCACACGTCTTTCTGTGAGTCACATTCAGGACATTCACAGGCAGCGTGAAAAATGTGTTCATTTCAAATCGGTAAAATTAAATCTGTAAAATAGACGTAACGAGTGGCACATAACGTGAAGTACATGACATTTTATTTTGTTTGAAATTTAACTCATCCAGTCGGACAACTAATTTTCTCTTCTACTTGCTCTACAAAAAATCCACTTGTCCCGGACAAGCCTTAAGCCTGTTTTATGCTTCTGCGTTGAATCGACGACGTACCCCCGCAGACTCCTACCCGTCGACGCGAACCTCCTCTCGACCCTGCGCGCAGTGCTCGACGTGCACCTCCAAAAAATTGTACCTGCGCATTCGAGGCGACGCAGACAGCAAGGGCTTTGATTGGTCAGATTATACATCAATTCAGGAGTGTAGCTTTTCTGGTTTCCTTTTTAACATTTGCACCCTCGTACTGATAATTATAATACTCTTAAAAGAAAGTAAATAAAAAATTAAACCTAAATAATCTGTTGGCTTTTATTTCATTGATAATATACACTCACCGGCCACTTTATTAGGTACACCTGTCCAACTGCTCGTTAACACTTAATTTCTAAGCAGCCAATCACATGGCAGCAACTCAGTGCATTTAGGCATGTAGACATGGTCAAGACAATCTCCTGCAGTTCAAACCGAGCATCAGTATGGGGAAGAAAGGTGATTTGAGTGACTTTGAACGTGGCATGATTGTTGGTGCCAGAAGGTCTGAGTATTTCAGAAACTGCTAATCTACTGGGATTTTCACGCACAACCATCTCTAGGGTTTACAGAGAATGGTCCGAAAAAGAAAAAACATCCAGTGAGCGGCAGTTCTGTGGGCGGAAATGCCTTGTTGATGCCAGAGGTCAGAGGAGAATGGCCAGACTGGTTCGAGCTGATAGAAGGGCAACAGTGACTCAAATATCCACCCGTTACAACCAAGGTGGGCAGAAGAGCATCTCTGAACGCACAGTACGTCGAACTTTGAGGCAGATGGGCTACAGCAGCAGAAGACCACACCGGGTGCCACTCCTTTCAGCTAAGAACAGGAAACTGAGGCTACAATTTGCACAAGCTCATCGAAATTGGACAATAGAAGATTGGAAAAACATTGCCTGGTCTGATGAGTCTCGATTTCTGCTGCGACATTCGGATGGTAGGGTCAGAATTTGGCGTCTATAACATGAAAGCATGGATCCATCCTGCCTTGTATCAACGGTTCAGGCTGGTGGTGGTGGTGTCATGGTGTGGGGAATATTTTCTTGGCACTCTTTGGGCCCCTTGGTACCAATTGAGCATCGTTGTAACGCCACAGCCTACCTGAGTATTGTTGCTGACCATGTCCATCCCTTTATGATCACAATGTACCCAACTTCTGATGGCTACTTTCAGCAGGATAATGCGCCATGTCATAAAGCTGGAATCATCTCAGACTGGTTTCTTGAACATGACAATGAGTTCGCTGTACTCAAATGGCCTCCACAGTCACCAGATCTCAATCCAATAGAGCATCTTTGGGATGTGGTGGAACGGGAAGATTCGCATCATGGATGTGCAGCCGACAAATCTGCGGCAACTGTGTGATGCCATCATGTCAATATGGACCAAACTCCCTGAGGAATGCTTCCAGCACCTTGTTGAATCTATGCCACGAAGAATTGAGGCAGTTCTGAAGGCAAAAGGGGTTCAACCCGTTACTAGCATGGGTACCTAATAAAGTGGCCGGTGAGTGTATGTCTATAACTGTTATTCCTTTCTTTCTTTTTTGCTCACAATAAACTTCAATCAATCAATAAATCAACGTTTGTTTTGAAACACAGTTTGTTGTTTATTTTCAATACAATGTTCACGGTTAACTTACATCATTGATAAAATACTAACCAAGTCTGCCACGGGAGACATTATCCTGCCATAGCACAGTTCCATGTGGATACTGAAAAAAATACTTCCAAGTCATTCAGAAAGCTATTGTTATGGCAGCTAGGGTGAAACCTTTCTTTTGCTGTGGAACGGGCCCTGGACATCCGTGTTGATTCTGTGGGGATAAAGTTTGTGTCGTCTTGTTAGCTCCAGCTGACAGCTGCAACAACATTCCCTCTCTTCGCTTCGCGGCGCAGGGGACCATTCGCGAACCACACACCCCCTGAGCGTTCTGGCGGTGAAATGCACCGCGAAGCACCACAACCTCACGCAGAAGCATAAAACGGCCACGACGCCATAGCAGCTGACGACGTAGCTACGCCGTGGAGTTGACGCTGAAGCATAATGAGGCCTTTAATGTCGAGCGCTGAAGATCAACATCTACTTCAACACGGCCGGTTTAGCCCCACCCACCGATTCGCGCATTACATGCATAGCTAAGTAGCCTGACGACACGTCTACCTCGTGATGACAAACCGGATCGAGCTACCAACAATACAGAATATTGTGCAGTGCCTGGTTGTGGAAGACAGTCGCTGCATAAGCTTTCCTATGAATTCCAATAGGACTGCATGGATAAACTTTATTTTAAATAACGTTCCAGCTGATGAGGGTAAAACATCATCGTCTGTTCGCTTCATTTCAGTGAGGATAGTTTTGTAAACAAGACTGGATTTGCAGACCGATTAAGAGTAAAGAACGGTAGTGGGCATTTATTTCCAAGTCTTCAGTACGACACGCCCATAAAAACCGACCGTTTTTCAGGTAGGCTCACAACTTGGGTACAAAATAGCGTTATTACTTATTCATTTTGATGTTTTTGAATGCAAAAAATAAGTCATAAGTTGACCTCAGACAACAATATAATAAAATTTAAAAAGCCAGTTCATGACCCCTTTAACACATTAAAACACAGACAGCATGCCAGAGGAAAAGTGTTCAAAAGCATCATATCCACAACAAATATTTATATTTATTGTAGTGTTGTCAAAAATATCGATACTAAAATATCTGAACGATACCAATACTAATTTCCCGAAGTATCGATACTAGCCGAGCGGTCACTTTCAGTTTCACTTTCTCTCCAAAGGCACGTTGACAAACACCACACATGACGCACTCGTCTCATTCGCTAAATAGCAAAAGTGAAGTTAATGTCGGAGAATGAGAGCGGACATGCATTAAAAACACACTGCGAGCAGACATCTCGGAGAATAGCGCGACACGCGCTACACACCGACGCGCAGACATCTCGGAGAATAGCGCGGACACGCGCTACACACCGCGAGCAGACATCTCGGAGAATAGCGCGGACGCGCTATAGAGGGGAATGCGCGTGACGTCACCTCCGGCCGGAGTGCTGCAGTTTCTCACAGTGAGTGGCAAAAAGACTGAGCGGCTGTATACATAGGCTGTATATGTGTTCAGCGTGAATGCCGCGAAAAACAAACACAACACATATAAAGTGGGAAAGAGCTTTGCGATTGACTGTACAACTAGATTTGACAAAAAATCGGAAGTATATTTTTACAGACTGCGATAGAAAGAGGAGCAAATGGATCACTGCAATTCACAGAAACAACTGGACTTCAGTCAGCGAAAGGTGGATTTGCAGTTATCATTTTGTGTCAATATGCTGAATTTAGCTGTAAAACCATACCCATATATTTTGTATTGTTATATATATATATTAACAACTCATCAATTAAATATGTATCATTCCATATTCTGCATTATTGGATGTTTTTTTTAATAAACACTGACTAAAAAAAAACTATAAAGTTTTAGGGCTGGACGATATGATGATATATAGGCTATATATAACACTGATATAAGTAATCACCCAGATTTAAACCTATATTGTATTTATATAAAACATTCACAGGCAAATTTGCTTTATGTTTACCGTCTATATTGCTTCTATTTCCCCAGTGTCGAAATCAGGCAAACATAAATGTCAGGCGACACGATTCCTGGCTGCATGTCAATAATATCCATGGATCACGATCTTTAGTAAGTTGTAAGGAACACTATATTGAGTCCAACATTTAATTTAAATTGATAAAATTGTTCGTTTTAGTCGCATTTTCGCAGTTTCCCCTATTAAATCCAGTCACGCAGCAGATCTTTTGCCACTCGGTCAGGCTGAGAGGGGGTTGTTCCGGCGGGAAAGTCACGTGTATGCATTCCCTCTATACGCGAGCAGGCATGTCGGAGAATAGCGTGGACACGCGTTTAAACACACCGAGAGCAGGCATGTCGGAGAATGAAAACAGACTTCAGGCTAGGGGTACCATTTAGCAGCATATACTATGCTCAGCATCAGGGCACGGGGTGTTTGTTGTTTGGACAGACCTGCCCCCACTGCTAATTAAAATCCCAAAGGAAACACTAACTCTTTTCATTTAACTTTTCTGAAACATTAACCAAGATGGCCTATTGTTGTTGATATGAGTCTGTGTTTTCTAGTTTTTTCACCGTTTTCTTAAAGTTAACATAATCTAATTTATTGAATATAAAAATGTTTTAACTTCTCAGTAATGATTTCATGTAGTTTAAGTGTTTAACACCATTAATGAGAATGGCATATTTAATCTAAATGTTTATATCAGAAGTAAAACAATAAATAAAATAAATAAATCATTCATTTATTTATTTAAACTGTTATTGTGAACATGCACTGTATTTATGATGGACTCATAATGAAGATTTACGGTTTCACTTCATCTGCGTCAGTTTCATTAAACGGCTCGATACGCTCGCGTCGGATATTTAAGAAGGGATGGATATTTGTTTCAAGTGATAGGTTTGGTGAGTGAAATTATGTTTGTATTATCTTTCTGTATATGTATAATTTTCTTTAGATTTTCTATCTAAAAGTGACCAAAATACATTTACCTCGAGCTTACCATACCATCGGTGTCGCCAAACTGCTCCATCTCCAAAACGTTCGTACGCATGGTCAGAGTTTGCGTGCAGGTGCGCACATTTTCCCATCAAGTTTGTTTTTATAAATCACAACTAATGCGTCGGAAGTGGCGTACACCTTTTTCAGGGTCTGTTTTGTGCGTACGCAACGGTTATGAAATGAGGCCCCAGTCCTTTTTTGGTGAAAAGGGGTAACGGAGACTTGCCCCAACACCTGCAATGAGCGACTAAACGCCTGTGAAGAGACGACTCAAGCCGGCGATATGTTATGCATGATTAACTAAATGTATTTTTCCATGTACATTTCTGAAATGCACTTTCTGTAAAGCTGCTTTGAAACAATACATAAGCGCTATACAAATGATATATATAAATATCACTATATATCTCATTATTATGAGATGTTAAGTCACTATTATGAGAAAGTTTTTCTTTATTATGAGGAACTTTCTCAATATAATGAGAAACAAGTCATAGTTATGAGAAAGTTTCTCATTATTCTGACTTACAGAATTATATTTTCACTCAACTGTGGCAGAAACAGGATTTATTTCATTTCCTCTTTTTAGGCAATTTTAGCATGGGTGTCTCTAACTTATTTACATCACTGTAATTTAAAAATATTTACAACACCTTTGAATGTTATAAAATGGGCCTTTTCACATTCTTCCCAATAGTTGGGATGTTTAAAAAAGAAAGGAAAAAAAATCACTATTGTCATTATTTACCCACCTTCATGCCTATACGATTTTTCATTTTCAGGTGAACTGTCGCTTTACATCAAGTTTAAAAGAAAATTATAAACTATTTTAAATTTATATAATAAATTATTTGTCCCTTCTCCAGGCATATCAGCCAGGCACTACTTTTAAACAATTATTCGTATTTAACCTTTGGAAAATAAATTAACAACGTGGTCTAGAAAAATATATATTATTTGAAAAAAAAATAACCTTACATAACTGCTGGTTAGGACTGTCAACAGGGTTTCTGCAGGTTTCAGTACAGGTTTTACTAGAGCTCGCTTTGTAGGCTATGACTTTTTTGCTACTTTGTAATAACTTTCTCCGGCCAGAGTTTTGGCCAATGAACGAGGGTAAAATCTTTTTTAGACCTTGACTGAATCAAATTTAAGACCTCAGATAAAAATCTGGCCATTTTTAAGACTTTTTAAGGCCTTAAATTTAAATTTTAGACTTTAAGACCCCGGAAACCCTGGTCAAATTAAAATTAGAATTTTGAATACACGTCAAATTTAAATTAAAAGTCCATGTACGAATACAAAAATGGGATGGGATGATGACATTGTATTATTTTATGTTAGCTGAGCTAGTTGAAACCCGCTACATGCGGTACTAGATGCAAAACATTGCAGAAATAGAGACTTAACGTGGAGAAAATCTTGGTTACGCTGAAAGCCGCACCCAAGCCGTTCACACAAACAGAATGCATTTTCTGCACTGCTTTTCCACTGATTTCTGTGTAAACATGCACAAGACGGACAACTTCTGACTGTTGCGCTTGCGTCTCGCACAGGAGACGCAAGCATGACATGGCATGTTTAGAAAGCCATGTAAGGTTAATAGTAGTTTTTAAAAAGTAGTTTTTAACTTTTAAAAAATAAATCAAGACTTTGTGTTTTTTTTCCCCATTCAACTGCATGTCATGTTTAAAAAAAAAAAAAAAAAAAAAGCGCAAAACAAATTACTTGTCAGTAATTATCACTATTATTATTATTAAAAATTACTCTTGAATGATCCTATTATGTTTATAATTATTTAAGAAATTTACAAAATTATATTTGATATATGAACATTAGTCTAAATGTTATGCACTTTACACAGTCATATTAGTTTATTTCTTTGAATAAATTGAATGCTGTGCGTTATTATTTGACTCATTGCGCCCTCTTGTGGATTTAAGGAGATAATCCAAAAGCTGTTTTTCCTCTAAATTAAATGATGCTTTTTAAATTGAAACTCAGCCCTTTTGACAGCCCTACTGCTGGTTTTATTGAGATGAACATGCAGAAGATGAATTGTGTGTGCTACACATTTTACCTGTCTACCCAGTGGACAGAAACAATCCTTACACCCATTTTCTGGGCCTTCTTCCATGTGGACGGGCGGCCATGTTTGAAGACTACATGGGTCACTTGTTTGTTGAGTGTCTTTGATACCTGCAATTTATAATGTGGTCATTTATTTTACATTTTAATACTAATTTCATTTGTAAAACAGTAGGCAAAAAAGTTATCACCTCTGCACCCATGTTCAACAGCTGCTGGATGAACGGATCAGAGTAATCCTCCATCCGGCTCGCAGACCACACATCAACATACGCCACCACGTCTTCAAAGGCAGAAACAGAACAGTGGATAAACAAATTTAAATGCACAAAAAAAGAAGGTTTCTTTCATAATAATAAAGTTATGGCACCACTGGCAAATAATCTTCAACTGTTAAAACATTTATCACATCAAGGAATAAAATAATATTTTGGTATAATTTGTTGAGGTGTGGCTTATTGATAGAATATGATGGTACTGATATTTCACACTTTTTTGAGAGAGTTGGAAAACCCTTGAAAAAGCTAAAGTAAAGCAGCTCAGTCAATTAACTCTATTTGATACAATACAGTGCTTAAATTTATTAGAGCCCCACCCAATGTAAAATGTGTGCCACAGCTGCCCTAAACTAACAGTTCAAAATATATATTTTTATGTTTCTGTTAAGATCATTCCACCAGTATATTTTTGCAGTTACAGTTGTCACTTTAGTCACAGTTGGCCAATTCAAAGTCCAGACTTGAATCCTATTGAATAAATTTAGGATTTAGTGGATTCAAAGATAGATCGCATAAAAGTTTCATCAAAAGCAAATCTTTCAGAAGAACTAGAAACTATTTGGAGGTCAATAACAACAGAGGCTGTGGAAAAGCCTTTGTTAAAATTGAATTGGGTACACTATCCCCTTATCTGAAGCATCAAGTAAAAAATGTAGGTATAATTTGTGATAAGTGCGTTAAGATTTGTTAAAATGAGATTCTTCCAGCTAAGATTAGTTGCTAAAATTAAGTCCTTTGTAACACAGAAGGACCTGGAAAAATAGTTAATGCGTTCTTTTTTTCCAAGACTGGTCTATGGCAATGCATTGTGGTGTTCAACAAAAAAGCCTACACAGACTACAACTAGTATAAAATTCGTCCGCTAGACTCCTGACAGGCAATAGAAAATTTGAGCATATCACTCCAATATTACACAAACTACATGGTTGCCAGTTTCATACAGGATTAATTTTAAGATACTCTTATTTGTTTTTAAAGCATTACATGGTATTGCTCAGACATAAATAGCTGATCTAATCCAGGTGAATAAACCAAATAAGCATTGCGCTCGGAATCAACCAATCTCGGAATCGAACCGCTCCTTTGCAGTGGCTGCCCCCAGGCTGTGGAATCATCTACCCCGAGGGAATGTTCCTCTATTACTGAGTTTACAGGTCATTTATAAACTTACTTCTTCACTTTGGCATTTGATTATTCATGAGTATGTGCTGATGTAATAGGTTATTATTGACACCCATTGGTAATAATGCATATAATTTAACTGTGATTTATTTTATTTTATTCTTATGCACAGCACTGTGGACAACTCTTGATGTATTATTATGTGCTCTATAAATAAATTTAATCTTGAAGCTGTGGAAAAGTACTGTACATAAAATCAATGTCAGCAAGAATGCAAGCTGTTATCAAGGTCAAATGACAGCACAAAAAAAGGGAAAAAAATTATACGTTTTTTTTTTTTTAGTTAATATGTGTGAATAAAATATTTGTGTTTTCTCTTTATTATGACAGGTGGTCTAGCACAGTGCATATAACAGTGCATATATTCAAATGTTCAGAAACCTTGTTAAAAATGTTAACACAATTTTAATCCACGTTTTAAAATAAGAGCATCCTAGAGGACAGAAAATATCAGTAAGTTAACGTTACCTTTGAGGAATGTAGTGGACATCATGACTGAATTCTAAATGTTTCCTTCTAAAACTGGACCAAACAACAGAAAATAAAACATGAAAACTCAACATGATGTAAGCAAAGACAGATAATAAGCATTATATAATATGCATTCAGTAAAGATTTTAAAACAAAACTAAGCATGGCGAGTTAAATCCAGCAACTCATAACTCAAGAAGTCTAACTCAAGATCAGCACACGTCAAAATTATGAATCAATCAAAGAGGACAAATATCAGAGATAATTCTGAAAAGCAAGCCGTAAAAAAAAAAAACAAGCGCAAATGCAGAACTTTTACTAACGTTCACTAGAATCCCCGTGGCTCAACTGTCCTATCAAACCAACAATTTCACATGTGGTAAGACGCAAACATCTAAAATGTTTAGTAGGACGCATCAGGCGCTGTTGATATGCTGCTCACCTTGACTGATCAACAATGCGAAATTACCTTTGTTTTTATTTTACCTCCGTGTGCCGTTGACACGCATTGTTTTCATTTGCATTTCGCGCTATTGGTTCTTTTGTGTTGTTTTCTGGCGGTTAGCAAACCAGTTTTTTAGCATTACCGCCACCTACTGAACTGGAGTGTAGGTGATGTTACCTGACTTTGAGATTGAAACAACAGAACAATTGTTTTGTGACTGTTTAAACAGCAGTTACTTTTAGCTCTAACATGAATGGCTACTGTTACTGTTGCATACAATTTCAATTAATTTGATTGCTCAGTGCTCTAAAAATGACATAACATTTGCCAATAATGGAAGATGTAGCCTAAACATTCAGTATTTACTAGGCTATAGGCTCTTTTCATACTGGGGGAAATTTTATATTCATAAATGTAGACCTAAGTGCCTTAAAACAAAGCCATTTTTTTCTAAAATAATTTTGGTTTTATTGTAAATCCTTGAGAATTTTAAAATCGAAAAGTGGAGGAAGATTAATTAAAGAAATGTAATCAAAACACCCTGATGTATAAGCTATTAGCCTACTATTTTTATTAGCCTATATTTTAAATATGTATTATTATTTATCTTTCTATTTCATTTTTCTTTTTATAGCTCTGTAATGTAGGAACTTTATGGCTATACCACAGTATACTGTATTGCCTTCATTTTAATTGTAAAAAAAAAAAAAAGACCAGACGCTCCCAAAACGTACACTAAGGTTCTTTTAAAGTGATGTAAATGTTTTGGACAAAACGTTCTTAAAATAATGTTTATGGAACATTCTAGGGTCCTTTAAATGTTATTAATATAGCCTAGTTTTTATATAGTTTTTATTCAATGTTCATATCCAAAGATGATGTATGTCACTGCTTTATTGTCTTCGAAAGAATCTTCTTTTGATTTAATAATCAATATTGAACAATATGTTATGATAAATTGCATCAGGATATTTGTTACCATACTTTTGTGTAAAGACTGCACAAATTCTGCAAAAATTGCATGCCACCACGAACATGCAAATGGAGAATAGATGAACAAAGACTTTATCCAGATCTTGGTCACCTCGCCAGATGGGTGTAAACGATCCTTAAAAGTGTCTGATTAGGTCAGAACTTGGTCCAATACTCTTTCCTGTCTTCTTCTGGCAACTTCATCATCAAGTTAACTTCTTTGGATTCAACGTGGACCACCCCAAGAACCCAAACGAATGCTTCAGCGCACTCCTGGAGTCATCAAGAATTTCAAGAATATCCTGCATATGGACTTCCTCAGCAACCAAAAGCAACCTGTGCAGCATTTAGATGCGTTTCTAAGTTATTGTGCCCCTATAAGGTGACCCTGATTCTCTGATGTTTCTCATATTTGTGGTTAACTGATTGTAGCCTAATCTTGCCATTCTCTTTTTCTTCGCTCTCTTTCTTCACTTTTATTTACTTTCTTGATTCTGTATATAATCTTTTTTTGTTTAGTTGTGTGTGTAGCCTACAGTAGTTTCATTTATTAAACACATCATATTCACACGTTGTTGTCTCTGCGTTTGCCCTCACAAAAATATAAAAGTCACTTAAACATATTTGATAGCTACCTATGCTATTACCCTGCTAGTACTTGATTTACTTAAAGGAGCTGTATGTAATAAATTTATTTAAAATAATCATAAAATGGCCCTGATATATCACTAGACATTAAGAAATCATGTTCATTTCAAATACTTATATCACTGACAACAGTAGTCCAGCCAGGATATTGTCATTTAAAAAGTAAAGTTGCAGCCCTCAACTGATGTTGATGTTGTCATGTTGTGTTTTGGTATGATGCTCCACCCTCCACGATTTACCAGTCAGCTGCTACAAATGTGTCAGATAAAAAAATGTTGGATCCTGCCGCCTATCTGGCAACCTCGAAGTCGGGGGAAGGGGATACACTGCTCTACGGTATTTTGAATGTTATTGCAGTACCAGTTTTGGCCACAATCTTACATACAGCTCCTTTAAGCTGGAAATGGTTATAGAGGGAATGTGCGTACGTCACCGTCTCGGTCACGTGCCTGCAGTTCCTCACAGTGAGTGGCAAAAAGACTGAGAGGCTGTATATGTTTTCAGCATGAATGCCGCAAAAAACAAACACAACACATATAAAGTGGGAAGAGCTTTGCGATTGACTGTACAACTAGATTTGACAAAAAATCTGAGGTATATTTTTACAGACTGCTATAGAAAGAGGAGCAAATGGATCGCTGCAATTCACAGAAACAACTGGGACTCCAGTCAGCGAAAGGTGGATATGCAGTTATCATGTTGTGTCAATATGCTGAATTTAGCATATGCAGAATATGCAATGATAAATATGCAGAATATGCAATGATAAATATTTAATTGATGAGTTGTTAAATATATATATATATATATATATATATATATATATATATATATATATATATATATATATATATATATATATATATATATATATATACATCTAATCAAATTATATTATCATTGCATATTCTGCATTATTGGATGTTTCTTAATAAACACTGACCAAAAAAAAACAAACAAACAAACAAACAAAAAAAAACGATAAAGTTTTAGGCTGGACGATATGATGATATATAGGCTAGCAATAACACTGATATAAGTGATCACCCGGATTTAGACCTACCTATATTGTATTTATATAAAGCGTTCACAGGCAAATTTGCTTTATGTTTAGGTCTATTGCTTTTATTTCCCCGCGTCGAAATCAGGCAAACATAAATGTCAGGCAACACGATTTCTGGCTGCATGTCAATATCCATGGATCACTGGATCTTTAGTAAGTTGTAAGGAACACTATATTGAGTGCAACATTTAGTTTAAATTGATATAATTGTTCGTTTTGAGTCGCATTTTTGCAGTTTCCCCTTTTAAATACAGTCACGCAGCAGATGTTTTTCCAAAAGTCAGGCTGAGGGGATTGTTCCGGCAGGAAAGTGACGTCAATGCATTGCCTCTATTCTTTCTTGGCCAGGAAGATATATATTTCCTAGAATTAATAATTAGATTATGCTTTCTGTTCATTGGATATACTGATTAAATATTGTACTATTAATTCTGCTACAGTTAAATTGCTAAAACATTTAAATATTTATAATTAATTATAATTCTTTACAATTAAAGAAATATATAAACGTATATATTTTCAAGTTAATTCGTTTTACATAAAACATTATGAGTACAACGTTCATGGAACGTCCTTACAATGTAATTTATAGGCTACTTAAATGGTCTCGTAATGTAGAGTGAAAAAGTTGTGAAAACAAAGATCATGAAACATCCTTTGTTATTTTTACATGATAAACATTCTCATAACAATGAGAGAAAATGCTCCTAAACAACATTCTTGGAACGTCTTTATGATGTTTTTAATATTTACTAAATATGTTTGGAATGTTTGCATAAATGTTTAGAGAAACATTTTTATGAAACATCCTTAGAGTGTTATTTGTCAAAGTCAATTTTTTTTATAGTGCTTTTCACAATACACACTGTTTCAAAGCAGCTTCACAGAAAATCACAATGTTATGTAAAATCTTAAATCTTCATGCCTTAGTCACATTTAGCAGATTCCCAACTTAGGAACGTTCTCAGAACTGTGGCTAGTGTTGTGGCAAGATTCTTTCAATGTTATGAACAAAGTTTCTTCTAGTAATGAATAGAATGTTCCTTCAAAGTTATCTGAGCCTGTATGTATAAAACTTCTCAGAAATGCTCTTAAGAGCATGACCCACTGTATGCTACTTCTGACATCACAAGATGCGTAAGTTGCACCTTACACAAGTAGACTGTTTAGGGCCGTTTGGCCAAAAGCTAGTTCCTTTGTAATGTGTTACACACACACACACACACACACACACACACACACACACACACACACACACACACATTCACACACACACACACACACACACACACACGGTCTTCGGGTCTGTTGGACCCCAAATGACTTTTGCTTGAATTAAAAAAAGTTCTCTTTTTCCAAATGGTATGAAACTTCCTACGGCTCTCAACACTGTCTAGATCTACAAAAAAAAATTAAATGGAATTCTATCTGTTTTTATGTAGGCGTGACAAAAATAGTCACACTCGTGGTCTTTCGGGTCCATTGGACCCCAGAAAAATATCATTTAATTTTGTAACAGAACAATAGTTTTTTTTTTATATATACAAATATTATTTTACTGTTTATTAATGTTTTTACTCAACATTTGTGCAGTTTTTGGAGGATTTATGATATATTTTAAATATCTATAAATTAATAAATAAATATTTATTTATCATTGGACTCAAAATAGACAAAATTCATCATCAAAATCAGAAATAACGCAGAACACAGACAGAAATGACAGAAATGAAGTGGCACACTTCCAACAATGCAAAAAACATCCACAATCCAAAATTATCATGCTCACACACATGCACACACACACACACACACACACATATAGAGGAATACAATATACAGGAATACATACAGACTATAAAAACTGTTCTCTTATCATTTGTAAAATAAAATACTCTAAAATGCAGAACCACCGCAAAAATAAATTGGTAACACTAAGACACATTGAAAATGTGCACACACACACACACACACACACAGGAATACATTTGTAAGGCTATAAAAAAGATAAAAGAGATGAGACCAACTATTGTTCTATTGTTCCAAACTATTGTTCCTAGTTGTTCGATTTCTTCCAATTTACTTTTTTTACAAATATTTTATTTTTACTGCTTTATTTGCTAATTTGTTATTGCTGTTCAGTTGAAATAAATGATCAAATCTTAGGACTCCAACATTTCTCTTTGTAACATGTTCAGGTTTGATTCTAATCATAATGTAACATTATTGAAAAACTGTTGTTTTTTCAGTACAAAAACAGATGCTAAACTTTGACAAAAAGTATTTTATTTTTGTTATAATTGTGATTTTATAATATTTAGATATGAATCCAACTGAATCCAACTTTAGAAACTATATCTTTCAGTAATTCAAATAGTATATAGGCCTAGTGGAGCTCTATAGCCATCTAGTGGAGCTCTATAGCCATCTAGTGGATAAAGTGACTTATTACAAATTTTAACCTGTATTTTCCAAAAATTAGGCAAAAATCTTACATTCAACCTTGTAAAATTATCCATGGTATCCCCAGGAATGAAAGTTAGAAATCTGGGTCTTTTATAAAGTTTATTTAACATAAAATGCTGTTTTTTTTGTTAAAAATCCTATTTAAATAAATATTTATTTGTTTATTTATAGAAATAAATAAAAAAATCATAAA
This sequence comes from Hybognathus amarus, assembly GCA_030378365.1. Taxonomy (NCBI): domain Eukaryota; kingdom Metazoa; phylum Chordata; class Actinopteri; order Cypriniformes; family Leuciscidae; genus Hybognathus; species Hybognathus amarus. The sequence continues at coordinate 36,958 of JAQIUQ010000408.1, forward strand.
TCCTCCAAAAACTACACAAATGTTGAGTAAAAACATTAATAAACAGAGTAAAATTATATTTGTTAAAAAAAAATACTATTCTGTTACAAAATTAAATGTTATAGTCTGGGGTCCAGTAGAGACCCTAAGACTGGAATTGTTAGTTTTTTTGAAGACCAGCAGAGGGATAAGAATAGAAGATATTTTCAAATATATATCAAATAAAATTTTATTTATAGAGCACAAACAAAAAACAATTGTTTACCAAAGCAGAGCCGGCCCCGAGCCTTTGGGGGGCCTACAGCAAAATTTGATTTGGGGGCCCCTCCCACTACACAGAGTCACCTGTGCTTTGACGATTATTGACACAAATATCACGCAATAATGATACATTACAAATTAATAGAGTGAGGTTATGTATAAATAAAAATAAAACATAGATAGCCTAGTTAAATATTTTATTTTTACTTTTACTTTAAATGTCTTAAAACAAACAGTCTCAAATTATATTAAATATTTTTTTGCTAAAATAATGACAACTGAGAAATCAAAAACATAATAAGAGCAAGGGTTCAACAATGACAATTATTGTTGAAAACTGAAAAAAAAAAAATATTATTTCTCAACTGTCTCAACATAGTGTAACTGTACACAAAAACTTTTTATTATTATTATTGTAACAGACTTTGTTAGATGGCAGACACAGCAGCAGTTGTAGGGAGGTATATTGATCATGAAATTTGAATTTTATTGTCTTTAATTATTCATTTATTCATATTAATAAATTCACTTGTATTGGGGTCCCCGGGAGGCCAAGGGGCTCCAAGCGGCCGCTTGAGTTCGCTTATGCCTCGGGCTGGCCCTGCCAAAGTGTCACGGGTGACCCGTTTCTAAATCGAACGCTTGATGTGAGCCGGAGTTTCTAGACGGGAAGGTTTCTGGTGTGGGACCCAGTAAGTTCTGGTTGTGCGACCAATGACGGGCCCAACATCAGTAATAGCCTCTATGCACGATCGCGTCCGAGTTTGTCTCAGCACGCCCAGTTACTTCCGGTGCTGCGTCAGTCTATGGTCAGAAGCCGGTTTTGCGTTAGGTGTAGATAGTGTCAAATTACACTTGCTGTTTATAAAAACGTCCTGCGGTTAACGTGAATGATGTTAACAACACTGTGAGGCAGTTTGCTGTCACACAAGAGTGAAAAAGAGAAGTTATTTAAATTATATATTTCGAGCTACATCAACAACTTTGAGGGTTAGTATTCTCTCATATCGTATGAAATTCGACTAGCGAATCAGCGTTTCTAAAATCGTTGCCTCCGTTTCTGAGAAAATGGATTTTATTCAAGTTTTGCCGCTATACACTTGGCCTGCAGAACGCGCTTCCGGAAGTAAAGACGCCGACTGAGATTCTTTCAGACACACGTCATCAAGGTTCGTGCATAGAGGCTATACAGTGCCGAAGTTACGAGCGTCACTTCTGTAGGCCAAAACGCGGAAGTGACTTAGCATTTTAGCATTACGGTTCCCTCGCTCTAAAGCCTATGGGATTTTTGAATGGGTTTTTGCTAAATCGCCTGAAATAAGGTCTGTGGTGAACAGAGCCTCTAAATATTTTCACGTTTTGATCTATGACATAGAACACACAGTTATAACCTGATTGTGGTTTTTTTAACTTTATTGTGTCTGATTGTGTTTTTTAAAATCTTTATACAGGCTTAAGAATGTATAAATTTTGGATTAACTTGTAAAGATTATCTTGCTAGACAAAACATGTAAGGGTCACAACCCTTTGTTAAACACAGATCTTGTTTTTAGCGATTTTCCAAAAGTCTATGGGGAAAATGCATTGCTTTTCGATCGAGGGAACCCATGCGCCGCTAGCTTCCGAGTTGTCCTACAAAGTGACGTCATCAGCTAATCGTGCAGCTCGATTAGAAGTCGAGTGTGGGATGAGAAGGGTACGGTGGCCGAGAGAGCTCACCGCGCTGCAACCTGATGAAGACGAATGCAATTACAAAAAAACGTGTGCAACTTTAAAAACGCGTGCAAATACAAAAAAACATCGCAAATTAAGAAAAACATCTTCATCAGTTCCACAACACACGTGTGCTCCAAGTACTCACAACACAACCAAATACAGAAATGCGCTGCAAATAACCACAACGGAAATGTTTCCGGGAACCAAATAAGTGACGGACCCAACTGGAACCACAGGACGTGCTTACAGCAAAAAACCTTTATTGACAAGAATTTTTTATAAATAAACTATACTATTAAAATAATATTGTATATATAAATAATATTATAATATGATATTTTTTATAGTTCTATACTCCTTGCTTACTCAAAATTCTACTTTGTTTTATTTAATTTCTTTTGACTTTTCCCCCGCACAACACCGAGATTCAAATTATTATGACATACAACTTGTGTACAATACACAACATGTGTTAACAATATGTTCAATGTCATCACAATACAAATGAGAAAAGAACAATGATCTGAAAACTAAACTAAATAAATAAAAAAGATCTAGAAGAACATGAAGGCAAGATATTAATCTATACATCAGTTACACTATACAAATAGTTTCATTTTATGTTTAAATTTTTATAAGAAAAGTTTCCTAAAAATGTTAGGTAATGTATGGCACTGACATACAGATATATAAAACAGATTTTTATAAAGTAAAAATAAAAATAAATTATTTATTTGCAACCATTATGTTAGTCATTATATTTCTGTCGTCAGAACAGCTATACAGCTGATCGACAAAGTGCTGCGTTGTCATAGGAACATCCAAGGTAAAAAATAATTACATTAAGTTGTCTGTTGTTGCTCCCTTCATCAAGTTCCAAACGGCTACATTAATGACACACTAGGTGTCATGCTCACGCCAAATTCCCACTTGAAGAGCTTTGCCGTCTGCCCTTTGAAAGGGAGTAGGGCATAGGGAAGCTCACGAGCAATAAAGCAAGTCCCAGTTGGGTCCGTCACTTATTTGGTTCCCCGGAAACATTTCCGTTGTGGACCGTTTTATTTGCAGCGCGTTTCTGTATTTGGTGGTGTTGTGAATGTTTGCAGCGCGTTTCTGTATTTGGTTGTGTTGTGAGTACTTGGAGCACACGTGTGTTGTGGAACTGATGAAGATGTTTTTCTTAATTTGCGATGTTTTTTTTGTATTTGCACGCCTTTTTAAAGTTGCACACGTTTTTTTGGAATTGCATTCGTCTTCATCAGGTTGCAGCACGTGAGCTCTCTCGGCCACCGTAGAAGGGGGCTATGATTGGAACATGTGGCGATGAAAGAGAGGATAAATATTATTATTTATATTTTATTAATATTATTGCCTTACTGGCATGTTGTGTTTTTCTGGGGAGCCAGTCGACCTTTCCGACGGGTGAAATCTGGTTGCGCTGTGTTGGGGATCTCAAAGCAGATGTGTTGGGCATCCGGAAGCCAGGCCGAGGGATACTGGTAGTAGGCTGGAGTCTGTCACAGGAGAAAGATAAGTGACCTTGGGGGCTGAATTGATGCTTGTAGTGAACATCGGGGGAGGATTAACATTGGAATGGATGTGTCTGTTGCATTTGGATGCACTAAATACATTGCCATTTGACTCCCATGGAGCCTCCAGCGTGAGTGGTGAACAGGGCCTCATGCTTAGGTCTTGACTTTGTGAGTGCAGTATTTTGCAGTGTTTTCCATATCCTTTCTTTTCACGTGTGTTTGTGTGTGAAGATAGTAACTGAACATGAGTTTGAGGTGTTAGCTGAGGCAGTGGTGGGCCAAAACCATCAACGCACAGATCCTTTTGGGTACCATCAGTGAAGAGGCACTTTGTTGGGAGTGAAGTATGGAATATGTTTCCATTTCTTCTTTGAAAACACTAATCATCCTCTCTGCTTGAGTCCCATGAGTATACAGCAACGCTGGTGAGATACATACCTTTTCTCTGCTTGAGCCCTGTGAATACACTGTAACGTTGATGAAATATTGATCATCCCCTCTGCTTGAGTTCCATGAGTATTCAGCAACGCTGGTGAGATGCATACCTTTTCTCTGCTTGAGCCCCGTGAATACACTGTACACATGATGAATACTGATCATCCTCTCTGCTTGAGTCCCATGAGTTTACAGCAATGCTGGTGAGATACGTACCCTTGTGTCTGCTTGAGTCCTATGAGTATACAGCAACGCTGGTGAGATGCGTACCTTTTCTCTGCTTGAGCCCTGTGAATGCACTGTAACGTTGATGAAACACTGATCATCCTTCTCTGCTTGAGTTCCATGAGTATGCAGCAACGCTGGTGAGATATGTACCTTTTCTCTGCTTGAGTTCCACAAGAGATACAGCAACGCTGGTGAACCACGGATGCACCGAATGTACTGCTGTGTTGGGAGACATGAATCCTCTTGTCCCATCTTGGCTCTGCTAAGAGAAGTTTCCTGAAGACCCATCACTGAGTCACGTGCTTGCCAAATAAAGCTTGCTTTTTATAGACCTTCTTTAATAGATCAATAAAGCATTATTACTTTGTGGTGTTGGCTCCTCACAGTGGTGTGTAGTTGAGGGTGTGGCCAGTCATCTGAGTCTGCCCCAACCTGTGCCGGTGACATAAATTGCTGTCCAAGCATAAACAGATTCCAAAAAGTTTATTACGGGAGGAGTACGTTTTAAAATAATTTTAACTGACAAAAGCACAAAGAAAAGATTTCCTATGTTTTCACAGATCAACTTATCCAACAAATTTGGATTTTGATGGCTGCTACACACTCCAGATAATTTGGGTATGTTTACCACTGTGTCCCATCATCTTTCCTTTTAATTACACTTTTAAATTGTTAGAGAACTGAGGATACTAACTTCTTCAAGTGGAATTTTTACCCAATCTGGCTTGATGGAAAATAGCTGCTTAACAGTCTGCTGTCATCCGTTGTCTGATTCTTCTTTTCATGATGGGTCATACATTTTCCATAAGAGACAGATCTCGACTGCAGGCAGGCAGTCAGGGACATCCAATCTATGGTGTAGTCTATCAACCACTCTGATGTAGCATTTGCTGAATGAGGCCTGGCATTGTCTTGCTTCCCAGGAAAGATGTGATCTTGATACCGTTACATGTCTCTGTCCCATCTGAATAAACACCTCCATGTCAATGATACCCTCACACTTACTGTATGCATGTCACCCCTGCCATTTGCACTGATGGACCTTCGCATTATGACAGATGTTTGCTTTTGCAGCTGTCGCTGATGAAAGTCCCTTTTGTCCTTGGGACTGAGAACTCGATGTCTGTCTAAATGCCAAAAACAAGCTGAAACATTGACTCACCTGACCACAGCACACTCCACAGTCTTTTAGACCATCTGAGATGAAGCTCGGGCCCAGAGAACTCAGTGGCGTGATCTACAACTTTCTCCTTGCACAACAGAGATTCAAGTGGCATTTCTTGATGGAGCAGCAGACTGTGTTAAGTGACAATGGTTTTTCTACTCCTGATTCTACTCCTGAGCTCCTGATTTAAGTAGCACGATGGTTTCTCATCCAGTGCCATCTGATTGCTTGAAGGTGATGCCTTCTTGTCTCTGGATTCTCTGAATCTTTTTCACAGTATTATAAATGGTGGATGGTGAAAGACAAATTGTTTGCAATCTTGCATTGAGAAATGTGATTTTTTAAATTGTTTGACTATTCTTTCATGAAACGTGGCACAGGGTGGTGAGCCATGACCCATCTTTTTGCAAGCAAAGACAGAGATGCTCCTTATATAATCTTTTAACTTTTATTTTGACCCTGTCTCAACTTTTTTGTTGTGTGTTGCAGCCATCCAAATCAAAATGTGTTTATCTTTATGTAATACAATTAATTTGGTCAGTAAAAACATTCAAACTATTTTCTTAGTACTTTTGTTAGTTAAATAAAGGTTTAAGAAAATTAACAAATCACAGATTCTTAATTTTATTGAACTTTACAAAATATACTACTTTTCTGGAAATGGGGTTGAATCTTGTTGTTCCACTCTGGCCCCAGGGTCAGGCTGCCTCCGCTGATACAACACAGGCCCAGATGCCTTATTTTCCTCCTAACTCTGTCCCCCAAGCGAAAACTTTCAATCTTTCCTTTCAAATGCTGATGCATATCCCACCAAATGCTGATGCCTTGGAACTATCCCCCATTACCAACAACATCAGAACTCAGATCTTCTCAAAAATTCAAGCTGTTGGCACTAGAGGCGGTCCCACAATCCCTTTGAGGGGGAAATCTGTGGGGGGACACTAAGAACTGGGGAAGAATTGTATGAGCCATGACCAGAAAAGGGTGCTAGGATTAATAATCGTCACACAATTTAGACCAGATGAAAGAAATGAAAGCTTTAGTATGAAGTTCTGCCGGGCAGCGGTGGAGCCAGGATTTTTTTCATAGGGGTGGCCAGGCAGGGGCCAGAAAACAGTCTGCGGTGGCACATAAATCTTCATTATTTTAGCATAATAATTTGTTTCAATAGTGTATTGGACTCATTCTCACACAACTGAATACAAATCATTTGTATTCAATTGTAATTGGGAGAGTAGTGAATTTGTCATGGAATGGGTGGATTAAGGTGCGAGGACTCTAACCCTGCAAAACAATGGTATTTATTAAGTAAATAACACAAAACTACAATAAACTACCTTGTAGGGGAAACTTTCTTATTCTAATACTTGTTGTATAAAAGATTGGTACTTACACATGTCTGAGTTTGCAAATACTGACACTTCCATTCACCTCCATCCTCCCCACCACCACCAGGATGGTCCCTACCTACATTTCCCAGGGGGTCGGCTGTGCCCCTGCCTTTGACTTCAGGCAGGAAATGCAGAGTCCGGACCCTTGGATTGCGAGCTATGTACGGGGCCTACGCCAATGAACTTTATATAACAATATTGCTTGTTGGGATGTCAATAAATGTATAATTGTTACATTATTTAATCTCCCAAGTCTTTCTGGAACTTAATTTAAAGAGAGACGAACGATCAGAAGAGTAGAAGGTGAAAGGGAAGCTGGGCTCTTTGATCGTTCAGGAGCGAGCTGATGATTATTGAGCTGAAACTGCTTTTGTGGTTTTGTTTACTGTTTGCTATGCGTAATGTATGTTACTTGTTTTTTGCAGCAGTTTGATGCTTCTTGAGCGGGGCTGATGACAAATATATCAGTGGATAACACAAGCTACTACAGTTTTTCTGAATTGCTAAAACACTAAACCCCATTTCTCTGAACCAAATTCTCAATAGCCTAAACCAATTTGTTGAAAAAATCACTCTTTATGTAAAACATTAAACAAGTTCAGGTGGTTAAAACACAGTTTGCAAATCCCATGCACTCTTTTTTCAAAACTCTAAACACATTCTCACTCACTACAACACATTTCGCAATGTGATGCACTTGTTTCAAAATGCTTAACACAGGTAGGCAAAAGTTAAACACAATCGACAACACAGTTGTCATTCGTTTACACACAACAACTCAAAATTGTTCACACTTATTTCTAATATGATGACCAAACCAACTGTATTTAATACAAGTCAGTTCAGAGTCCCATAATTTACTCAAAATGTTGCACTGAATGTTGATACCAACAATTGATGGAAACAATATAAGAGGGGAGAGAAGGAAGAGTAGGCTATGTGTGTAAGAGGTGGTGAACAAGCAGGAAAAGGTTGAGGACGAGGAAGAGCAAGGTGTGGAGAATGTTATCAGTGCTGACTCTGCTTTAGGGATTTTCCCTTTCCCTCAGAGATGACAGTGTGTGTGATGTGGAGAAACTCTTCCGACCGGACCAACATGAATACATGATGCTGAAGCAGAATCAATCTCTCTCACTGACTGATTCTGCAGTCGCTTAACTCTTCTGAGTGTACTTTACTGTAACATGCTTTCATTGAGAGTTTTTTTACTGTAACCTTTTTGGCTGTTGTAGTTGGGTCACTGTATTTTCACAGTATGCAAGTGGTGAATACTGTATACAGACATTTGATTGGCCTTCTATTCAGTATTCAGGACAATACTATACTTGCAGTGGATACTCTAAATTTATTCACCTTATTACTGGATTGTCATTATACTTTTTTAGATAATTGCAAAATTTGTTTACCTAGTTACAATTTACTTTTTTTCTGTAACTGCATGCTTTGAAGTCTGTGTTTTCCATTTTTTTATGTAGTGTCTAATGAACGATCTGTAGTGTTTATAATTTTGACTTGCTGCGTGTATGATCTGAGAGCATTGTGTGATTTTGAGCACAGATGAAATGGTTTTGAGGCAATTGTTTGATTTTGCCAGAAGAGTCAGAGGTTCTGTGAATGTGGTGTGAAAGTGTGGTTTTGTGTTTAAGGTTTTGAGAAAGTGAGTGATGGTTTCAAGAAATGTGTTTTAGCAATTCAGAAAAACTGTAAAACCAGAAATTAGCCGAAATCGGTAACACTTTACAATAAGGTTCATTAGTTACTACATTAGTTAACATTAACAAAGAATGAAAAACACTTCTTCAGCATTTGTTAATCTTTGGTAATGTTAATTTCAACATTTACTAATACTTTATTAAAATCTTGTTAACATTAGTTAATGCACTGTGAACTAACATGAACAAACAATGAACAGCTAGATTTGTATTAACTAATGTTAACAAAGAATAACAAATACAGTAACAAATGGTTAGTTCATGTTAGTTAATGCATGAACTAATGTTTAATAAATGAACCTTATTGTAAAGTGTTCCCGTCGAATCAGTAGTTGTTATTTTTGTTTTAGAAATGTACTAACGTGTGCATTTTTATCAATGAATTGATTGTTATCTGTTTAATTTAGAGTTTTGTTTTCTACTGTTTTTATTTATTATGGGGTTTTACTGAGTTTTTGAACTCACTGGAAATGGTGTTTTAAGTGTGCATATATCTGATGAGTCCTCTTCTAGACATTTGTAGCTAAGAAATGATGGTGTTCAGGAGAATAAAGGATTGCTGAGTTGTTTGTTTAAATGTCTTTGTGTTTATTCTTTTTTTTTAGGTTTTCCCAGACGGTTGCACTCAAGGGGCAGTGGACGCAAGTGTGGTGTTTACTTTTAGTGGATGCAGTGGTTTGGTCTGAGTGTGTCAAATATAGGTAAATGCTGTATTATTAATTTCTTCACTCCACTTGTACCTCAGTGTACTGCGGGTTGTTTTATTTTGTTCTTTTTTTATTATTAGGTTTCTTTTATGTGTCCATATGGAAGGTACTCTGTAAAATAAAACTGCTGAGTAAAAGCGTGGTTTAAAACGGTGTTTTGAAGTGTTGGTGCTTAATGTAACATTATAAATCGAGCTTTACATTTGTGCTAGCTACTGTATGGTCCACCAGGGCACCATACAGACTTACAGATCAAAGAATTTGTAGATTTTTTATCAGAGTATACTGGCTGCAGATTAAGTCTTAATTGTTGGTGACTTTAATATACATAGATAACGAAGAAGACGCAGTTTAATTGACATTTAGAGACTTTCCTAACTTTATTAGAGTTAGACAACACGTTTCAGGACTCATTGTCATAATCATACTTAGATCTAATATTGTCACATGGAACCAATGGTAATGCCATTGAAATTCTGCAGCAGATGACATCTCAGATCATTATCTAATCTTGTGCATACTCCATCTAGCCAAGGTTGCAAAGCCGTTACAAATATCTATCCCAGATAGCTTAGAAGAACTTAATATTGTGACAGAAACTTTTGAGTCTCTCTTTTCCAGCACTTTAGACCCAGTTGCTACTTTGACCTTCTTTTAGAAGATTAAAGAAGGCCCAACGCATTGCTACAACGAGCACACTCAGACCCCCAAGAGAGCACACGGAAAAATGTCATCAACCATGGCCTGACGGTGAGGGAGGCTGGGCAGAGAGTCCAGCCACACTTACATAAGCCATTATAATTATGGTATGTCTTTACATAAGGTACATAAGGTATGTCTTTACCTCTCTACCTTCTACTCCACTCAGATGGTATTTACAGCACTGTAGTGTATATCACATCAGTGACTAGAAGACCTTTTGGGAGGGGACGCCAACGCCTGTTCACACAACAGAAGGAACTCACCATTGTGGACCTAGTGAGGGTAGACAATGCCATCCGCCTCCACCAGAATATACTTGCAGACAGAACAGTGTTCAACAACATAAACCATGTGAGGATCACCACCATCTCTACAGAGTCCCATTTGAGAGGAACAGTGACAGGGTCAAAGGACTTCAAGCTGAATATATATGGGTAATTGTAACTGTCCTTTACATGTACAATACAGTATTGGTGAAATCCAGAACCAGCTGAATATGTACCACATCAGGACCACATGGATCCATTTGGAGAGCTACACAGGTACCTATGTGATGGGGTGAGGGTCCTGTATGTGTAGCACTATAGTGCAGTAATATGCTATTTAGTGCATACAACAGCCAACATATACTCACATTTCTAGATGCTCTCCATAATGCATTTATACCGTAATATATATATAGTGTTTTTTCCCCTATTATTATTATATATACATTTTTTGCTTTATCTGAATTTATCTTACTGCAATGTACAGTGCTGCAAAGTAGGCCTGTTTGCTTTTTTGGTTGTTTGAAAATGTTCCTCCTGAAAATATGCCTTCTGAATAAACAGTCAAAATCAAAGACTGCACTGTTTTATATAAAGTAGACTAGTGTGTTCCCTCTGATCTGAAAGTGTTAGCATATGGTGCAAGTATGTGTCATTTTGTCATCAGAGTTCCATTTTGACAAAGGAATGTTAGGTTTTGATCGAAGAGTTTCAGTTTGACACAGATGTGAATGGTATATTTCCCTGTGTTGTGTCACGTTTACTTGAGTGTAGAGTTTTGGCACAATGAGCGAAATTTTGCAAAATGTGTTCAAGCAATGGGCAAAAACTGTAATAAGAAGATATTTTATGAAGACAGTCCACTTCGTGTATACAGGCAGGAGCCATCTTTGGAAAACAGTCTCGACAAGTCGAACCACGAACGCCGTTCATACAGTTCAGCTCAGTTGGCACGCCGTTCGTGGTTCGACTTATCTAGACTGTTTTCCAAAGATGGCTCCTTTCCAAAGATGGCTCTTGACTAGGTACCAATGTTTTATTAAACCAAAGGTTAATTTTGTGCCAGAGTTCTCATGTTTAATAATAAGTACATGTTTAATAATATGTTTACATGTACATTTAAATAGTTTATTAATCATTTACTTGCACTTTCTAAAGTATCTTATGAACCAACTCAAAGAATGAAGAGGAATGTACCAGATGCGTTTACAGACATGAACTGATGAAGTGTCCTCACAGAAAGACAAAACAAGGTTCACCGTGAGAAAATGAGATTGAAAAAAAGGATCACACAGAACTGTTGGTGGAAATAACAAAAAATAAAGACGTTAAGAAATTAAAGAAATTAAACTGAGACACAGGTTACCAAAGCAACTGATGCCACAGTTGTGGGGAAAGACACTTAAAAAAAGAAACACATAAAGTAAATAAAAGTGTATTCTTTCTTATAAACTGTATACTGAAGCAGAGTGCAACGTGATTTCATATAAAGACTTGGGCAGTTGCAGGAAAATCTGTGCCAATGTGCAAGTCAAACTGCATGTTAGTGGTGTACTCTGACCACAAGATGGAGCCAAATGACAAAGTAAAGCTCATCTGCCAGTTCAAAGAGACTGAGATTAAGATCACGGAGAAAGACTCAACTGCTATGCACAGAAGCTCAGCATGCACAGATTTAGGACTGGTCAAAAGAATTTATAAAGTAAACTGTGAAGAAAATACAGACACCATGAAGGAATATGATGATGTGTTCAATGGTTTGGGGTGCACCTGGATTTCATCAAATCAAGATTTAACCGAGAGAGTCTCCGGTGATACATCAACCCAAAAAAGTGCAATTGTGCTAAAAACAACAACAAACAGATCCAAATAGAATGGAATGTTTGAAGTGATCGAGTTAAATACAGAACCAACAGACTGGGACAACAATATGGTGTCTGTTGTGAAGCCGAACAAACTTCAAATCTGCGAAAACTCAAAAGATTTGATGCAAAGTGATGAAAAGAAAACACTTTCCACTCAAGACAGTTGAAGTGGTGAGTAAAATGCCAAACAATTTTTTGGTATTGGATGCTAGCCATGGGTTTTGGGAAATGCAGTTGGATGAAGAAAGTTCCAAACTTTACACCTTTTGCCAGACACTATTTCAAGAAGCTACCTTTCGGTGTATCATCAGCCCCTGAAGTCTTTCAGAAGTGCATAGCTCAAAAGCTCGAGAACCTGGAGGGACATACTCATGTGGGGGGGAAATGTAGAATAACATGATGACTCAGAGAATCAGGAGCATAAATCTGGAATTCAATTGGGAAAAATGTAAGAACAGAATGTCATAATTAAAGTGGAGAAGGTTTGAAGCGAGACCAAGACTAAATCAAAGCAATTGTGGAGATGCCTAAGCCACAAGACAAAGCTGCCTTGATGAGGTTTCTTGCCATGGTTCAATATCTTGCAACATTTCTTTCAAACCTGTCTGAGATAAGTGTGCCACTGAGAAAAAAAAAACTCCTGGAAGTATACTTTGGCACTAGGAAACTTAAGAGCAAAAGAGTTTTGAGATTCTGAAGTCACAACTGAGCAATACCCCGGTTCTCAGTTTCTGCGACATCAACAAGGATGTGATTCTCTCTGTTGATGCAAGTTCAGAAGGTTTAGGTGCTGTCATCTTGCAGGAAGGACATCCTGTAACATATGGATCAAGATCTCTGACTGATGCTCAGATTGAAAAAAGCTTTTAGACATTGTGTATGGGTGTGAAAAATTCCAACAATACCTCTTTGGTAAACCTGTAAGAGTGCAGTCAGATCACAAGCCACTGGAGACAGTGTTCAAAAAGGCTCTAGAAAAAGCACTAACACACCTGCAGAGGATGTTGATGAAACTTCAATCGTATATCTCCAACCTACAACAACTTACACCTAAAGCAGATACACTTAACTTCTACCCCGGAGGAAGAAACATCAGTTGTCAGAATGTCCACCGATTTCAGAAGAGAAACTTGAAGCTGTCAAGAAAGCTACAGAGTTGACAGACAACAAGTCAGCATGTAATTATGGCACTGAAGTCAATATTTGCAAGACATGGGATTCCATATTAAGTTGTTTCAGGTAACGGACCGCAGTTTGTCAGTGCAATTCAACAACTTCAGGAAATAACTGGGAGTTTAAGTTCAAGATATTCTCAGTCTAATGGGCAAAGTGAAAGAGCTGTACAAACCATCAAAAACCTACTCAAAAAGGTGAAGTTATCTGCTGCACAGCTTCTTATGGGACGTAGATTGAAAGCCAGAATACCAACAGTGAATAATCTGCTACAGCTCCAACTGCACAAAGATGTTCAGAAAAGCCTAAAGGACAGGCAGTTGAAGCAAAAGTTGATCCGGCTGATCTTAACTATGCAGCCTAACATTAAATTATATAAGTCTATAATGTGTTATGTATGCTAGGCCAAAGAGATTAAACACATTTTGCACCAGGCGCATGGTCTAAAAGGGTTGTCCCTATACTCTCTTAATGAGTAGGCCTAATGGATGTATTTAGGTAGTAACGTGCAATAAACCAATCAGAATCTAATCTCCCATTCCCTTTAAAAGTCAATTGCGCTCGCGCCATGGTGGAATTGCTATTTACATGGCGGAATTTGAGAGCGAAAAAACAAAACAAAAAAAACCACTTCTCTAGCGAGGAAAACGCACTATTGACTTTAGAGCAGGTTTCAGTTGGTCAATGGCGCAGTTGCCTTAACATATTGCCTCAAATATTTCAGTTGCCTTAAAATAGCAACGCGCCAGCAATGCGCCTGAACACACCTCGTTTTCAGACCAGCACGCCCATGGGCGCACAAATATGGGCTTTGGGCTCATATGCTATTTAAACAACGTGGCGCACGACTTAAAAATGATAACTGCGTCTAGCAAAACACAAGCAAAATACTATTCCGTCGACCCTGGCGCTGCATTGCGACGGGTGTAGCCTATGTTAGGGCCCAGAAGTGTAAAGGCAGAAGTGTTTTTTTTTCTCTCTTTCTTTCTCATTTTATCAGTTCTCAAAGCAGCATCTCGGGCTTCTGCTAAGAAAAAAAGATCTAGAACAGGTGGTGCTAAATGTGGTCTTCATAGAAGGCACAGGGGGAGGGAACATTATTATTTTCCCTTGCTAGAGTCAAGGTCAGCTCGATTTCAGCACCACCTCATGGACAGCACCACTGATCTCAATGTCAATATAGACATTTAAGCACTCAAGCACAACAGATACATTTATTTACTATTGGAACAATCAAGCAACTGATAAAAACAACAGAGCTCTTCTTAATACAGTACAATTCTTGAAATTATAATTATCAAAACTAGTTAATATAGATCAACTTTAGGTTTTATTGAAACCGTTTAACCAAGAAGGGTTTCTTAAATGCGTTTCAGATTATTCAATTTAATTAGTTTGAATTGGAAAACTGGAAATAAGGACCTGAGTAGCCTAAAGGGCATTGCTTTCATGAAGCACAAGATGCTCTTTGGAACATTTTCATACTAGAGCAGTATTAGTATACAAAAATGCAGGAAATATGCAGAAGCATTGGTCGCGGACTTGCGGATCCCTCTATTCAAATCCATAGACATTTTCAGTGTATTAGCCCGAGTGTCAATGATCAATAGATGGCAGCATAGTCTCATTTTAAATCGTACAGAGAATTAACTTCTCTCTCAAAGTCGAAATAGCCTACCATAGGACCAACGCATTTTGCCACCAATATTTAACATTAATAATTTGATACTAAAAATGTGAGACATGTCTGTTGATGAGTGCTGCGCTCTTTTCCAGAGAGTGTGAGTTTGAACGTGTGCATTATCGTGGTTATGGTGTGGGGGGTGCAGTAAGAATGATTAACTGCCTTTTATATATTGGGCTAAATATTCCTGTCACGAGGTTGCCTAAACACAGTTGTCATCAAAACAGATGCATCCACATACGCCCCAGACATAAATGTATTTCTCATCTATATCGTTGTGATCCTGAGAACTGTTGCTTCTTATTAACTATGATCTTATAAACGATTTACGATGATACTGTTGCCTTGAATGTGTTACCCAGAAGACCATAAAGGAAATGTGACTACACGACATAATTTGGAAACAATGCTAATAGAACATGGCTCCTAAAATAACCAAATATAATTCTACTGGATTAATTGGAAATTTAAACTGGATGCTCTGATTATTGAGTTATAGCCTACTGGATATTGTGGAATATGAAGACCTAACTCTTGTTAAGCTTTTTGTATTGGCGTAATGTCTTGCTACTGGGCAAATGAGGAGCAACCGGAGTTTTTAATTTTTTTTATTTCTTTTGATATCACGAAATGATCTCATTTACCTATTTAGAATAATATTAATCTTTAGGCTACTAAATATACGGAATACTGTTTCGTTATATTAGAAATAATATGTTGTATTGAAGAGAATTAAGATTCCGTTATGATCAGACCCAAATTATGAGTGAAATTCCATTAGAAATCCCATACGCATTTAAAAAACTAAAAAACAACTTTTCCAGACATTTCTTCAGAACGTTCCATTAAATCATATGGCTCACTTAAAAGCGACTCTATGAGGTGATGTTTTTATGTGGACCCATAAGGATCTGTGGACTGCCGCACCAGACTGTAGATCTCCATCCATATTCCCCTGTATCACACATGATGGTTGAGTCCAGCGCCTTCCTCTAGATGCGGACTGCCTCATCGCTCCATTCTGTCTCCACGGTTTTGAGCGAGGGAATCACTTTTGGTTCCAACACCACCGTGTCTCGTCTTTGCAGTGGACATTCTCGGTGATATGAGAGCTAATATAGACGAATCCGTGTGCCATCGGCGTCAGATGTTCTTGCCAAAGCTGGATCTCTATGCATTACTGTGATCGGTGAAAATAAAAAGCAAGACACCGTGGCGCTGCGTGGAATTACAGCGGACACCATGGGCTCATTGAAGCACATCCTGCTGCTTTTCGCAGGTTTTGTTGCCGCAGCTCACGGTAAGTTGAAAGTCTGTTTTATAAGCTGGATGTCATTGCCATTATTCCATTTGAGGAATAGGACTTCTCTTGGGTTTTTCTGCCAAAGTCCTTTCAGACCTTGAATAAATGTGGATTTTGCATTTGACGAAGCCATATAAAACTTGCATATGGGAAAAAAAAGTGTTTGAATAAGTTATGGCACAAGATAGGCCTATAGCCTATATATATATATATATAGGCCTATATATATATATATATATATATATATATATATATATATATATATATATATATATATATATATATATATATATATATATATATATATATATATAGGCTATATCCAATAAATATAGGCTACATGGGGAGGTGACGCTTAAATGTTGTCAGCATAGACACCTTAACTTCAACCTGAATGTCTGATTGAATGAGAGACAAGATTGCTCCGGAGAAATCCCTAGGATATTGCATTTTGATTGATTTTGAAATCAATTTTATTTTTTAATATTTGCCACAATGCCCTGTTAGACTTTAGGGGTGAGTAAGGAAGGGAGAACACGCTTCATTATTTTCCCGAGATTTACATCATGTGATGTATTACAAGCAAAACATTTCAATAAATAAAAACAAACAAAAAACACGAAGGCTGTTTTACATCACGTGTTGGTGTGAACTTTTTTGGATCACAGACAGCTGTGTTGTGTTAAGAAAGGCCTTATAGCCGTCTATGGTATTCCAACGGTTTCCATTGAGGTTCTACGCATTATTTTATTATAGTAGTACATCAGCGGATTGACTTTGCAGGGTGTCAAATCGAATTTACATATTTACAAAGTATATTCTGTGAAGGAGCTACGATTTGATATTCGGAAGGAAGAATATGTAGCCTACATAAAACATTCGACAATGAAATTGACAGGAGCCTGATGTTTATGATGAAGTTAGACACTTGTAACTAAGGCTATGGAGATGTATACATTTAGATCGTTGAATGTTTTGCGTCTTTATTTGACTTTTTTTTAAATTACAGACAGGTTAACACATTTCAATGGATATAGCCTAGCTACGTCTTACTGTTGTAGCTAGGTTAGAAGGTGTTGTTAATGTTGCTGGTGTGTGTTTGCAAGGAACCTTTTAGCTCAACAAATCGTTTTTTTAACTTCCATTTATGTATTTCATTTTGTTTCGTACAATCAACAGTATTTTACAATTTTACATTGTTCTTTAAGTTACAGTATTGGAAAATAATACTAAATATAATAATAGGGTAAACAATATTATACTCTATTTTTTTTGCATATAATATGTATATGAAGACACCCAGGATAGATTTGGTTGTGTTTTTTGATACTTGTTGGTTTTATATGTGCTGCTGCAACTAATTTTTGGTTCACTTTTAGCAGTTTGTGTTGTTGGTTTCTTTTGTAATGTAAATGAGACAGATTAGCTACATAATCTGCCCCATTGTGGATGTTATTCATTTTGAGCAACAAATACATTTTAAAATATTTATTTCTAATAGTAGGCTATAATATGACCTTCATGTATGGACCCCAAAATGTATGGACATTTTTGTATTGGAATAATGTCTTGCTACTTGCTACTTTTTCGAACTCCTCTTAGGCTGTTGGTCCGATCTTTACCAAAATAGGCACACAGCAGCTAGGGATGTTGCTAGCAATTGTCAAAGCATTGAAATGTTGGTAACATTTTTACAATGTCAAGCTTAATGACTTAATTATTATGTCTATATCTTGCCTGCACTAAGTTCAAACTTCTCAAAACAATGTACGTATGGAGATTAAGTCATTTTGAGCATCTTTTCGATGCTGAGCATTATACGTTTCATGAATGTATGATGCGCAGGAGGCTAACAGCGTTTAACAGGAGGCTAAATTCTAGACTCTTAGGCATTTCAACTGAAAGGTGGGCTGTGATATTAATTAATATTAATGATATTAATAAGGAATCTTTTAAGCATACTCTTTTTTCCCATCAGTTTTCATCCCTTTGAATAGAAATAAACGCATTGATAGTTCATTTGTATAGCAAAAAGTTTGCTCAAATGTCTGATTGAATGAGAGACAAGATTGCTCCGGAGAAATCCCTAGGATATTGCATTTTGATTGATTTTGAAATCAATTTTATTTTTTAATATTTGCCACAATGCCCTTATAGGTTCCACTGTTCCACTGAATGTAGCCTTAGTTTGACGCTTTATCCACTCTCCTTGTCTCGTCCATTTCAATGAATCCACATGACAACTCTTGATTTATATCTTCGTTTATTTAGTAATCCACAAACATCAGTACAGTAACATGTTAGAGTTAAAGCTAAAGTTAAAGTAAAGTTAAAGTAAAGTTAAAGTAAAGTTAAAGGTCAAAAAACTGTGTGGCTTCACTCTCCGTGCGTCCGTCCGTGCACGCAGCCCCCTCCCTCCAAGAAGAGACGAGAAGCGAAACTACCTCTCGTCACGCACACGCACGTAGCTCCGCGTCACACATACACGTCATTTTAGATAATGACGTCAACTTGCTTGCTTTAGATAATTACCCAATTAACTCTATAAATATCTGCAAGCACTGTAAACATTTTTCCCAAAAACAAATCACACAAATCACATCATTCATCAAACAACTGCATTTAGGCTCCTACAGCCCTGTTAGACTTTAGAGCTGAGTAAGGAAGGGAGAACACGCTTCATTATTTTCCCGAGATTTACATCATGTGATGTATTACAAGCAAAACATTTCAATAAATAAAAACAAACAAAAAACACGAAGGCTGTTTTACATCACGTGTTGGTGTGAACTTTTTTGGATCACAGACAGCTGTGTTGTGTTAAGAAAGGCCTTATAGCCGTCTATGGTATTCCAACGGTTTCCATTGAGGTTCTACGCATTATTTTATTATAGTAGTACATCAGCGGATTGACTTTGCAGGGTGTCAAATCGAATTTACATATTTACAAAGTATATTCTGTGAAGGAGCTACGATTTGATATTCGGAAGGAAGAATATGTAGCCTACATAAAACATTCGACAATGAAATTGACAGGAGCCTGATGTTTATGATGAAGTTAGACACTTGTAACTAAGGCTATGGAGAGGTATACATTTAGATCGTTGAATGTTTTGCGTCTTTATTTGACTTTTTTTTAAATTACAGACAGGTTACACATTTCAATGGATATAGCCTAGCTACGTCTTACTGTTGTAGCTAGGTTAGAAGGTGTTGTTAATGTTGCTGGTGTGTGTTTGCAAGGAACCTTTTAGCTCAACAAATCGTTTTTTTAACTTCCATTTATGTATTTCATTTTGTTTCGTACAATCAACAGTATTTTACAATTTTACATTGTTCTTTAAGTTACAGTATTGGAAAATAATATTAAATATAATAATAGGGTAAACAATATTATACTCTATTTTTTTTGCATATAATATGTATATGAAGACACCCAGGATAGATTTGGTTGTGTTTTTTGATACTTGTTGGTTTTATATGTGCTGCTGCAACTAATTTTTGGTTCACTTTTAGCAGTTTGTGTTGTTGGTTTCTTTTGTAATGTAAATGAGACAGATTAGCTACATAATCTGCCCCATTGTGGATGTTATTCATTTTGAGCAACAAATACATTTTAAAATATTTATTTCTAATAGTAGGCTATAATATGACCTTCATGTATGGACCCCAAAATGTATGGACATTTTTGTATTGGAATAATGTCTTGCTACTTGCTACTTTTTCGAACTCCTCTTAGGCTGTTGGTCCGATCTTTACCAAAATAGGCACACAGCAGCTAGGGATGGTGCTAGCAATTGTCAAAGCATTGAAATGTTGGTAACATTTTTACAATGTCAAGCTTAATGACTTAATTATTATGTCTATATCTTGCCTGCACTAAGTTCAAACTTCTCAAAACATTGTACGTATGGAGATTAAGTCATTTTGAGCATCTTTTCGATGCTGAGCATTATACGTTTCATGAATGTATGATGCTCAGGAGGCTAACAGCGTTTAACAGGAGGCTAAATTCTAGACTCTTAGGCATTTCAACTGAAAGGTGGGCTGTGATATTAATTAATATTAATGATATTAATAAGGAATCTTTTAAGCATACTCTTTTTTCCCATCAGTTTTCATCCCTTTGAATAGAAATAAACGCATTGATAGTTCATTTGTATACCAAAAAGTTTGCTTTGGGATTGGGAAGATATTTTATGTGTTTAAAAGAAGTCTCTTATGCTCACCAAGGCTGCATTTATTTTGATTAAATACAAACACCCCCAGGAATATTATGAAATATTATTACAGTTTAAAATAACTGTTTTCTATTGGAATATATTTTAATATATAATTTAATCTGGTGATGCAGAGCTAATTTTTCAGCATCATTACTCCAGTCTTTATTGAATGAATGAGGCATTTATATAGCGCTTTCAGATGTACTCCCATACACCCAAAGCGCTTTACAATCATATAAGGGGATCTCTCCTCAACCACTTCTAGTTCATAAACGCCAGAGGAGAACTGTTCCTCGACTGAGCCTGGTTCTCCCAAGGTTTTTTTCTCTCCATTGGGTCACCTGATGGAGTTTTAGGACACCATTAGGTCACTTGATGGAGTTTTTCATTTCCTTGCCACTGTTGCCTTTGGCTTGCTCAGTTGGGGATATTAAAATGAATTAACCAATCAGTAATACCCTTGATCAGCTCTGCCAAACGTGGATGTTTTTCCACTAAGAAACGAACATTGTTTTATGTTTTGATTGATACTGTAAAGCTGCTTTGATGCAATCTATATTGTGAAAAGTGCTATATAAATAAACTTGACTTGACCACCAGTGGTCTATAGTCTAGAAATCATTCTAATATGCTGTTTAGCTGCTCAAGAAACATTTATTATTATTATTATCATCAATGTTGAAAACAGTTATTGCAATTTACTCCCTGGATTGTTTGATGAATAGAAAATTCAAAAGAACAGCATTTATCTGAAATAGAAAGCTTTTGTAACATTATACATTAGCGTTCAAAAGTTTAGGGTTTTTGGATCAAAAGTGACATTAAAAGACATTTATAATGTTACAAAAAATTATATTAATAATTATAATAATAATGAATGTTTTTTGACCATTAAATCGGCATATTAGAATGATTTCTGAAGGATCATGTTACTCTGATGGCTGGAATAATTATGCTGAAAATTCAGCTCTGCATCACAGGAATAAATTACATTTTAAAATATATTCAAATAAAAAAAATAATTTAAATTGTCATAATATTTAACAATATTACAGTTTTCCCACTTACAAAGCATGTAGAAGTCTGTCATTTTTATCATAGGTACTCTTCAATGTGAGTGACGGAATCTAAAACAAAAATTCAGAAAATTGCATCATATGATTTTTAAGTATTTCTTTTGCATTTTATTGCATGACATAAGTATTTTATACATCAGAAAAGCAGACCTTAATATTTGGTACAGAAGCCTTTGTTTGCAATTACAGAGTTCATTAGTCCTTGACCAGATTTGCACACACTGCCGCAGGGATTTTGGCCCACTCCTCCATACAGACCTTCTCTAGATCCTTCAGGTTTCAGGGCTGTCGCTGGGCAATAAAGACTTTCAGCTCCCTCCAAATATTTTCTATTGGGTTCAGGAGACTGAAGTACCTTGAGATGCTTCTTACGGAGCCACACCTTAGTTGCCCTGGCTGTGTGTTTCAGGTCATTGAACTGTGTAGTGAACATTGCTGTGTAGTTCTGGGCTGTTCCTTCATCTTCCTCATGATCATTGATGCACCACGAGGTGAGATCTTACATGGAGCCCAAGACCGAAGGAGATTGACCGTCATCTTGAACTTTTCTAATGATTGCGCCGACTATTGTTGCCTTCTCACCAAGCTGATTGCCTATTGTTCTGTAGTCCATCACAGCCTTGTGCAGGTCTACAATCTTATCCCTGATGTCCTTACAAAGCTCTCTGGTATTAACCATTGTGGAGAGGCTAGTGTCTGTTTGACTGAGTGTGTGGACAGCTCTTTTATAAAAGTAACGGGTTCAAACAGGTGCAGTTAATACAGGTAATGAGTGCTCCTTAGGTTATGTTTACACGAAAACGATCTGAAGAGAAAACGCAAAAGTGGCATTGCGTTATCACTTTTTATTCTGCGAGCACTAGTATTCTGTGAGTATTCTTTTTATTTAGATGAGCATTGTGGGTGGGATATCTGTGTGCATATGGTGACTCAAAAGTGTGTGAAATTTGATGTTATATGCACTCGGCGGCTAGGAAAAAGAATGACTTCCGATCTCTCCCTTGATGTTTGTCGGAGATAGTGTAAAAGCAGCTTTTTAGTGTGATGCAATGTCTTTTAAAGCCAGAAGCAATTTGGTCATTTTGAGAGATAGAGGGGAGACGCAGTACTGCTGAAATTACTTATCACAAGAAAGTTTCTAATTACTGTTTTGATGTGATAATCTGTGTTTACTAATCAATCAATATAAATACTGATATATGCTTTATAAACGTGAAACTTGCAAGAATGAATAAGATTACGTGCAGAAGTCGCGCCAAAGTTCAGAACAGTATGGTACAGATTTAATATCAATATATTACGGTATTAGATTGTGGTACTATACCGAAGCCAAAATTGTTATCGAGCCATCCCTTGTACAGATTTGAGTAATTTTTCCCTTATCACGCTTCAATGGTTTATTAGCTCTTGCATGAATGATCATATACGGTAATGCAGCCAATTAGCCTACATGACAAAAAAAAAAAAAAAAAAAAGGATGCTGCATTAATTGAGTATTTTTAAGAGCTAAACTGAAAAAATGTATCGCCTGTCCTAACACATCAATTTTGACAGCCCTAATATAGGCTATATGTGTGTGTTTGTGAGTATAATCGCAGATTATAAATCAGACAAAATGTATAAACATCCTTGCAAAAAGCATGTAAATGAATATTACAGGGAATGCAGTCTTGAAGCCTGCTTACCTCCATTACCTCACTGCTAATGTACTTGTGTGAATGAACACCTTTGCTCCAACTGTCTCCTCTCTCTGTCTGTGAACTACAATTCAAAGGATACTTACTGTATTCCCATTATTTTCAACATTTTAGAGGACATGCTTTTTCAGAAGAATTAGTGATGCTGCAGGCACTTCCACTGCTTCGCAAGCCTGTGAAAGAATCATTAGTTTTGTCACAGCTGTGCCATCAAAGTTAATGACAATGACTGCTGCTATTCCTTGTTCAAAGGCATCTGGGAAGTTTTCAGGGACAGACATTAATTAATCTAGTTTTATCAGCCATGATGTGCAAAATAGCAGAAAGCAAGAAAGTTTATTTGTTGTTAAAAAAATGCATCAGTTTTTTGGAGTAACATATTCGATATTGTTTTTTTTTCAACAGAATGTTATGCTTGATCTTTGCTTGACAATTTGAATCATATTTGAACAATGGCAAGCACTGAACAATTATCTTTATTGCTGTGTATGGTCTTACAAAAAAGATAATACTCGTAACCTGGAAATCTTTAGACTCCAATGAAATTGTATGCGAATATAGAGTATACTGCTCCTTCCTTAGAGCCCTACTACACCGTTGATTTTAAATAAGGTGACCACTTGGTTATTGCTATGTTGCAGGTCAGCAGCCGTAATTTTTGGGGACACATGGTAGAACGATAACTCATTATTACTAAACAGTGTTAATTAAAGTATAAATATTGATTCATGTTAGATGGAAAGCCTATTGGAGTGATGTTGGATGATATTAATTTTAAATTGCCAATAAGCTTTATAAAATGTTAATTGTGACTGGCTCTGTGTGACTGGGTTTCTGGGTGACTTTGCCTAGGTTTAAGTGATATAATATGGGACATATTCATGCTAAATTTCCTTAAGCAAAGACTCAGATTATGCAACTTTAATAGACCATACAAAGATTACATGTGTTTTTAATGGATTTAGTGCATATTAAACTTGTAGCATGTTTGTCGGATCTGGTAGCTTAAATCAGAGCCTTCTCACCCAGTATCCTGTAGAAGTAGAAGTCCTGGCAACTCACTGTAGCTAACCTTCACCAGTTCACTTTTGATGAGGTTCACAGTAGCTCAGCTATTTTGCTCTGTCCACGCATCCGTCATCAGCAAAAAAACACCCTCACCGAACACTTAAAAAAAAAAAAAAAAAAAAACCCGGAAGGGCAAATTTTTTATTTTTTTTTTAAATACCCGAACTGGCCTTGAATTTCTTTGTTACCGATTATGTCCTCATTTCTTTCATTAGTTTCACCTGTGTCTAGTTTGGTTACCATAGTTTTGTTAACTAGTTAGTGTCTGTCTATTTATACCCTGCCTGTTTTATCACTTGTTCTGGAATCCTTTTTTTCTGTCACCACTTCCCAGAGTCTGTCTTTGATTTGGTTTGGTCTGTCTTGAAGTGTTTATTTCTTGATCTTTTGCTGTTCCTGGATTTATGATATGGATTACCCAATAAACTGCACTTGGACAATCACCTTTTTGTGCGCGGATCATGACAGGCGAAGCCGGAGGGACAAGGGATCCCAGTGAAGCTGTAAGGCAGATGGTTTCCGGCGAAGCCGAGGGAGGAAGGAGCCAAGTCGGAGCTGATGTTTTGACAGGCCACAATGGAGTGATGGCCACAGAGGTTGGAGGCGGAGCCAGGGGATCTGCTAGGCTGGATGAAGCTGTTGGCCTGAGGACAATAAGCAAATCCTTCCTGAGTGTTGGAGATGCAGAGGAGCTGTAGGACACGTGTGAATGTAGGGCTGAGGAACAGGCTGTTTGAAGAGGTGGAAGAGGAAGGTTGAGCAGGCAAACTAGAGATCCCAGATCTGCTGGATATACGGGAAATGTTGGAGACTCAGGAAACGTCACTGGATATTCAGGGGTGTTAGGTATCACTTCTTCAAACCAGCCAATAAGGTTCTTCTCAAACAAATCCTTTAAATCATCAATGTCCTCCAAGACCAAATCAGACTCACACAAAGCATCAGGAGTGTGGGTGGGGCTATGCTCAAGTTCCACTAATACTTCCTCAATGACATACGTTGTTGCTGGCTCACACACCTGGTCAAACACAGTTAAGCCCCTTTTCCACCAAAGCATTTTGAGAGCTGGTTCAGGAGCTGGTGCCTGCAGCGCGAACCAGTTCTTTGTGTTTCGAACAGCCAAAGAACCGGTTCTCGGCAGGAGACTGGTTCCAAAGTGGCACCAACTCTTTGCTGGACTAGAACCGTTCTTTTACCACTTCATGCTTACGTCGGGGGCTGGGGCAGATTTAGATGTGTTCTAAACATCTTTTCTGACCATAATAAAGGATCGCAAAGCCAAGAGAAACATGACTTGTTATGCTTGTAATTAACGCAAGCGTTTCTATTTTTATTTTTTCCTAATTTTTTTATTGAAGACATTATAGACACAAGACAGGGGTACATAACTTTTACAGGGGGGTACATAACAGGGGTACATAACAGGATTACATATCAAACGAAAATATTAAAAGACTTTTCGATTGTTTTTAAAGCCTTCTTGATACACAAGTTAGAGATAATCCCAAAGTAATGTTGTACTTGCAAGCGTTTCTAGCTAAGACGTATGGCGACGTAAACAGTGACGTGACGACGTCGTTCCCTGGGCGCTCTAGTCAGTGGAAAAACAAACAGGTTCTGAAGCGGTTCGCTAGTTGAACCAACTTCGAACCAACTTTGAACCAGCACCAGGTCCGAACCAGTTCTTTTTTGGTGGAAAAGGGGTATTAGAGGCTCAGGGCGATGTCCGACTCCTCTCATCCGGTTCAGGCTCTTGCATCATAGCTGGCTGATCTCCCTGGTCTACGGAGGGCTTAAGCAGAATCTCCTTCATGGCACTCAATGGTAGTTGAAGGTAGGGCCGGTTCTATCCCTTTGGTTGCCCTAAGCGAGATTGATTTTAGCGCCCCCCCCATATTTTTATATTTAATAATTTTTAAGTAATATGCCCAAAACTGAGGATGAGTAATTATTAAACTAAACAAAAATACTCTTATAATCACTCCAAAACTTCAACAAGTTGAAGGATCTGTAATAAATTGTTTATACAAATGCTACAAATAATGTTCAAGGATATTTCTATCATCCTACATAGCTGCACTGTTTTATCTGTGTAATGTAACTTGTTGTAGATAAATTACAATTATTACCTGCTGGCTGCTACAACTAAGGGAGTTTCGGAATCCCATCTGTTGTGCATTTTAATGTTTAATTCATTTTTAAATCAAATTTAAATGTTAAATTCATCAATCTGCTGCAATTCAGTGTGCAAATTGAACAAAGAAAAATTCAAACCTCTATTAGTTACAGTGTCTACATTACACTTCAACATAATAGGCTATATTGTAAAACAAATGCAATTAAACATAAAAGAAACTTTCATAATTAGTTTTGTACAAATTTCTATAAGTAAGCTTTTAGACTTGGAAGCAACTCAACGTCGGCAATTAAGCAAAACAAAACGAATGGGCTGCCGATGTACGAGTTGTATGGGCCGTTAAGACAAAAAATAATAAAAGTAGGTGTGATGAGATGTCTCGGCCCAAAAAGCACGTCGGTCACCGGGAATCTCAAGTAGGCTGCTACGCCTGATTTATTGCGTTTGACACTTTATGGCTGAGATGAGAAGGCTTACCATTAAACTGAACTTTCTTTTTATTTTGTTGCTTTCTCTGTGTTCGTCCACAGGGTTTATTTATACCGCTTCATTTCCGATCAACGCGACAGCAGCTGAGCACTTGCCCAATGTAACGCAACCCCCCGGAAAAGATAATAATCATCAATTCAATCTAATAATCAGTAATTAAGTAATTAAACGTGTGGCTGAGGGGCGTCTTAGGATGACCATGTTTAATAAACGTTTGTCTTTTTTTTCATTCTAACTCTGTGATTTCTCGATTAATGGGGAGTAGCAGAGAATGTGAAGTAGGTTCACACTTGTTTTCAAAAGGGAATAACTTGCTCTGTATAATGACTCTATATAAAATTACTTTCCTTTTAGCTGACATAACATTTCCATGTTGATATGTTAGTAATATAAGTTGGCATTGAATGCTATTGGATAGAATGATTGAAAAGAGACTCGTCCTCAAATGTCAGTGAAATTAATTTGATTTACATACATATAAACTATTTTTGATCATCCAAGACAAGTAGTGACAACCAAATGAGTTGTCAAACTACAAGAAGTGATAAAACTGTCTAACCTCATGCAGGCCTCACATGCATATGTGACATTCAAGGTTGTAGGACAACAGTGATTGAGCAGGGGTTGATGAGAGCTTAATTTTTAAAGGTACAATAAGCAGGATTTTTTGCCACCAGGTTATAACGCAAGGTAATGATAACGCAATTTGATAACGCAAAGCATTAAGCGGGATTATGGATCTTGTCGTCAAGCTGATGAATCTTTTATGGATGAGTGAATACTTTGATGTTTTTAACATGACTGTGGTATGAAGCAGGGAATGATTGCTAATGAGAGACGCATAGCAGCACCACACGCAGACGCGAGTCCTGCGGATATTAAAGAATAAGGACGTTTCATTCAACCGAACTACACGCAAGTGCTGAATTAATACTCACACAGGTCAGTTTATTTTAAAAATTAAACTTGAGGTGACACAGCAGTTTCACTTGCTCTAACAGTTACACTATCACACTAAACGGCATTTGAGTATGTTGAATGTTGTTAGTTTGTTTGTTGGCTATATGAGACTAGCAGTAAGCTAGATCAACATTAGAATAACATCATATTCTAACATTTCATCATGTTGAACTAAATAATATTGATTAGATTCCTTTATGTACATTTGCTCACTTGTCTAATAAAGTACATACAACACTCGCATCTCTGTCAAGTCGAAGAGCTCTTGGCATCTCGAAAGATTTTAATCTTTGTTTTAGTCAGGGACGTGCACAGGAATTTTGAGGGGCAGTTGCTCTGACCTGAAAAAGGGCACCCCCCTTTCAGTTCTGATGGTAGGCTACAGGCAACTACGCATGACTATGATTGCGAAAAGGGAACATTAATTACAGTAGGGAACAGAATCTACTGCTAAACCCAGTGCCGATCCTGACCTCCCCGTGGGGCCCAAAGCAACATTCTGCTAAGGGGCCCTTCTACCTGATCTGAGATGCCATGAGCTATGTAAACCATTTGCCATTGCCACACAGTCACACCTGACACTTCAGCGCTCCCAATACAATCCTCCCTCCTTTAAACACAACAGTCAAAGAATAAGTACAACAATATATAACAGAATGAGGTTCAAACAAACAATATTTATTGAATAGAGTATTTTTTATAGAATGTTAAGATAACAAGTGAATATTAACGTAAACATAAATAAGAAGAAAATAATAAAGTATAACCCTGAGCTTTGGCTTTTGGGATTAACTTTGGTTCTCCCTACAGCGTGATTATTTTTGGCATCAGTATGATTTTTTTATTATTATTATGCATATTGAAGCAATTCTTGATTTATGGTTATTTACTGAGGGATGTGCATCCATATTGACCAGTATGCCCAGTTAATCAACATTTAAAATTCAATATAGCATATAAATCAATAGTCAATGTCAAATTGGCAATACATTGCTTTCTATCTTGCATAATTAGAGCAGTTGTTTGGAGTTTTTAACTACACTGAGACTAGATAATCAGTGTCTTTATAATGTGTACTTTGATTGGGACTGCCATCATTCACGTGCATGTATTGTACAGTATGTCTGGTCTCCACATATTTCTGCTTGAAAAATGCGAGTTTCATTTCGATGCACG
This sequence comes from Hybognathus amarus, assembly GCA_030378365.1. Classification (NCBI taxonomy): domain Eukaryota; kingdom Metazoa; phylum Chordata; class Actinopteri; order Cypriniformes; family Leuciscidae; genus Hybognathus; species Hybognathus amarus. The sequence continues at coordinate 65,903 of JAQIUQ010000408.1, forward strand.
CGCATATGAACGCACCACAACACACGCGACACGGTTATGTTTTCCGAGCTGCAGTAAACAAACACCGTTGCACATTGTCATATTTATCAAAAACAAACGTAATAAATCTTGTAACTCTCACATTTGTCAGGCACAAAGAGATGCACTGCCTGCCCAGCTAGGTTAGCAAGACCGAAAAACATCAAACTTTGCTGTCACTTAGAGAGGAGAGAACACAAGTTTACCTGATTGTTGTTCCCGCAATTCACTCTCATGGTTTTTTCTTCTTTCTCTTTTCGTGACCAGAAGGATAGTTTCGCTTCATTTTGTCATGGATGTTGTATACACATTAATGGAACGCGACACGAGATGGAGGCGGTAATTTGCGGGGCCTTATGCACCGGTCGCGTGCAGTCTATGGTCGCGTGCATGTTTACAGTTTGCCCTTCCCTCACTGACTTTCACTTTCGGTGCCCGAATGGTATGGAAGTAATTGAGTCTTTGCGAATTTTTTTTTATTTTTTTATCTAGGCCTCCGTGAAATTCTGCATCCATTGTACGATTTTTTTTTTCCTCGGAAGGGCAACCTGAGTCGAGAGGGCATATGGGCAGTTGCCCGGGCAACCTGAGCAACCCCCCTGTGCACGTCCCTGGTTTTAGTCCTCTTTTTCTCAAAGTCTGCTTGCCATGGTCCATAATGTTTGAACAAAAACAACAACAGCATGAGCGTCTTGCTAAGCATAGCCCAGTTGTCCACGTCTGTCGCCATGGTTCCGATGGCAGTACAAGCGGAACCGAGGGTAACGCGGAAATGACGCGATTGACTGGCCCCTGCTCACACGTCCCGTTTCCTTGGTTAAATTCGTAATTTTCTCATGATTTTCAAATAGGTGAAAACATTAGGGATTTTGTAAGTAATCAACTAAACAAAACATATAACAATGGCCTAGTGGTTTTTGGATATTTTACTGCAAAAATCCGACATATTGTACACGGCCCTTATTGAATAATACACCCTAATTAAACTGAAATGTCACTTAGTTGATTTATTAATTCATTAATTATTGATTATTTATGACTGGCTTTACTGTGAACAACAGTACAACTTTTCTTTTAGCCATAAAGTCCTTCCACCAAAGTAATACAATTTGTAATTCCCTTCACTACAGTAAAGTGAAACAAGTAAGAAGTAGAGTGGGACTTTATTTTTTGGTTTTTGAAAAGTAGGCATTACATGATGAGAATGACTGCAGGAGGTTTGATTTAAAGGGGAGACCAGGAATTTGAGTCATTTTCAATTTTTATGTTGATTTCAATTCATAGCTTTAGTAAAAATACAATGGCACAATGTGGATACATCGCTGATGAATAAAGCACTTCTGTGCATAAATGGTGTCTTGAGAAACTGTCAAATAAAAGGGCTATGTCAAATATTTAAATTCAACAAATGTCACAACACATCTTTAACTTGTGTTGATTACCAGGTACAAAGTCTGGAGCCAAGAAACATTCATAATTCAGTGGACAGCTGGCTTAATGTGACAGCGCAACCTTTTATTTCAAGATTTTGACAGCTCTTCCTCAACTTTCCAATTCTTGTTTGCACAGATTCTTTCAGTCCCAATTGCTGTAGGAGCAAAGGCTCTGATATAACTTTTGTTTAATTTATCTTTATTTAATTTTTTACATCACAAAAAACAGACATTTTACCAGGGGTGTGTAGACTTTTTATATCAACTTTATTATGTAGTGTGTAAATGTAGATATATGTGAATAGCATGTTGTGAAATTGCTCAGACAACCATACGCAACTGTTTTTAGACATACAAGATTAGAAATACCTTAATAACAAGTGCATCCTTGCTTTGACTTGTTTGGGACACACAACACTCTGTAATGTTTGCATTATTTTCATATATCTTAATTTTCAGTAAATAGTGTGCACTCCTCATCCATGCAGATGTATCATGGTATAAACTGCATGTAATGTCAACATGTCTACTGTCTCTTGTGTTTTCCAGGTATAAAGTATTGCTCACTTTGTGAAAGATTCGTTTGAAGGAGGTCACATGTTACCTTGTTGTGATATTGAAATTATACATCCATTCAAAGGCCAGTAGATTTTTGTTGAGGACAGGTGATATAATAACTTTGTGAAGATCAATGTGGATTCAGTCGCTGCAGAAAAGAAGAGATGTGTTATTTCATGTTGATTTAGAGCATTTTGGACTTTTGATAATTTCTCTTGATTGAATTTGGTTTGTTGACAAAGGGGAGAGAGAGGCAGAAATAATGCACACAATAGCAACTTGCAAGTATGAGTTGGTAGAAGGAAATCACTCCTCCTTTCACCTTGTATCCAGTGAATCAACACAGCTGGTTCAGACATGTTGCTATGGTTATTCTCTTGACGGATGAGAAACACTATCTTACAGCCGCAGAAAGGGCCATTAAAGGAGAACTTGCGCAAACAATGAACCTTTGGTCTAATAAAACATTGGTACCTAGTCAATTGTTCTCTGAGATTATGTTTTCATGATAATCGAATGTAAAGAGTTTTATCTCTAAAAACTGTTTAGCGTATAATGCTAACACTGGGGCATTGACTAAGTAAAAAGAAATTGCTAGTTTATACCACTAACAAGGCTCAAAATAGCCCTACACTAACACAGTAACATAATAAGTGTCCATACATGAAAATGAAGCATTGAGAACTTTGTAAGTGTACAGACCGTTTAATAAGAAGATACGTTATAAAGACAGACAGCAGCCATCTTAGAATATTGTCTCGATAAGTCAAACCACGAACGTCGTGCTGAGTGAGCTGAACTGTATGAAGTTCAGCGAACTTCTGAACTGTATGAACGGCGTTCGGGGATCGAGCTATTGAGACTATATTCTAAGATGGCTCCTGTCTGTAAACATGAAGTGAACTGTCTTCATAACGTATCTTCTTTATTAGACGGTCTGTAACACTTACAAAGTTCTCAGTGCTTCGTTTTGCATGTATAGACACTCATTATGTTACTGTGTTAGTGTGGGGCTATTTTGAGCCTTATAGTGGTATAAACTAGCGATTTTCTTTTTACTTAGTCAATGCCACCAGTGCTAGCATTATACACTAAACAGTTTTTAGAGATAAAACTCTTTTTACATTCGAATTATCATGAAAACAAATCTCAGAGAACGATTGACTAGGTACCGAATGTTTCATTAGACCAAAGGTTCATTGTTGCGAAATTCTCCTTTAACTTAAAGCTAAAGCAGGCAGACTGGCTTTCATTGCAGTTTCTAGTATAATGAACAAAAAGATCACTTGATGTGGTATTATTATTGACTGCCGAAAGCAGGCGGTAAATTAAAGTTTTATTTATTTATTTACATGTTAAAAATAGATTACTTTCTCTTATTTATAACACTGTACAGTATAGTGATCGTGGCTGTAATTATGTTAGATGAAATGTGCATCTTGAATTATTGGGTGAATTATTATCATATATGATGGAGCCATGAGAACATATGTGAGAACAGAGATCTACTAAAATGCTGTCATTCCTGGGTCCTGATGTTCCTATATTTGCATGTGGGTCCTATGTTCCCTATATTATGGCACATAAACACATGAAAAATGGTTATATGTTCTCAGAATCTTGTGTTTCCTATGTTTATATAGCACACAGGAACCTGAAAAAGGTTCACAGTGGGTTATTGTGGGAACCCGTCAAAGGGGGATTCTTTTCTCCCAGCACTGCCACATGGCTCTCAATATATTAGACTTAGACTTGAGCGAACTAAACAAATGATTGGAGGAAGGGAATCACAAAAGGTCATAGCCTCCTTAAGTTAGTTTATAAAGTTGATAGGGCCCTAGGAAAACGAGCCCTGGCCTTTTAAAAAGTTTTCCTAATGTGTGTTAACAGACTATTGAACTGGGGAACATAAGACCTTGGGAACATAGGACCCTGGGAACATGGTATACAAATAATAAACAGTTAAACATGAACCCTGGCTAGATGGATATCACATATCAACACCATGAAAGCCTTTGAAACCAAATGACACCATTATACAGTGCAGTACTCCATATAAAATAGGGACAATATAAATAAATGTCATATTATATAACTGAAAATAGAATAGATGAAAAGACTGATTCTTCCCTGAGAGACAATTAATTTTGTCCATATGCAGTCTGTAACAGTGCAGCTGTTAGAGAGAGGTGTACATTTAATCACATACAGTATTTGTAATATAAACCAAACAATGCAGGAATCAACAAGAACAGGAACTTAGGACAGAGGTCTTCAACCTCTTGAATGAACAGCGCAAAAACAAAGAACCAACAAAAATTGTAGCCTACACAAGGGTAATGTGAACTAAAGATGAGAAACATAAGTAACAGAAAATAACAAGGAATATACAAACATGAGCCCTATTTGGACGGGACTGGTTTTTCAGAGGGACATTTTAATTTTAGCGTCAGGCAAGATACTTGTCTGGATGTCTCTGCTTACTTATGTGGATTTATTATAAACAGCTACTTCTATAAACTTATATGAGGTTTATTTTAATGGGGTTTTAAATAAAAAATATACTAATAAGTAATTCAGTAAAAAAACATATACTTAATACACGATGCATGCAAGCACAGCAGATGACCTTCTGTAACGCCCACGTCTAGAGAACACACTCTCTTACCTCTGTAATAAACACGGAGATGTTAGTCCTGTCTGTATCAGTACATTAAATCACAGATGTCAGGTGATAAGAATCTGTAACTCAAACTAGTCCTGCCCAATTAGAGCTGAATAGAGTATGTGAAAAAATTCAAACTATGAGTCTTTGGGAAACAAAGAAACACAAATGTGACACAGTGTGTGCAGTGACATATTTTGAAACGAAAATCGCTAGGAGTCTATGAATAAACAAAATACAATCCTAAAACTCCCTGGAACCAAATTAAAGCCTAGTAATATTCTGTGTTAAAATCGATGGCATTGGACTCATCCCTCAGTTCATGAAAATATGAATGAAAGTAAAATAATTCCTTGTTTTGCCATAGTGTTTTAATAATTATGCCCTAATTATACGACTTAAGCCAGTCCCAGGCTGAGATGCATGTTTGATCTTTTTTAACTGAAAACAACTTTTTTTTCTTTTCCTATTGCTCACGTTTATAAAAGCTTGAACCAAGGCCTTGTCCTAGCTTAATCTTAGCCCTGTCTGTGAAACCAAGCCTTAGTGTTTTTAAATATTAAATGCCTAGACCTACCCATCACATAATCTTTCAAAACACTATATTTAAATAAAAACATGTTTGGCTGACATAAGCGTTTAACTAGCTTGGATTATCATAATATTTCACAATATAGACCTTATGCACCAGAGAAATGTGTGCGCCGTCATCTTTAGAATATTGTCTTTGAACTTCTGTTTTTGCGGTCGCTCTGTATATTTCTATGGCATCGCTGTCGAGTAGTAATTAGCTGGTGAAGTGGATTTACTTATTGTAGAGTTAACAAAAGTTATCATGAGCATTTTAATGTTTATCATAAGCATTGTAAAGCAGATGTCTTAACAAATGTCGACCGGGAATTTTTTTACGAGTAGTTCATTCATACCTATGCAAGATCGCTGTGGAAATACAGACCGGAAGTCAAAAGACAACGAGCGCAGCACTGAAAAGGGGCAGGGCTACATAAGATCTATAAGTGAGGACATCAAGTACAGCCAAATATGTACATGCACACACACGCACATACACCTAAACCTACTCATCACAGAAAACTTTCTGATTACATTATGGCAGATTGTATTAAAGGGTAACTAAACCCCTGGTCAGAGCCTGACTCCACCCACCGGCAATATTTGAATAATGCTCAAAAAGTTGGCAGACCCCAGCGGAGATAGAGGGGACGAAATAGATGCTAAAACACTCTATCCTGACTGTTTTCAATTCTCGCAATTCCAACTCCTGACTGGTTTTGACGAAACAAGCTGGTTTTCATTCTGCCAAGGGCGTAGCTTGTACCAAGAGCATGGTGAGCTGAAACCTGCGTACGTCACGAAGTGCGGAACATCCAATAGGAAAATTCAACTGCAGTAGCCACCGTTCAACCTAAAGAGGGCAGCACTAAGCGGTTTTTACACCATATATTGTAGAAATAAAACACTTTATACACAAATGTCAAAAAAGTTACTCGAATCAATGACTGATATTAATAAAGTCCCATTCATACAGATCATTAACTAAAAAAAGTTGGTTTAGGGTTTAGTTACTCTTTAAGTACATGATACATTTTTAAATACAGTAATCCTTTGAACAACCTTTTGCAAAAAAAGTTACCTTGAATAAGCCATTGATTATCTCTAAATAAACACATGGCATGGCCAGCTATTCTTTTTATTCACCAACATTTATGTAAACAGCGCAAGCCTGATGCAAAAGGGGAGGGAACTACACAAAGGCTTGTCAAGTGGTTTGAAGATGTTGAAAGGGCTATGGAAGTGCAATTATCTCAGAAGGCATCATAGAGGCATTTTAATTTGGTGTATGTTGCACTTATCACTCATGCAGTGAGTGAGACTGCTATTTTGACTTTCACTCATCTCTTGCTATGTCTTTTGTATTTCTCAATTGCTATTAAAGGTCTAACTCTCAAACTCGTTTTCATATAAAACACAGATCCAAAGTCTTTTCAGCCCACTCAACAGCTATTTTTGCTAATGCCCGTAAGCAAACAGTAACTGGGTTTTAATGCCCTTTGGTTCTAAAGTGTATTTTCCTATTCATTTTCACCATAGAAAATGTTCATTAATTATAGTTTTATAATATATATATATATATATATATATATATATATATATATATATATATATATATATATATATATATATATATATATATATATATATATTAAGTTTTTGGGATAAATTGTTGAGGGTAATTTCAGTGGAAACGTGGCTGTAATCATCAATTTTCATTAATCATTTGAATATTTCTGCACACAACACATGCCATCCTGGTACCGCCACTAATCAGGCTAAAAAACATTCCTGCTGGTCCTGTTAAGGCCATTAAGGCTGTAATTTTAGCTTACCTACTGGTACCATTTTGAGCTTAGTTATTTCTCCTAATTTTTCCACAAGTTTCCTCTGTATCTTTCTTCTATTTTTTTATTTTTTTTTTGCCTTTATAGAAAGTATAGGTGGAGAGAGGACGGGATGCAAGGTGGGAGAAAGAGGGAGACTAGAGCTCAGGTGGCCCGAAGCGCAACAGAGCTACATGTCCACGAGGCCATTAGCTCCAATAGATCTTTGTCCTGTTGTCTTAAGTAGCTCTGAATAAGTGTGTCTAGAGGAGGTCAGGTGATATTTACAAATCATGAAACAGTGGGAAACTTCAACAACAGAGTTAAAGTGAAACCTGCATTGTACAAACTGTTCTGATACATTGACAGTATTGGCCCTATACATCTGCAGGCAGAGTAACTAAAAGAATTCAAGAAAACTCTTACGTAACAGTACAAGTAAATGCCATCAAACTGATCAAAAGGGCAAAGGATGGCTCTAAAAGGAGCTTGCAGCTGCTATAAAATCTGACATTTACCTTTTGAAGGTTTTCTTTGGACCTATAGACATTTGCTCACTCTCCTACACCACGCATCATACCAGTATGCATGTATACTAAATGTGTTCTTAAAGTCCTGGTAAAGGCAATCCTACAAAAAAAAAAAAAATCTAAACACATTATAAATGTTACAAATCTATTGCTAAAACATATTACAAAGACTGTGAACTGTGAAGTACTGAATTGTGGAGTTAGACCATTAAACAGTTTTTCACCATTGCTATTTTCCGTATTTTTTGGGCGGGGCTAAAACAGGGCTCGATGATGCGCTGGAGACCCTGAGCTCATGAACACGCCCCTACTTGATGATGCACTGAGGCTATTACTGGTGAGCAGTCGAACCACGAACGCAGAGCCAAGTTCTGGCTCGTTCACATCTCACCAGCGCACTTGGCTCGCGTTCGTGGTTTGACTGCTCGAGACTGTTTTTAAAGATGGCTCCTGCCTGTATTCACAAAGTGGATTGTCTTTATAAAACATCTTCTTATTAAACGGTCTGTACACTTACAATGTTCTCAATGCTTTGGTTTGCATGTAGGGACCCTGATTATGCTACGGTGTTAGTGTTGGGCTATTTTGAGCTTTGCAGTAGCAGTTCTAGGCACGGGCAGAACCGGCAGTCGCCCGGGGCGGCATTTCTTCATGTCACATGGGGGGTTATTTTAAGTTTTTCTATTTTTTATCATTTCGATTCAATTATTGGCAATGGCGCCCTGCTTGCTGAGAAGGTGGCGTGCACAGAAGCGATGTCAAGGGATCTCCTGGTTAGTAAACTTTTCAGTTTGGGAGTGCACCCAAACACTTGGATGTTTTTTCTCTTCTCCGTAAATAAATCTTTTATTTAGCAGAACTACAGGAAGCGTTTTTCTGTGGTGGAAATACATTAGCTACTAAAACGTCTTTGTCATTGTGGAGAGCTCAGTGTATTGAGTGCATGGTTCCATAGCAACGACAGCCATGGGAAAATCGGTACAAATTTTACTATTAATATTAAAAGATAAGCTACTGTGCATTATGAATGTCAGGAATGTATCTTTATTGACTCATTCTTTTTATAGAGATGATTTAAATGCTGAAATATGAGGTTTATCTTTTTATAAAACCTTTTTTTTGTGTTAACCTTTCTTTAAGTTTAGTAGGTAAGATAAAAGACACTCCTTTAAAACGAATCTTTAATGTTATTAACTTGGTGAATTGATTTCACTGTGTTTTAGGCTTTTTGAACAATATTCTGTATGTGATCATTTTGGTCACTATAGACCTTATTCAGAACAGCGCCATGACAGGTATGAAAGTGAGGCTGTGAGGGATAGACTTACTGTGCTTCCAATGGCATCCGCTGTAAAAAGCTGAATAAAGCTCCTAGATTACTTACAATTTTCCACAGCTTACATTGTCGGGAGTTTTTTGTCATCTGAAATTTCTTGGAAAGATATTTTTCCAGTGTTTCATGAGCAGAACAATCCGAAAACACATTAAATAAAAGTACAGCCCATTCAAGAGATGCATGTCTATCCCTCACAGCCTCGCTTTCATTCTCATTAAAAATCAAAGATGGCGCTGCCTTGAATTAGGCGTATATTATCTAATAATTGTCATAATGATCAACTAAAATCAACTTTAATTATGTGTTTTTACAGTAACCTATAATATGCAAAGTTTTTTTTCAAAGGGCGCTCGAAGGGGTCTCGCCCTGGGTGTAATTCAAAGTAGAACCGCCACTGGAGCCTTGTTAGTGGTATTAACTAGCGAATTGTATTTTTATTACTCTATGCCCCATATAGCGTTAAACAGTTTTTAAATATAAAACTCTTTACATTCGATTATCTTGAAAACAAATCTCAGAGAATGGTTGACTATGTACCAATGTGTAATTAGACCAAAAGTTAATTTTGCGCTGGAGTTGTCCTTTAAGTTATGAATCGCTGAAAATGTTATCCCGATCCCACTCTGTGAAGGCACATATTTCTCATTCAAATGCACATCAACCGAACACACCATGTCACAATCGTGATGATTGACTCAGGTGAGAGCCAGTGAGCGGTTGAGACCACTGCCAGAAAGCATGTTGTAAAGCTTCTTGAGGCAGCTATTTCAGCAATTTTTTTTAAAAATCTATTTTAGGGGTGAGTGATACTACAGAATTTGGTATGAATCTGATACCAAGAAAATACAGGGTCAGTATCACAGTTATTGATATATGCACTTTAACTTAAATGTACTTCATGTAGGGAGAGCAGTGTGTCATGATTTATATGTGAATAGGTGAATGCATAATTTATATGCTAAATATGAATACATTTTTATTCTCAAAGTGCCTGTAATTAATCATATGTTAAAATCCAGGACAGATTTCACCGTAAGCACTTTTTTAAAAACTTGAAAAAAAAACTTTTTTCAAGCTGTCGTTCCAATGACCGTGTTTCACTCTCTCCTACACCAGCCCGTTCTCATCCCATATACTAACGCTTTTGACATTTTGTCTTCATCCAAAGCACATGGCAACCTTTAGCGACGTCAATACGAGACACAGATAAATATGGGCTAGAAGGCACCTCCTAGTGGTCTAACCCTAAACCTACCCCAGAACTAAACCTACCCATAACCAAAAAAACTCTATGCGTGTTATATTGACGCTAATGGGTGCCATGTGCGTTGGATTTAGACAAAATTTCAAAAGCGTCACTATATGACTCCCTATATGAGAACGTGTTGCCACACACATATATATTAAGCGTGCTGTTACAGTAATCAGATACAAATTGATTTACAACAATGCACTGTGGCTTTAATTCAGTGTGAACGGCACAGCAAAAATAGACACGGTGGCGAAATCGATCTGACGCTGACGCTGTTCCTGCGGCGCTGCTTCACCGCTTTCTGCATGTGGTGTGAATGCTTTTATCTGTTAACATGGGTACTGAAAAAAATATACACTGTTACGTTCTGTTTATGCGTGTGGTGCGAAACACTCAAAATGGTCTCTAATACATATGCTAGAAGTCCAGCATCTCTTTAGCCGGTACCCCTAAGGGCCAAACATGAAGTTTCCATAGCTCGGGCAGGGGATGGCATATTGTCCCCATGCATGATCCATAGCGTCCAGATCCGGGGGCTGGAGTAGCACCTTTTCCAGATCTGACTGACTACATCGGGATTGAGCTTCCCATCTGGACAATAATTCTGCTCACACATTCATATGTCCAAGACTGTGAATCACCCTGAGGGACAGGAACTTGTCCAGAGCCCAAAGCAGAACTTGCTGCACTAGTTTGTTCAAATGGCACGAGCACAGGACATTTTTTTAAGCGACTACAGCAGTGTTGTCAGGGCCAGAAAGACAGCCATCCATTCGAGGCAATTGATGTGCCAGTCGAGATGATGGCCCCTCTAAACCCCTTGGGCTGGACGGCCACATCTAAGACCAGTCCCCAGTGAGGGAAGCATCTGTCTAAGCATCCTGTGATGACAACACGCACCATGAGTGGACCCAAGATGAGGAACGTGACCCTCAATTGCCATTGGGGATTGGCCATTGGATGGAATCTTCTGGCTCTGAGCCACAACTGAAACGTCTCAAATGCAGAAGGCCCAATGGTATCACCGTAATGCAGCTGCCATAAGACCAATAATTATTTCAAAATGATGGAGTATCTTCTTACCTAGCCTGACATTGCTCAGAATATTTTTAAGATCGACACGTGGAGGCGACAACCGTGCCCCATCTGGTGATGGAGTCCCATATGACCCCCAGATACATTGTTCTCCGGGCCAGAGAGAGATTTTTTTTTTTATGTTGAGTCTCAACTACAAAAACGACAGTTGGCTGGGTGGCCGACAGCCCCAACCCTTGAGCATGGGATAGAACATGGGAAGGAACTTAACAAGCGCCTCTACATCTCTTAGCCTTCCGGAACCTACTGACGACGGTGTAAACCAGTCAGAGTCGCCAAATAGGCCGGATATTGATATGGGGGCATCAAATAGAAATACTTTATACTTCTCCTTGATGCCAGTGAGGTTGAGCCACAGATGTCTCTCGCTGCTGTTAAATTCGAAATAAATTCCTCGCTTCTTGTCTGTGTCCGACACCGTGTTGCACCGAGATGAGCGATGGATCTGCATCCTAGACTTGATAGCACTTGATCCGCATCCTGGACTTCAATCCTTGTTCTTGCAACCCGTTTTTGCAAATAGGTCTTTTAGAGGACCTATTTTATTCCTTCCTATTTATTCTAGACTGTTTTATGTAGGGATGCACGATATAGGATTTTGGCCGATATTCGATATGCCGATATTTTCAAACTAATTTTGCCCGATGCTGATACCGATATATTTGTATTTTTTTAAGTGCAAAAAAGCTTTTTAAAGCTTCTATTAAAGTTCTCAGTCAAGACCAGTGAGTGATTTCCTCTGTGTTTTGTTGTTTTATTAATATTAACGGGATCGTTCTCCCAAAAAATTAAATTGTCATAATTTACTACTCTCTCAAGTTTCTTTCTTCTGTTGAAATTATAAAAGTTATTTGGAAGAATGTGGCTAACCAAACAGTTGCTGTACTCCAGTGACTTCCATAGTATATTTAAGCACAAGAAATAAATGAATACAGGTTTGGAACAACATTAGAGTGAGTAAATAATGACAGACTTTTTATTTCTGGGTGCAGTATGTCTTTAAGGACAAGCGGCAGCATATTATTACTGTCTCTTTAAGAACTGCACGTGATGCGTCTAATATACACGCATTTGACAAGCAGATTTTCTCTGTTTGCTTTCACTTTAGACATAACCAACTTTGTTTATGTAAATCTTGTGTGTATTTGACCGTATCACCGCAATAAGACTCTGAAGATTAGTCCCGTATGCAGACGCTGTGACAGGCTTTTAGTTCCTTTGAGCGTCGGGTGAACGCGCTCAGAAAAGAGGATATTAGAACAGCGCATCAGCTCAGCACGTGAATGATATGTTTACCTAGCAAGACTTTGACGCACATGCAAATAAAGAACTTTTGTGAATTGCGGTGTCCGTCCGTGAGTGTAAAGGGTGTCGCACACGGACGAGAAGCACCGCGTTGCGTCTAGGACAACTCCAGGTAACTTATCGTACACCGGACGCGCACTTTCTCATCAGTGTATGGCCAGCAATATTGTTATGTTTAATGACATGAAATGATGAAGATAATGTATGTTATGTTATGATTGTACTGTACAATTAAATACTATTGTTGCTGAGTCTGCCGTCTGAAAACTTTACCTCAGAGCATCCGTTAACTGAGTGAAGGTGTCAGAATTGAACTGATAGAATGCACGATGGCCTACTATAATTTTTCTTCAAAAGCAGATCGTGGAGAGATTTTAATCGTCCACGATCAGAAACACGTGAGACGCACGCACACCCCTAGTTGGAAGTTTAATTTGCTGGCGCTCATGCTTCGTTCGTGGTCGTCACGTGCGCATAGGAAACACACCACCCAATCGGCAAGGCTCATCGGCAGAAATATTCATATCGGCCGATGCCGATGATGGTCATTTTAAGCTTTTATCTGCCGATACCGATGTTGTCCCGATATCATCGTGCATCCCTAGTTTTATGCTCTCATCAGTTGAGACATGTCGTTTAAGTTATATTGTTTCCATGCCAACTGAAGCAGTATATCAGCATCGAACCAAAAAGGAGAGAAGGCTGAACATTTCCAGAGAATTTCTCAGTTAGCTGCAGTTTTCCCTCTTTTCTTTTCAATGAGCTATAGTTTGCTTATTATGCTCATAAAGAGATGGCTAAAAAATATGGAAATTAGAAGTTCTGATTAATTAGTCTGAATTGAGTAGGCTAAATTTTGTATTGAGTACATTGTTCATTTACCAAAATTCATATAAATATTTACATTTTATATTTATAACACTATGATGTGTGTTATTGGCAATTAAATATCTAAAATAAATTGGAGGAAAATTGCAATGCAGTCAAATTTGCTGTAGTATAATACTATATACTCCCATTCACCACTTTTTACTTCAATTATTGGTTCAATTCTATGCAGGTTATTGGACTGGCGTCCAATCACAACTGATTGGACATGTTGTCACTTCTTCTTGAGTCTCTTATTGTCACTCGGTTTGAACATAAACACTGAAATGTTCAGTGCTTGTCTGTGTGAAGTAAAAAGACACAAACAGTTGTAGCTCTGTCCCCTGTGCTGGGAGCAACAGCTCATTTGCACACACACAAAAATGGTGCGTTTTTGCTCACCCTGAAAAAGTGACAATTTTAACATGCTATATAAATATATCTGTGGGATATTTTGAGCTAAGACTTCACATATACACTGGGGACATCAAAGACTTATTTTGTGAAAAAGGCATTATACCACCCTTTTAAGGCAAAGACTGACTGTAACTGTGCTGTGCACTCCGTTGAGGGCATTAGCTCTCAATTTTCCGGTCCTGGCAGTATGTGCAACCCTCCACTCTTTATATGTCTCTTTCAAATAACTATTTAGTTTAGCAAAATTACATTTATTTCCATATAAATATGCATTTATCATGGAGTTTGGCATTTTAAAAAATGACAATATATATATATATATATATATATATATATATATATATATATATATATATATATATATATATATATATATATATATATATATATATATATATATATATATATATATATATATATATATATATATATATTAAATGAATGAATGGTCATTTAAATTGTATTTATTTACAGTATATGTGATTATACCTCAAACTTCTCTAATATGCACTACTGAAGAGTCTTCTGTATGTGATGATGTTGCATGAAAGCATTTTGTCAATTGAAGTGAACTCCAACATATATCCTGTACTCATGAAATAGGGAGCATTGAACACTACATAGGGACCCTGTCAGGTCACAACGCAGCAGTTCATATGGAGGGAATTTGTTTTTAATGTTATACATTTATCCAACCTATTAATACCTTATTATTAAAATGATTATTTTTGTTGATTCTTTGTTATAGACCCTTAAAATTTTTATGTAAGGAATTGTTTTTTATTGCATAATTGTTATATTTTGTATTTTTTTCCCCTAGAAAGCCTATAATCTAAAAGAAAAAAAAAAGAAAAATTCAGCAATTGGAGTGTGGCAACTATATCCAATTTCCTTTTAATATTATATTACCGATGAATGAAGATACATACATACAGGCATTCAATATGTTAAACTTACTATGGAAAATATTGTTTCATGATCAAAAGGGATCAAATGGCAGATTGGCTCCTTTGGTGAAGAAATGTTAACAAATGTTTCCTAGAAGATGATCAGATCTGAGCGAGTGAATAAAATGGAAATTATACAAGACCAAAGCACATGTTTGCCCCCAGTCTTATGGCTGCCCTATTATTCATCCGGCATAACAAAATATGACGCCTGGTTCCTGGAGAAGATCAGACCACTGCTGTACCTTTTTCAACGACCAGATATGTGTCCTCAGTGTTCTTTTATACTGGGAGTGTGAATGTGATAAACGTCACGCTGATTATAATGTCAAATGAACAGCAACCAGCCCTTAAACATTTCTCCTTTAGTTTTAGCATTACGCATCGCAGCACTTGGCTTGTCAACAGCCCTGGCCGTGCCACAGCCTATGTGGTCACCACATTCTGATGAACTGTCAGATAGGAAATTGATGGTTTAACACTGGCAATTTCTAAATTAAATTTACTGCTGCATATAAATTGTCACAGCAAATAAAATAACACTTTGCAGCTGTATAACAAATAGTCAAGGTGAGATTTGGCCCAAAAGGTGCTTACCGTTTGTTACAAAACTACTGTGTCACCAGTCATGCTAATATGCCATTTAAATATTAAAATGTGCTTTAAAAAAAAAAAAAAGTGTGATTGCATCATGTTCATGCAGCTTCAACAAAGTGGTTGTCTAGTTAATAAATTCACATTCATTCATTTATTTGTTTATTTTTTTTGTTTACTTATAGTATAATGTATTAGTAAATTAGCACTAATTACTAAATTACTTTTACATGTAAAATTCCCAGTTTTCAATCCTGAGAGTTTTCAATATCCAATTTGATCAGACTTTAATAGACATCTTTTTCTATGTAAACTTACTTGGTAAACAGCACTAAAAAAAATAATTCATTGGATGATGATTTAATCATGCCACCTATATTCCATCTAAACAAACCAAGTTAAGTCAACCAACCTTTATGATGTAAATTGAACACAAAATAGATGTGTTCGTTAAACATGATATTAATATTTCCATTAAACTAATTTGCCTCTTTTTGGAGTTACATGTTCATTCTTAGTTTATTTAGTGAGATTACTTTGAGTGTGCTGGGGTCTCAAACCCTGCTCCTGGAGAGTTCAGCCCCAACCCTAACCAAACACACCTGAATCAAGAAGTTTAGGTTTTTCTTGAAAATGACAGGCAGGTGTGTTGGAGCAGGGTTGGAACTGAAGTCTGCTGAAAGGAAGCCCTCCAGGATCAGGGATGTCTGTGCTAATTAACCTAGCAGCTATAGTTTTATAGAGCTATAGTGCCTAAGCTAAATGAGATCAGATTGACAATGACAAACCTGAATATGATTCATTTGCAGGAAAGCAGCACATCACGTATACTGCATGAATGGACCATAGCATTATGTTCTGTTAATCTTCTTGAAATAACTAATCCCATTAAAGCTCTTCCATCTCATATCTTGGGGTTGTGAAATGGTAGGGAGTTCAAAAACCAACGCACATGTGAACAAGCAAATGACTCTCAACTGCATCGATGAGGGATGAGCTACACTTCATTGCCCAGAGCACATCTCAGCCATTTCAATACAGCTGACCCCCGAATGAGGTGCATCGTGGGAAATTGAAAGGATGAATGACATGCAGCTGACACAGCGATGAAATTGCCCCACCAAGCACCATCTCCCTGCCCATCAAAATGAACCAATATTCCAAGTGGCAACTGATTAAAGGCTACATTATCAAAATGAGGTGTAAGTAGAGGAAGAAGGAGAAGCGTATAAGCAAATCTAGAAGAGGACGGATTACAGCGACAGTTCCTGGGAAGGAGGAGCAACAGTCGTGAATAATGTAGAAACAAATCTCTCTCTTGGTGTCAAATCACACTGTGTTGTATTGTCCCTTAGGGTGTCGCCATCTAATAAGTTGCTAACTGAAGATATATTGATTCATTACAAATATCAGCCTTTAGAATGAGGCAGAAATCTATGCTTCAGTTAATGGTCCCCAAAACAATCAAAAGCCTGTTTAAGTAAACATGAATGGAAGGACAATGCGTCGACCCCATTCAAATCATGTAATCATCAACAGCCTAAGATATGGGTGGAATTTATTAATACAGTGACAAATAGAATCAAAGCAGTAAAAGACAAGGGGCTTATTCTAACTCTGATACATTTTAACTGCTGCAGGATCAGAGATGAATGCGAGTTGACATTTTGACAGGAAGCATATACTGATGTATTGAACAGGCCAATTACATGGCAATAAATTCATTAAAAATACATATTTTGTCTTGTTAGTTCCAAAAAATTCCAAAAGCATTGTGTATAATATTGTGTATAATAACTCTTTTGAGTCTTTCAACACATTAGAGAGACTGCATTTATGTGGTTGTTATTTGTCCATTATGAGATTATAGATTTTGACCAGCTTGACTGCCATTTTTAACTGATGCTTTCAAGAAATGGACTTTCTAGAGAAAACAAACATATATTTTTATGTATAGTCTAGAGCAAGTTCTTCTCTGCTCAAAAATATTTAATGAATAACTGGTTCACAAATTCAGCTGACCCATTTTTAGTATTTTTTCAGAGATTCATTTTCTAAAGCAGACTGCTAAGCCAACAGCTATCACTCACCTGTTCTCGCAGTTCTCCTGGTCGCCCACTGAAGCTAAACAGACACTTCTTGAGAAATCTAGGTTGATACTGAAAGATGTGCAAGTGGGGCCAGCAGGGGGTGCTCACTATCTGTGTGGGTCCTAGTGCCCCAGTATAGTGATGTGGACACTATAATGTTAAAAGGCACTATCTTTTGGCTGAGATGTTTAAACCGAGGTTCTGACATTTTGGTCATAAAAAAAATACAGTCCTAAAAGCATGGATGACCCTGGCATCCTGGCCAAATTTGCCCATTGACCTTTGTTCATCCTGACCTCCAAATCATACTCATATCTACATGGCTTCACCACTCTCTTTCCCCTACAAAAGGTTTGGTGGGTGTTCTGGTTCACTTTGGCTAGCGTTGCATTAGGTGGAGGCTGGACACCGGTGGTGGTTGATAAGATAACCCTTTACAATGTAAAATGTTAAAATTGGCATAAAAATGTGATTTCAAATTTTGATTATGAATAGAAAAGAAGGCTAGAAGAATTGTTTTTTTATTAATTCATCAAAAAGTTAGAGAACCCTGGTCAGTTCTAAACTACACTAATAACCTTGTCAATGAACAATAAAGATAATAAACATTACATTATATATTTGTAAACAATTTTTGGTGAATCTAATTTGTTTTCTATATAATGTCCTATATATTGTTTATATTGACATTATGTATTGACTTCATATTAACCGTAAAAGGGCAAAACCATAAAGAGACATCAGACAATTATTTTATTGCTATTTTCCATCACATTAGGACACAAATAGTACAATATCAATTCTTTCTTCCTTCCTTCCTTCCTTCCTTCCTTCCTTCCTTCCTTCCTTCCTTCCTTCCTTCCTTCCTTCCTTCCTTCCTTCCTTCCTTCCTTCCTTCCTTCCTTCCTTCCTTCCTTCCTTCCTTCCTTCCTTCCTTCCTTCCATCCTTCCTTCCTTCCTTCCTTCCTTCCTTCCTTCCTTCCTTCCTTCCATCCTTCCTTCCTTCCTTCCTTCCTTCCTTCCTTCCTTCCTTCCTTCCTTCCTTCCTTCCTTCCTTCCTTCCTTTTGGTGTTACCAAAAGAAATACCTTGGTAACACTTTACAATTCGGGTGCACTAATAAGCATTAATTCATGCTTAACTAATGCACAGATAATACTGAATTAATGTGTAACTAATGATTATTTATGCTATTCATTAATCATTACCACATTAGGAACTAACTAAGAGTATGTAAGGTTAATGTATTAGGTCATACATGAATTATTAATAATTAAATATCTAATTGTGGATTAATTTCATAATAACTCATTTTTTTAACTAATAGTTTCAATTAATATGCTAATTACCAGAATGAGCCAAAGCCTTGTATTTCAACTTCCAGATAATATGACAGGTACACTAATATGCAGTAATGCATGATTAATTACTGCATTGTTACTGCAAATTCATGGGCGAATTACTAAATGACTAGTTAATAATGATGTGCCCCAACAAGTAAAGTCATAACATAATGATACCTTTGCAAATCATTAGCTAATGATTAATTAAAGCAGACAACTGGAAGTTGAAGTGCATAGCTTTGACTAATTGTGGTAATTAACACATTAATTTATACTATTAATTAATAAAATATGTTATTAAGGAATTAATACACAATGACACGTTGAATTAATGGCATTTCATGTATTACTTAATCTATTAATCAGATAGACTCTTTATCAGGTGCTGATGCAGTAATCATTAATTAATGGTTTAGTTCTTCATGAGTTATACATTAACTCATGATTATCTGTTCATTAGTTTAGCATAAATTAATGCATATTAGTGCACCCGTATTGTAAAGTGTTACCAATAGCTTTAAAACCATGTCAGTGGGCATTAGTTGTCAATACCTGCTCTCTCCTCATCTCCGTCAGTTATTCTTTCTCTTTCAGTCTCCTTATATTATCTTGTCTCTTCCCATCCTAAAGCTAATCTTTGACTGAGTATTTTCATTTTGATCTGTGTCAGTGTAGAAAATAAACATTGGGTCAACTGATATTTATGTTTATGAATCATTTATTTAGTTAATTTACAAAAGGCTACCAGGAAATCTAACTAAGTTAATTAATTTAATGGATGTTTGGGAAATCAGAAAATTCAACAGGAAATAAAAAAATATTTTAAAAATATTATGCACGATTTCCAAAATCTTGTATGTTCTGTGTCCTAATACAGGTGGTATTACTGTAAATGTGGCACTGCACAAGAGCCTGAAAATCATTTTCAATCATGGATTGGACAACACAGTTCTGTTCTAATAAATCAAAAACATCACACAGGAATTAATAAGTCATTAACATGCATGCTTTATTCTCAACACAATCATTGTGTGTGTGTGTGTGTGTGTGTGTGTAACGTTCTCTGCATGAAATCTGTGCCTCTGACATAGTTTCTTCTTAAAGAAACCTTGGATGTCCTCTTTTGGAATGTCCTGTCCAAAATGTTCCTGTCCAAACCTTGGATGTCCTGTCCTCTTTTCTTTCTTAATTTTGTTTTAACTCAATTCTGCCTAAAAATAAACAAAAACCCATTAAGCTACATAACCCACCATAACTAACCCGCCATAGCTACATCATATGCAACCCATTACACAGAGTTGCATATGATGTAGCTATGGTGTTAGTTAACATTCTCACATTTAGACTAACATATCAGCCTGGTCTCATTGTTAATACATAGATATTTTACGTTTTTTTGCAAAGTAGAAAACATACTTTTTAGTATGTTTGGATAGATGCTGAATATGGACGTATCTGCTACATTTAAACGCAACATTGTTAAGTTTTTTTTTAACTATTTACCTATATTATATCATAAAGATATCTGTATAATTTCCCTTTTACCATTTTATAGATAGATGTACAATCCCGTAACACTAATCCCAAACCTAAATATACCCATTTTTACAGAATATAAAAAGGATAAAACATAATGGACAGATGTGTTGGGAAATGGCAATTTTATTAACAATATAGCATTAAAATATATTTCGAACCACCAGTCCTACTCCTACCCTAAACCTACCCATAACAATTCCTTAAAACTACGTAGACTACAATTATGAAGAAAAACATAACTAACAGACAAGTATAGCTAATCACAATAATGTATTTATTGCGAAAATGTCAAAACCGCTACCAAAAGCAGTTCACATGATGATGCGTTGCAGTCGTAGTCCTCTCTGGCAGTATTGTAATAGTTCTGTATGAAGTACCGAGCAGAATTTAAATTAATAATCCATGAAAATGTTAGTCCGGCTTCGGTTCGCACTGTAAAGGCGTGTGCTTCTCCATTTCAAATGAACTAACCGTCACCGACTGAAACCCTTTAAGTCGCAATCTGTGACGAAGCATGAAAATTTCTGTTCACAAAGATTTCTGTGTCTCACGGTAAATAAACTATATTACAAAATGGTTAAACGAGTAAAGAATGTATTTTTAAGGTTTTATAGTGTATTGTTTAACACCATGCAGGCGAAACGAGCAAAATGTTAATATTTATGAGTATTATATTAATAAATGCAACTGAAAACTTAATTAATAAGACAGTTGAATGCAATAGAGTCAAAACATGATGCTACGATTTTTAGTACTGTAAATACGTAATTAAATGTACGTATGATAGAACTACACTTTACGTTCTAATACATACATATTCTCATGAGATTACATTGAACATATGGTGTGATATTTCAAAATATATACATGGCTCCAGACTAACTTTTCCACTGAGTTGCACTGGTGCTACCAACTTTCTCAGTTGGTTGCACCAGCATATGATTTAGTCGCACCTTTTTTTATTTTTTGCTTTTTTTTTTTTTTTTTTTTTTTTGCTACATGCCATGGGATTAATCAATGCATGCTGATGAATAGGGGTCTTAATCTGCATACCAAACTTTTGTAACTGACAGTAACACAAGACCTCATGTTAACAAAATGTTTTAATCTTTTTAATATCAAATCAAAATATTCTCAAAAAACTTTTAAAAAGTTAAAGGGGTGATGAACTGAGAAACAAATTTTTCTAAGAGGTCATCTAAGAGGTCATCATATTATATGAATATCCTGTAAGTTTCAGAACTGAAAACAACCTTGTTAGTCCAATAAAAGCTTTTATTGACACCAGCCTCAACAAACGTCTCGTTTTTGAAAGTGTGGAAGTATGACGTCAAAGACATTCCGTTGACAAAATGTTGTGCCGTGCCTGGCTGTGAAAGAAGACAGTCGCTGCATAAGCTTCCTCTGGATTCCAATATTAGGAATACCTGGTTAAAATTTGTTTTTATTGGCGTTCCAGCAGATGAGTGTAAAACATTATCCGTATGTTTGCTTCATTTCACCGAGGATTGTTTTGTGAACAAGACACAGTTCGAGGCTGGATTTGCAGACCGATTAAGATTAAAAAAGGCGCTGTACCTTCTATATTGGATCCAACAGGAGTGGTGCAACACACTTATGTGAGTAATATTTTTATTTTAGAAATAATAATCTACTCGGCTAGCATTGCATTGTTACAGATCGTTTGATATCTAGTAATTATGTGTATGTGTCTACAAGTATCCGTTGTATTCGAGGTGCTGTTGGTTCATTGTCCTGCGAATCGGGATTGGACTCTGGGTCGAACATGTATCGGTGAATCATTCCGGTTGCCATTTTACAACAGTGGTTTATAAAACAAATTCCCCCACGTGCAGAGTAAGCTCATTATAATATGCAAAACTGTTATCCACTCACAGCAGTGGGCGTTTACTTCCTAGTCTTTAATGAGATACGCCCATAAAATCCGAGCATTTTTCAAGTAGGCTGAAAACTAGGGAAGAAAATAGCCCTAACTTATTTATTTTTATGTTTTTGAATGTAAAAATCAAGCGAACGTCATAAGTTGACCTCAGACAACATAATAAAAACATTTAAAAAGCCAGTTCATGAACCCTTTAAAAGTAAAAAGATGACTGTGAAAAATAGTAGTATTTAATTAAATGCATTTATGGTGACATTACTACATTTTATTTAATTAAATGCATTTATGATGAAAGTCATTGTTGTCATGTCAATTTGTGCTCATTTTGACCACAAACTATGCGCTGTCACTTTAATTCAGCACACAGCACAGCAAAAATAGACTAAAAATAGAGTTTATTATCTCTCTACTCTATTATAAATAGAGTCTATTAGAGTCTATTATCTAAAAATAGAAATAGATGTTTAAATGATCTCTGCACTCCTCCTGCTCCTGGAACGGATGCATTGTGAAAATATAGCTGCAAGCAGCAATGACCGGGGCCAAGCACAATCAGACGACAAAACATGCCAACATGTGTCAGACCAACTGCAGCAAGGAGCAATTGAAGACATTTAAAGATGAATTTAGGCAAAATGGCTGAAAAATCACATACAATTAACTAAAAATGTGATTAAATGGATTATCACCTTCGACCAATAGGTGGTGTAGTTACAAAATTGACCTTTTACAACCTTCAGACCAGTCGCATTAAAATACGCAGACTTATTAAAAAGTTATAAGCATTATTCGAAATTTTGTTATAACTTTGACCAAAAGGTGGCGCTGTCTTGAAATCTTTAGAGTATCTTCAGGGGATGGTGCTGATGGCACAAACTGAGTTTCGTAATGTTACACCAATGCATTCGTTAAGTACAGCATGTTATGTTCTGTTATAGCGCCACCAAGAGGCTCTGTCACACAATTTTTTTTTTACGTGTCCTCAGACTGAGCCCATACATGTCTAAGCCAAATTTGGTGAAAATATCTCAATTCTCTTCGGAGTTATAGACATTTATGTGAAAAAAACACGTAAAAAATGACTGGCACGTGACTTTGATCGAGTTTTACTACCCCTTACTATCAATATTTTTGCATATGGGCATTAGCATATTTCCAGCAACCTATGTTTCCAATTTTCTGATGGTGGTTTCGTGTTCAATTGGAGAAGCGGTTTCTAAGATATCGCCAAATGTTTTTTTCGCGCTAAATCGCAATGCTGCACAAAGCATAAGACGGAACCCAGCATATGTGGTATCGTTGGACTCGGCAACGATTCAGGACCTCAAGGAGATGACTCCCGTGAAAATGAGTCAACCACAGCCAGAGTTATAAGTGTTTGAAAATTAAATTTTACCACTAGGTGGCGCTGTTTCGAAACTTTTCAGGCTCCTTCAGGGCATCGTACTGATGACCCATACTGAGTTTCATAACAATTCGTTCATGCGTTCAAAAAAAACAGCATTTTAGCACATAATTCAAAATGGCCTACAGCCAAAATGGCAGATCTGGGAAAATTGGATATCGGTCGACTGCTAATGATGCCCTGAATCTAATGAGACCAAGTTTATGATTTTTGGAGAAACCGTTCAGAAGAATGAATTTTGTTGATAGACCTTATCGTTCAAAAGTTATTAGCATAATAAAAGTGAAACTTTGGACTGTTGGTGGCACTAGAGGGATTAAGTTGGAGACTCCAAATTTGCTATAAAGACTTTTCAGACTGTCCTCTATTAGTCTACCAAATTTCATAACTTTCCCGCAATTGGTTCTATGGGCTGCCATAGACAACCAGTCGGAAGAAGGAAGAAGAATAATAATAAGAACCGGAACAGATACAATAGGTGCCTCCGCACCATTGGTGCTTGGCCCCTAAATACCATGTCAGGCTATACAAATATTGATCTTGGCATTGTTAGCCTCTTGTCTTTTTGCATGTCTAACTTGCACATATTATGACTTAATTCCTAATTAGCACGTTTCACCATGAGTGTGCAATGCGCGTGACGTGTACGTTCGTCAATAAATAAACTGCAAGTGTCACACTGTTGCGCATGCGTTAATTTAACGAGTACACTCGACCAAGCACCGCACAAATGCGACCACATAAAATTTCAACAAGCACATTCTCAAAAAATGGTGATGTACAAATGTTAGACGTCTTCTGCCTGTGAACAACTTGACACGACAACAAACGCATCATTTTACCGATGACTGCTTCTCTAATCTCAGAGTTCAACATGGGATTCGCAAAATGCTTGCTCTTAAAAGATGGATCTTTATGGACATATTTCATATAGTCTCTAGTGCTCCAAACATGAACCAGCACCGTGTACATGTCTTCTTCAAAGGAAATACATGTGCAAATAAGGACACTGATACAGCCGTACGTCTGATCATGAATGCGATGAGACGAATGGATTATTATGAAACACAGAAGACAATGTTGACTGAAAGTGGAATGTTGACTTAAGTGCTCACGGAAGGATGAGTGATCAGTTGTCTTTTGAATGCTGACAGGGATTCTGCATTCCGGATGAGGGTGGGGAGATCATTCCACCAGCATGGTACCGTGAGTGAGAATGTTCTGGAGAGTGATTTTGAGGCTCTCTGTGATACCAGGAGCCGTCGCTCATTGACTGATCATAGGCTTCTTGCTAGGGATGTAGACTTGTAGTAATGAGTGGAAGTAGGAGGGAGCTGATCCTGTGGTCAATCTGTAAGCAAGTGTCAATGCCTTGAACTTGATGCGAGCAGCGAGTGGTAGCCAGTGCAGAGAGATGAACAGAGGAGTGACGTTGGCCCTTTTGGTCTTGTTGAAGACCAGACAAGCTGCAGCATTCTTAATCATTTGTAGAGGTTTAGTTGCACATGATGGAAGTCCATCCAGAAGAGCATTGCAGTAATTAAGCCTAGAAATGACTAGGACCTGGGACGAGGAGTTGTGTTGCATGCTCATTCAGAAAGGGCCTGATCTTCCTGATGTTGTGCATAGCAAACCTGCATGATCTAGCTGTATTTGTAATGTGGTCTGTGAAGGTCAGCGGATCATCAAAGGTTACTCCAAGATTTCTGACTGACCTTGATGGGGTGATTGAGGAAGTATCTAGCTGGATAATGAAGTCATGCTCTAGAGACTGAGAGCTAGGTAGGCAGGGATGATGAGAAGCTCAGTCTTAGCCAGGTTGAGCTGCAGGTGGTGTTCCTTCATCCATGCCGAGATGTCTGCCAGATAGCTTGAGATTTGTACAGGTACTGTGGGATCATCTGGTTGAAATAAGAGGTTGAGCTGGGTGTCATCGGCATAGCAATGGTAAGAGAAACCATGTGCCTGTATGATGGTTCCCAGTGATGTGGTGTAAATGGAGAAGAGGAGCGGTCCAACAACTGAAACCTGTGGAACCCCTGTGGTCAGTTGATGTGCTTTGGAGACCTCACCTCCACCTGTGATATAGGACATAAACCAGTGGAGAGGACTGTGATGCCCAGTGAGGAGTGGGTGGACAGAAGGATCTGATGATTCACAGTGTCAAATGCAGCAGATAGATCCAGGAGGATGAGGACTGATGATTTGGAAGCAGCTTTTGCGATCCACAGGGCGTCGGTGACCGAAAGCAATGCAGTCTCGGTTGAATGCCCTTTCTTGAAGCCTGATTGGTTGACATACAGCTGGTTGTTCAGGGACAGGAAAGATGATACTTGGTTGAAAGCAACTCATTCAAGTGTTTTCGTAATGAATGGTAGGAAAGAGACAGGTCTGTAGTTCACTAAGAGTGATGTGTTCAGTGTTGAGTTTTTAAGCAGTGGAGCCTGCTTAAATGCTGTAGGGAAAATGCCATTGTGGAGGGATGAGTTGATGATGTGTGTGAGAGCTGGAAGAAGTGTAGGAGAGATTGCTTGGAGAAGGTGCAAGGGGATGGGGTCTAGAGGGCAGGTGGTAGGATGACTGGAGAGGAGAAGCTTAGATACTTCTTCCTCGGTTAGTGGAGTGAAGGAGGAGAAAAGGTTGTTGGCTTTGGGAAAGGATAGTCTGGGCTCCTGTGTGTGAAGCTGCGTACTGACTGCTGATAGTTGTAGTTTTGTTAGTGAAGTAGTTAGCAAAATCATCAGCAGTTAGCGAGGAGGTGGGTGGTGGTGGAGGTGGACAGAGGAGAGTGTTGAATGTCTTAAACAGTGAACGTGTGTTAGAGGTGCTGTTGATCTTGTTGTGGAAATATGAAGATTTCACAGCATGAACATCAGTAGAAAAGGCAGAGAGCATTGACTGATACCTACTGAGGTCAGATGTGACTTTTGATTTGCGCCATTTCCTCTCCGCTGCCCTGAGTTCAGTCTGGTGTTCATGAAGAACCTCAGATAACCAGGGGTTGGAGGTAGTAATGCATGCTGGCCTGGAGGAGAGAGGGCAGATGTTGTCTAAAGAAGAGGTTAGAATGGAGCATAAAGTATCCGTTGCAGTATTCACATCCAGAGATGAGAAATGCGTGGGTGAGGGAAGAGAAGATGACACAGCAGAGGAAAGATGAGACAGAGAATGTTCATGCAGGTTTCGCCTGAAAGTAACTGGTCAAGGAGTTGGTGGTGCTTGGGAAGTAAGTTTTAGACATTAACTGATCACTCTCACACCTGTTTCCATTGATCACTCTCCCACCTGCATCTAGTTCCACACGCAGCTCCACACACATTTTTACCTCACTGTCACTATCACCATTGGCGAAGTATTGAATGAAGGTATGACTCACTGTTGTGTTTAATTTCTAGCGTCTCCTAGTCTGTAATCTAGTCTGATATCTAGTCTTGATTGATCTTGGTCTAGTCTGCTTTTGAGCGTTTCCTAGTTTGATTGCCCGTCTGTGTTTACGACCCTTGCTAAATCCTCTTCTTCTCGATTGTCTGCTGCCTGCCCATTGACCTTCTACCTGTTCCCTGGATCTCGGGTCGTCTGCTACCTGCCTCTGTCCTCCTGCCTGGTTTTTGGATTGTGATTTAGCCTTGTCTCCTATGCTGTGTCTGCTGTCTGTGACCCTTGCCTGTCTGACTATCCTGTAAATAAACCTACACTGTGTTTGGTTCTACCTGTGTCTGATTGTTCATGACAATTACGCTGCTGAACCTGGGAAACAAATTTCATTCCTTCATGTTTTACATGTTTGAATGACAATAACACTGAACTGAACTGAAGTCAGATGAATGCTGAAGTCACCAAAGACTAAAAGTGGGATGTCAGGACAAAAAACAAACTATGCCTTTATTCTTTCTGTTAAACTGACGCGTGTCATTTGTTCAGAGACTGTAGTGCTCGTAAATGTAATGAATATATTATTATTAGACTTTTAAATGTTCTTTTGTTTTTTTCCTCATTCTTGTGAGTTAGTTATGTAGGGTTATATTTTTAAAATGCATCAAGGTGCCCTCAAATCCATTAGAAATGGGGCGGCCTACACCAAGCAGACGATGTCACACTATGTGAGGGATGCCATTTCTCTAACCAACGAGTTCGTGCAGTCAAGTCTCTGCCTCTCAGAGTTAGGGCTCATTCTACAGGGGGTCGCAGCCTCCAAGGTCTGTTCCGTGCACAATTATTAGATTTTATAGTTTGGATGTTAATGCAACTCCGGGTTCACCTCCTTGAGTCGACATCCCAAGCTCATGTCTGACATCTTTCTCGTGCTTCTGAGCACTCACTATACAACCTTGAGGGGTCCTGACACTTCCCAGTGTGGTATTCTCGTTCCCATAGCGCTGATTCTGCGCAGCATTAAGAGTAGCTTTTGAAAGGGAAGGTCTCGGGTTTCTTGACTGTAACCCAGTGCCCTGAAAAATCGGGAACAAGATGCTGTGCTACATTGCCACCAACGAGTTCGTGCAGTCAAGCTCTGCCTCTCAGAGTTAGGGCTGATTCTACAGGGGGGTCGCAGCCTCCAAGGTCTGTTCCGTGCACAATTATTAGATTTTATAGTTTGGATGTTAATGCAACTCCGGGTTCACCTCCTTGAGTCGACATCCCAAGCTCATGTCTGACATCTTTCTTGTGCTTCTGAGCACTCACTATACAACCTTGAGGGGTCCTGACACTTCCCAGTGTGGTATTCTCGTTCCCATAGCGCTGATTCTGCGCAGCATTAAGAGTAGCTTTTGAAAGGGAACATCTCGGGTTTCTTGACTGTAACCCAGTGCCCTGAAAAAGCGGGAACAAGATGCTGTGCTACATTGCCACACTGGAGGCATGTCCAGACGTCTCTTTAGAGAAAGAGATACATGAAGACGCACCTGTTTCATGTCTATTTATAGCATCTCACGATTGCGCATCCCAATGATGTCATCGTCAGAGGTTATTTAAATCAAGTTCTTTTAGGGAACAGGGTTACACTCAAATAACCTGAGACAATTTCCCACTACAGGTGGCCATGTTGTTTTTAAATGATGCCCCTAAAGGTAAACAATGTATGAACAAAGTCACCAGGTATAAATATTCACAACAAACACAGCTTTAATATGAAACCAAGAAATGAGACCTACACTTTCACTGCCTCTCCCCACAGCCTCTCAAATGTCTGTATCAAAAAAAAAAAAAAAAAGAAAAAACTTTTTAGTAGGCTATCATCCATTGAAAAACCCACATCACATCAGTCAAGCTCTAATAACATCCCTTGCTTTCAGTCATTTGCAGTCATTATCATCCAGTCAGTAAATATTGCAGTCAAATTGTACTTTTAATTACATACAATGACTTTATAAGTGCTGAATATATATATATATATATATATTTATCCAGTTAGAATCATTAATCATAAATGGTCACCAGCAATATTGGTGCACTTCATCAAAACACAAACTTCTTAGTGAAGAATTATTACAGGACAGTATGAAAACAGTGAGAGTGATAAACTAATGTGGCCTAGAATGCCGCCTTAATTAATCTCTTCCATATAAAACTTAATTTAGACTGCAACTTGATTACAGTTTTTTGTTCATTTGAATCATATGGGATCACTATACAGTGTAGAATCACAGTTTTGCTGTGGGAATAATATATGTTGGCATTTCATCAGCCCACAAAAATAAAACAATGTTTGTATATTTGCGGTATAGTTTGATGGAGTAGTGTGGAGCACAGAGAGTGAAATGGCATGGGTGACCTTGCCAATAAGACTGTTGTAAAAATATTATACTTTCTTTTTTTTCTGACAAGCATTATCTTGAAATAAGTATCAATGGCATTTCCTAGTTATTGCCAATACCTTATTTTAAAGAGCAAAAAAGTTAGTTTTTTTGGCCTTTGGGAAAAATTTAAATATCTTAGCTTCTAAAGGGCATTACTAAATGAAAAAAAAAAAAAAGTTCTTTCAACAAATTTAAAAAAAATTAGACATCACCATGCTGTTCAAGAGATTACTCCCCCTGATCTTTAATGCATCATGTTCTTGAGCATCAGTGCACCTTGACTATACTAAAAAAACAACAGTCAGTTTTTAGGATCCCTCTTATTTTGTTAAAATTATGAACCTCTTGCATATTCAGCAAGGGTTATGGAAACTTATGAGCAGAACTTTACCTATTTCACTGCCTATGTCTAATAGCACAAAGGCATGTTCATGGGTAACACAGACTTCAATCATGAAGGCCCACCCCTAAACCAAGCCCCCAGTGGATTAGAGCAAATCGGGTAATGAGGTTGAAATTGCCCATTGTGATTTGAAAACGGCCCACTGATTGAGAAACCCCCACTTGTGTTTTGCAGAGATATACATACCTGCGTGATCTTGTGGTTATCAACTACAAATCACTGTTTGTTCAATGTCACTGTCTCCACCCATGTGTGCTGTCGGCTTTAATTAAAATTTCAATGCTGATCCAACAC
The DNA here is from genome assembly GCA_030378365.1 of Hybognathus amarus. Classification (NCBI taxonomy): domain Eukaryota; kingdom Metazoa; phylum Chordata; class Actinopteri; order Cypriniformes; family Leuciscidae; genus Hybognathus; species Hybognathus amarus. The sequence goes on from JAQIUQ010000408.1 coordinate 96,090, forward strand.
ATTTTAAACATTGAAATGTCAATCTCAACCAAAACGATGGTTTGGATCAAAACCCAACATTATATCAATGTCACCATGCTATATCTGGGATGTGAACAGCTACAGGTCCATTACTCAGCTGGGTACCCTTTATTTATACGTGCTGTGACTGAAAATAAAGTGGGTCATGAAATTTCAGTGTATTTAAAATTGTATGCCATTTCTGCATGTCTTTTTTTACCATGTGCCAATTAATTTCCTGCCATGGAGACGTTTTTGCCGTAACTTTGACACCATGTGAAGTCAGTGGAAAGATTTGAAAGGGTAAGCTTTCTTACTATGATGATAGATGAGGTAGTTTTAGGCTTTAGAAGAAATTCTTACCTCTTTCAGCCTTCCAACCACACTATTTCTTTTTTTTGCACTGTCTGCTGCCACCTGGTTTTATTGCTACTACATAATTGCTTGGCTTTGTGTTTAATAGTGAAGAATCTTCTCAGCATTGATTTTACCTTTTACATCAGAATGAAAACTGTCATAAGAGTCACACTAGGCGCTATAAATGCAACCTGTGAACAGAGGTTCTCTTGCTCTTGTCGCATTGGAGAGATTTGCAGACAAATTGTTAAAACAAACTTATCTCCTTTTTAGAGTCAGTGTAGAAATATACTGCATTAGACATACAGTCTGTGAAATACTACTGTGTTTCAAAATTCTGAAGATTATTTGACTTCAATTGACATGACTGCATCACATCAGTGTATGGTGGAACACTGCAAGTCAAATTATGCTTAGTGTTTGTGATTGCTTAAGCGTTTGTGTGTTTGTGAAAAAAGCTAAGAAACCATTTTCACACAGAAATGTTTTAGTACACATTGCCCAAGTAAAGAAACATTTGCTTTGGAATACTCAAGTAAATTTTGATCACTCTGTATTTTTTTTAAATAATACATAAAATAACAATAAATAAATAAATAAATAAAATAAAAAAATACTAAGCAATGTTTTCTTTAAGTGTTTTAATATATATATATATATATATATATATATATATATATATATATATATATATATATATATATATATATATATATATATATATATATATATATATATATACAGTATATATATATATATATAGCCAGAAACATTGACTGATGACATTTTACAATCTTTTTCTATTTTCAATGTTTGAATTGCATATTTAACAATTCGTTAACAGATTAAACAAGGTAAAAATAAAATAAAAAAGTAAAGATCTAACTAACTAAATCTTTCAGTATTCTTGCCACAATTCTCTTTGTTAGTTAGTTGAGGTTATCTTGCCATAATACAGTATATATAGTACTGGAAAGTTAAGTTACAATTGTTGCATAGCAAATATAAGCTCAGTGTACCTTTAAAATTCACTTCATTCAAATGAGAAGTTCTCAATCTGTGGATATAAACTTACTCTCCATCTCTTCCTGCCAGAATAACACACACATGGCATGAATTAATAGTTAATAACATTGAATAAAGTTCTATTTACATACAGTGTTTCTTTTTAGAGCTATATGCTGAAAATGATTGTTTCCTTTTGAGGGTCGGAACAGGACCCGGGTCTGAGCCACGTGAAATAACATGCCAAATCATGGCCGATGAAGTAATGATGTTGCAGGGTGCTCCCAGTGTATAAATAAGGGTACCTGAAAACACATCATCAGTTTCAGTGTCTTCGGAAAGCCGCTTCTCTGTGTGCTGTGAGAAGATTGCAGTGTATGAAAAGATGGCGAGTGAACAGTTTAAAACGATGCATCCCTCCAATGCCCGTGTTTCATTCACGCCTGCCGATGGTCGTGATATGTGTGTTATCTGTCTAGGAGTGGAGCATGCACGTTCAGCCCTCAGAGGGGCTGGATGCATTCATTGCGATGATTTGTCACAGAGAAAGCTCTGCTCTCGGCTGCCGCTCTTCAAGAGTGAAGAGAGTCAAGCGCGCTGAGCCTGGCGGCTCCGAGCTCTACGGCTTGCCGAGATACCGCACAACTTACAGCCGTGGGGATCTCACACAGTCAGACTGAGCTTGGATGGTCTGAGGATTGCAAGCAGCCACCTAGACAAGCAATATCTTTGAGTCATAAGTGAGCCTCCTGTTTCTTCCAGACCTGCACACTCAGGTGTCAGGTTTGTGGGAACACCATACTCTGCTCGTGTGGCCCATTCTGCTTCAAATTATTCTAATGAAGAGTAGATGAGTGAGAGCATGGGTTATGGGAGGATGCCGTGGGTGGAGAGGAATTTAGCATGCTATCTTTCCCCGGGGACCATCCTTATTGATGAAGGCTCCCGTTTTGCCCTCCAAGCCATGTCAGATGACATTTAGGTTGGTGGGCAAAGCTTATACAGCAGTGGGTCAGACTGGTGGAGCTTTGCATACTATGTCTATATTCCAAGCCTACCAGGCAGATCTGCTTAATGACTTGGATCAGGGGGAGGGATTATCCCCTGAGGTGGTCTCCAAACTGCAAATGGCCATGGATTTAGCTCTCCGCGCTACCCTGGTAAGGCGATCTGTTCCCTTGGACAATATATGGTCCCTCTGATAATAGCGGAAAGTATATGTGGCTTAATTTGTCGAGTATCAGGGAGTATGACAAAGCAATCCTCCTGGATGCCCCTCTCTCACCCTTGGGACTGTTTGGTGCTGCCATTGAGATGGTAGTGAATAGGTATAGAGAAGCACGGGCGCAATCAGCCTTCTTTGAGAAGTTCATTCCTTGCTGAGTGCAGGTTTCTCCTTGACCGTCTGAGCCCTCCCCAGGGACAAGTTCTTGGAGAGAAGAGCAGAAGGCGAGTGTGGCTGGGCGATGGTGCCGTCATAGGAGTAAACCACACTCAGATCAAAAGGTTTGTAATATGTCATAAAAAGAGGAGAATGCTCAAGGGGGGTGGCTACTCATTCCTTTCTGCCATCCCTTTTTATTCCTTGTATTTCCCTAAAAATCTCCTCCTTCCTCCCCTGAGAAGGCCGTAGGGTACACTATGTTGTTTTTAGAGGAGGGCAAAACAATGGCTGGTTTTTAAGGGAATAATCTCCTTCCTTCTCCGAGGAAGAGGGTGTTGGGGTACAGTGATTCCGTTTTAAGAGGAAAATAAAGTTTTCCTCCAGGAAGGGAGCTGGGGTGCAGAGAATTGGTTTTAGAGGAGAATAAAGAAAAAAGAAAAAAGGGGGATGGCTGACACTATGTCAAGCTGGCACTGGGTTGTTGGCTCCCTGAATATATATTCGGAAGTAGAAATGAAAGATGTTTGTGATGATCATCTATGATGATGATTATACTCTCTTCTCTGTCACCTTCCCAGGTGTCTGGGTATTAAGTAAGGTTACGCCCATTCCCATTGCAGGGTGTTTTTCTACTCTGCCAGCGGACTTAGTGCTGAAGGTTCTAGATTGTAATTTTTTATCTCCAGCTGGCACTGGTCAGCATGGCATATTTGGTATTCACATCCCCATTAAGTCAGCTGACACGCCGTCGACTTCAACAACACTCACATTTTCTTCAAGCAAGTAAAACATTAAACTTTTACAGTTGTTGTGCAAACATTTCACTCATGACTATGGTATCTATTATATATCTGCTTAAAACGCATTTGGTTGCCTTTGGTTCAGATGTTTCTATGCTGCCTGGTTTATGGTTGAATGACTAGCACTCAAGCTATATACTGACCACCACAAGTTTGGATCAACATCTAAATGCTGAAAACAGTGCTGGCTTTACCCACTGCGAGTCCATGCTCTAACACCTCCCAGTGTAAGCCTCCATTAATTGGCTGGTCCAGTGCTTTTCTTCCCCTACACTTCCTTGTTTATGGAGTCTATTTGAGGTAGAAGCCCACTGCTGCCATCCCGGAGTGAAGGAAGCCTCTGTAGAGCTCTTTTGACAGCTGTTTTCCAATAACGCTTGATTTGACCACTTCCCGCTGGAAGAAAGTGCTGCAAATGTGCATGCTTTAGGCTACCCTGTCACCCAGCATAATCTTACTTTGGAGTGCTCTATATCTTCTTACCCTGTGCCAATATTCTGGGCTTTTTAGTGGCTTAGCACAGAAGGGCCTTTAATCGAAACCAGATGCTACTACATATTTATGAAAGAAAACAACATAAAGTTTTGCTGCAAGATCTCCTCTGATTGTGGAGTGGCACTGAAATACAGCACATTTATGTAATTGTTGTGGCATTATCAAGGCACCTGTCATGAGATATGGCAGTTTAGCACTTAATGGTGATCTATTCTTACATGAAATTAAAAAAAATCAGGTTTTCTTTCACAAGGAGTTCTCCTGGGAATAAAGCAGCATACTGTGTTTTCCAAAGATGTGTTTTGCGGTGATATAAGACATTTGGAAAATAGAAATATTCTGAACTAGACCTCTTGGCATAATGCTTCAAATTACTCAACTTGACAAACTCATGACATTTAAAACAGTATATTTGTTCGTTTTTAAATTATATGAATAAATGTGTTCCCGTATTGTAAAATTTTCCCATTTTACTGTTTCACCACATTGACTGTTAATGACTGATAGTTCATTGTTACTTTAAAAAAAGTTAAATATATTAATTAATGTGTAAAGATGTTTTCCATTTTAAAATATATTAATATATTTAAAAAAAGTTTATATTGTTGAACTAACAATGAACTATTATGTTAACATTAAACTCTTGTCCTGCCAGTGTTTAAAAACATAACATAATTGCCAGTCACTGCCAGCATTTGTGATAATTTTTCACAAAAATGTCATGCCCCCCCAGAACATTGTGTTATATGAAAATATCTGAACATGCAATATATGAAAAGAAAGATCAGAATATCTGCTTTTAAACAATAAAAAAATAAAATAAAAACAAAAAGCTGAGAAACTACATCCAGATTGGATTCAGAACGATGATCAAAACATGGAGTAGACTGAGTCCATTAACACCCCTAATGCTTCCAACTCGTCCTGGGTCGACATTTCATTCACTGACATTGAGCAGTTTTAATTTATATGCTGTTTAATATTGGTGACTGTGTTATTTTACACATGCATATGATTATATGATGATATCTCTTGCTTTCTGCATTTTCTTTGCATGTGTTTTAGGAATAACAACTGGTCATTGCATATGAAGCCAGGGTGAGAGTTTAACCATCATTATCAAAACTGATTAATAATGGGACATGCAATACAGCAGGCCTCTATTGAAATGAGCATCAAAATATTCTTCATTTGAACTGAAAAACACTGGGAGTGATGAGTGGATGGGTAACAATGGTGTTTCAGTTTTATACAAAGTGACAGTGAGTCACATGAAAGCAGACAGAGAAAGACAATTATAAAAGACTTTTAAGCAAGCAGTTATAGAGGTGTTAGGGGCTAAGGGAGGTTATGTGAGAGGTTTTTGAAATAGTTTTCATCTGATAATAGTTTTTGCTGCGAGTCTAGATCAAGTATCAAGTTTGACAAATATGTTCAAGTATTAAATTATTGAGCCTGTTCTCATCCTTTATCGTCATATAGAACACTATAGGAAAAATGGCGCTATACTACGCACATGGCACCCTTTATCGTTAATATAACTCGCGAACCCAATGCGTAATAAATCCAATAAATCTTAGCGTAATATGAGACTACCCTACCCTACCCCACACCTAAACCTAACCATCACAGCGCGTGTTATATTAATGATAACGGATGCCATGTGCGTAGTATAGCGCTGTTTTGTCATATAGCGTTCTATATGACGATAAAGGAGAATGCATTGAATTATTATACAAAGACGAGGAGCTTCTATCTTCTCTGTAGTGTATGAAATGCACATTTGGCTAGGGCTGACATATAACCCAAACTGTAATGTTCCACTGGGAGATTGGATATCACAATAGCTACTTTTGCAGCGCAGTCTTATCCCAAGATGTCATATAACCGACGTCTTGGGACGTCTTCTGACCATACGTCAATATCCGCCTTTTTAGGGTCCCCTTAAACGTCGATTGATGACGTCATTCGGATCCTAACTCTACCCCAGACCTAAACCTACCCCGTCACCTACCCCGTCAACTAACTGACGTTAAAGGTAAAGAGTCAGTTGTATGACATCCCAGGATCGTCATCAACCGACGTTTAAGGGGACCCTAAAAAGGCGGATATTGACGTATGGTCAAAAGACGTCCCGAGACGTCAGTTATAAGACTTCTTGGGATGAGACTGTGTTAACTTTTGCATGACAGTTTTTGCTTCAGTCTGAATGAATTCATGCCTTTTGATGAATCCAAACGTAGTGTTTACATGAATGATCAATAAAGTGATCAGGTGATCAAGCTACTGATTTAATCTTTTGAGATGCGCTCACTGCACGGGTATACAGTCAGATCCTGAACCATCCTCCTTTTCTTTGTTTTAAAAAGCAGACTCAATATTGATTCTGGTCCTAATTAGACGACGATGAGCGCATGAACCATTGATGTGCTGCTTGTATTTATTAAGCAGAAAAACACCCATTCCGGTGCCCAAAACCAGTCATCTCTGGATGAGAGTCTGAAGAACTGATGGGACGTTGCCCTGCTCCACTTCGCAGATGATGAGTGGAAAGGGAATTTCAGAATGACAGGACACTCATTTTTTACACTTTATTCAACAGAAATAATAGCTTATTCCGTGTACGTCATGTCGTCATTACGCTATTTCTACGTCAGTGCACATGCAAGGTTTACTGCAGTCAGCCAGATCAAGGCCGAAATCTAGATCAGATGAAGTTCTTACACCTAGACATGACCAGAGTCATGTATTGAGAGAGTTACGAAACGCTTTGATGTCGCCGCAAGGCTGTCACGTGGTTCATGGAAGCCTCAATAGTTCCAAAACAGACGCGGGCTGTCATGTTCTTCTATGGACAGACAACAGCAATCGTGTTATTAAACGGTAAATTGAAAATAAATCACACCAAGTACTTTTTAAGCTGTTATTGCATTTGGTTAATATCAGTGTTGCATTTGGAGAGGCAGGGAGACAACTACGTTGGGTGATACGTTTTAGGCTATATTTTTGGAGGGAAAAGCCTAGTGTTCATGCTCGCATTGGTAGTTGCACTGGCTTTAGCGGCTCTAACTTAACTTTTCCATGTCATTCATCTGATGATGGACGTCTCATGATATTTATTTTAGCACAACTGGGCTGTATAAGGTTATTGATTCCCGTGATCTTGCTTATAAATTCCGATTCAGCCATTAACCTACCGTGATCACGCAAAGAGGTCTGCCGTGGTGGCCCGTTCAGGATTACAACCATGACAACCAACATAAAATATAAATAATTACGCTGTGTATGTACAAATGAATGATTTAGGAGGGAAATAGACTGCTCCCATAACGTAGCAACGACTATATTTACAGCAATGTTCGGTAAATTTTAACTTCATAAAATGAAACCGGAGAGATAGTTATTTTTCTTATTATAGAGATTATAGTCATTTTTACTATTTTTTGTATCTTTTTTTCCTGTTTTGAATGTACTTTATTTGTGTAGTGCTATGGACCATTTTATATGCATGTCCTGAATAAAGATATGACGATGATGAGTTAATGATGAGTGAATTAACTTCCTAAATACGATCCATAACTGTTGGGATTCAATTTAGTATGTATATATATATATATATATATATATATATATATATATATATATATATATATATATATATATATATATAATATATATATATATATATATGAATGCATGTGAATTTATTTACCCTAAACCATTTTTAATAATATAATAATATTTTACCATAAGTTAGCTAACAACGTTGGTGAAGTGTTGGTCACGTAAGCTATCACTGCAATTAACCTATTATCTTCCAAAAAACATTTACTAGACCTGGCTACATAGGCTATCATATAACTACAGACTAGATTCTCAAGAGGTCGCCTAATGTGTGTAAAAGAAAAAAATACATTTATTTCATTAATTTACCAGCGAGCGTACTTCGGAAGCACTGAAAATGAATGGAGTTCAAATGCTGGAACTATCAGTGGTTGGAACTAATGGGCGGCTCCACAACATGCGTTACTTCCGCATTTCCTGAGTTACAATGGCGGTCTACGGCAGTGTCAGAAATCTCTCAATATATGGCTCTGGACATGACCACAACGCAGCCCTGAAAGTGTCAGCAGAGACCTTGTCAATTAGACTGCAAAGGCCTCATAGACATGACAAATGTGTTTTTTTTTCTATGTACAGATGAAAACTTAAAACATTATTCCCGTTCACACAGATCTGTGGAAATTACTGAAAATGCTGTATTATGCATGCCAGACAAGTATTTGCTGATGTCACTTTGTAAAGAAAGATGCGTTCTTTTATGACATTTATGCGCATTCCTATAGACTAAACACGTCACAGTTTTCAAAGATTATGTTGTTGAAGTTTACAAAGAGATGATAACAGTATCATTCTGTAAACTCAAATTTTAAAATTTGCACCTTGAAACCTATTTCAAGGTTTGCATTGTCAGGCCAAAAAAAAAATAATGCAACGATTGGTGGCTGTATAGAGAACCGCATGACAAACATAAACAAACTAGGCTTTTAATTAAATAATAAACAGGAGAATACACATCCACACTAACATGAACAAAGACAGAAAAGGGACAGAATAAAACTGAGGGTATATACACAGACACATGGAATCGATGTTGATGACTTCATGTGAATTTTTGCAGCAGAACAATGACCTCTCAGATCATTATTTTGTCTATTATATACTGCCAAATCTGCAAAATCAACTCTGTTACAAATATAATAGAACTACTAATATTTCTCAACACCTCAGCATACCAGATAATGAAGAAACAGAAACTGTGGACTCTCTTTTCTAGCACTTTAGACACTTTAGTTGCTCCTTTGCACTTAAAGAAGATTATAAAAAAAAAAAAAAAAAAAAACCTTTACAACGTCATGGTATAATGAGCACACTCACACCCTCAAGAGAGCAGCCCAGAAAATGGAGCGCAGCTGGAGGGAAAACAAAAACAGAGGTATTTTACATTGCGAGGAAGATTACAGACCAACACAATTCTAGATATTTTCTTAATAAATTATTAATGAATAAACCATCAGCAGTTTCAGACAATTCTTCACAGTGATGACTTCATGATTTTTTTTTTTTTTACTTACAAGCTTGGTACTATCAGAGAGCAAATTATAACCATGCAACTGTCTGCTAGTATCAGACAGTGCACTATAGACCCCCTGAGGAGCAATATCATTAATCTTCTGCAATTTTAAAATTATCTTAATCAACAACATTAATGTTACACCCTATACAGACTAAGCTACTAAAAGTGATGCTTCCAGAAGTCATAGATCCTCTTCTTAGTTTTATTTTTCTTAAAACATACTATAGATATTGATAAGAAATGTTGTCTTTAAAAATGAGTCTTTATTATTATTATTATTTTTTATAGTTCTTTTGCAAATTTTCTTTACTTTATATTTTTGGTGTATTATTTTATAGACCCCTTTTGCGTCGACGTCACAGTTACGTCATGGCGCTGAGCTGGAGGCAAAACAAAGTGAAAACGGCCAATACAAACCAGCACAGATTCGGCTACATAATAAGGAGCTTAAATTATTGTTACTATTATTAAATGTCATCTTGTTGTGTTGTTTGGTGCAAGAATTGATGAAAAATGAATATGCTGTACCTGGAATTTTTATTTCTAGAAAATTTTCACATAATTAAAATCGCACCGTAATGTTACTCTTTACATGGCTCTGGCAGAACTGCAGATCGTACAGACAAGTCTTGTACAGGACCATATAGGCATCTAAAGATTTATATGCCCTCAGATTCTCTTTACAATTGATTTCTGTATAAGGTAGGTAGAAGTCAGGCCACTCAACCGAGGTAATCGTAACGTTAATCCTGTCAATCCTGTAATCCATGCATTGAGTGAGTGGTGGCTACAGGTTTGCCAATCTGGTTCCGTCCATTAAAAATAACTTTTGAAAATAACAATCGCGGTCCTGGACACTGAGTGACCTTACACATTAAGATAAAATCAGATTTTCTACAGTCATTGTTAAAAAACAAGCTAACAATACTTGCTTCTAACTAGCGTTCATGAAGCGGCCAGAGGCATCATTCTGCCTCCACCTAAACTCCGCCCACTAAAAAATGTCAGAGGTATATGCAATGAAACAGCTTAAATTGAAAAATTTAACTTTTTGGTTTTAAATGTGTCCATGTGTGGCAGCTCTAAGGTTTAACCGGGGGAAATGTAAATTGAAACACAAATTTACACCTAAAATGCTCGACTACGCCACCCCAGAGGCAACATTACTAGGGAATCGCCTTTCAACATGGATTAAAGCACACAGGTTCAGTTACGGCAGAGTCAGGATCAGAAACAGAGGTGTAATAAAAAAATAATTTTATTAACAGCCATTAAACATGTAGCAGTCATCAAACATATAGATCAAAAGAAAAAGAAATACCACACACACACTGCTACACCTTCTCCAGGGCTGAGAACCGCTCGCCTATCCTCCAGCAATCACAGCAACCACACGTGCACTCACACTGCAATATACATAAAAGAAGGTATAACACCGCACGTGGAAGCGACCACCACCAAACAGGGAGGAAGGCTCGTCCACACACACGCAAGAATCTGGGTCCCCGAACCCCTGGAGAGAGAGCAGAAGTACCAGTCAAACACACAATTCTTTTAAAACTTGGTACTCAGATGAAAGAGACATGCAATCATAAACATACACAAAACCCAAAATAAATAAATAATAACCTCACAATGGTGTCAATTCACAACTGAATCAAAAAAAAGTTCCTTCCTGATTAATTGAAATGGTTCAGTGAGATATTGACCAGATAACAAAACAACTCAAATCCAAAAAAAAATAAATGAGTACACAAACGTGTTGACGAATACAAAAAAAAAAACAGATCACAACACCAAAAGAAGATTCAAAGCCAAGCCAAGAACTCAGGATATTAAACAACAGCTTCACAGCAACTTGGCTGGCATAAAGAAAAAAGAAGTTCACGAGGGTTAATCTCCCACCACTCTCGTTCACAGATCACAAAGAAAAATAGAAAAAAATTAATTAGAAGAAAGCACTTCAACACAAACGAACTTTCGTCTCAACATTGGCTGGTGGATGGTCAAACCGTTTCACTGGATGGTAAGCGAGGAGAGAGAGAGAGAGTTACGATGCCGAATCTGCGACACACCAGGCGGCCACCCCAGCAGGCGTTTAACGTGTCCAGCTTCGGAACTCACATAAGATCGGCACAATCGACTGCAACCGCACGAACACGGATCACAGGCAAGGCGCAGGGGATCCGACGACCTGTCGCACCCTGCTGAGTGAGGTGCAGTAGGCGTCGAGCGTCGTCATCCGCCCAAATACAAACAGCGAGATCGGCGACAAGGGAACAGTACACCGAAAAGAGCCGCAACCAAAGAGCCCACTGCAACGTCTCGCCCTCTGTCATATCACGGAAAGATAAAGAAATTAATTCACCCACCCCATTACCACCTGAGTAAGAATAAAAACAACCTACCGGTTTGAATTTGCGATATTCCACCCGGAGCTTTAAAATATCCAATTGCAACGCACGTCGCTATATTGTGTCACCGGAGTCCTCAGTCCACACTACAGGTAAAGGAGCCAGATAAATGAAGAAAGAAAACTTTACTCTATCAATGCGTAGAAGTACAGCCACCATTGCAGCTCCTTACCAGGCAAACACTTCCATGACACACCGGGAAATGGATGACGTCACTCGTGACGATGGGACGCATATTGCAAAGATGCTACCGTGCTGCTTTTATAGTCCACTAAGTCGTGCAAAAAAATAGACCCACCCCATCATTATGCCCGCGCGATTACTAAGAGCGGCTACAATCTACCCCCCTTTGTCGTCGTCGTCCCGACGAGGAGCCAACCAAGTGGACCATCTGATGATAAATCTAACACCAAGGTCTAAATACGGCTCCAATGGAATTGGATGCTGATGAAAGGGGACTACTAGATCTTGCCTCCCTTCCTACCGCTTGCGGCAAGTGATGCACGTTAGAATGTAGTCCTGCCCCAATTCGTTTTGTTCTACGTAGGGTTACCTCTGGCTGGTCATCTGGACTTCTTTCAGTAGGTCCAGGTACCGATAAAGGACTCGTGCCACCATCACTGACCTTAACCTCTGCTGAATCAACCGTACCGGAAACAGGAACATCAACCAGCCTCGGAGGAGACCTACTCAACATAACCCCCTGATCTACTGTGGGAACTCCTGATACCACATAAGCCAGGTCGCCTTCCATTGGTTCCTCAGTCTCGCTTGCAATCTCAACTAGCGATTCAACCTGAGCCTCGGGAGGTCCAGTGCCAGCCCTCCCCGGACTCTGGGTTTCAAAGAGGAACGATGGACATGACGTACCTTCTCCTGATCTTGCTCTGGAGCTATCGTATACACAGATCCCCCCACCAGTGGAGCCTTAACAACCCGATATAAAGTTGAACTCCACAGATCATGTATCTTATGACGACCCCGAACCCCATGATCACGCAGGTAAACCAACTGACCTTCACGCAACGGCAGTTCCTTGACCCGCTCATCATGTTTAACCTTGCGCCGGTTTGCAGCCACCTGCAGCCTATCTCGTGCACCCTCAAAAGCAACCCTTAAACGTGCCTGGTGCTCCTCAACCCACTGATGCACTCTCCCTGCAACTGGTTCCTGTACTCTACCGAGCAAAAAGTCGATGGGCAACCTGGGCTCCTGCCCAAACATAAGGAAGTATGGGGACTCTCCCGTGGCCTGATGCGGAGTGGTATTATAGCAAAACAGAACTTGCTGTAAACAGGATGCCCAATCTCTCTTTCTCTCAGGAGACAAAGTTCGCAGCAAATTGTGTAAGGTTCGATTGAATCTCTCGGCATTGACCGTTACCGGCCGGGTGATAGGGTGTGCTGCGAGACTTACTCACCTGATAGAGACTACACAACTGCTGTATTAACTGAGATTCAAAGTTGCGGCCCTGGTCGGAATGAATCCGGCCAGGGACCCCAAATTTGAAAAACCACTCATTTACCAGAACGCGGGCCACGGTCTCAGCCTGCTGGTCCTTCGTGGGCACAGCCACAGTGAATTTACTGAACACGTCAGTCATCACCATTACATTCTCTTGTCCGGAACGAGACGGCTCTAGGACGGTAAAATCAATAGCCACAACCTCGTTGGGGCGGGAAGCCAACAGATGCCCCATGTAACTCCTTGCAATCGGTGCCACATCCTTGGCCAGTTGACACCGCTCACACTCTTGCACCCAACGAGCTACATCGGCCGACATACCGGGCCAATAGCACCGCTGCCGCACTAGCTCGAGGGTGCGTTCCGTCCCCTGATGGCCATGGTGTTGGTGCAACTGAACCAGCACTTCTGATTGCAGGGCCACTGGCAACACCAATTGGAATATTACCTCTCCTCCATCCGGACGGAAGATTTTACGATGTAATAGACCCTCCTGCTCACTCAGTCGGTCCCATTGTCGAAGTAACAGCATGACAGGTTTAGCCAACTGTCGCCACTCTCTAGGCTCTGGACGTTGCCCTTGCTGCCAGAATCTCATCACTTCCCCAATAACCGGGTCTGCCACCTGCAAAGCAATAAGATCAGCTATAGAACGGCTAGGCCACGCCTGTATAGCCCTCTGTGTCGCAGCCCCCTGACTCTAAGACCGAAACTCGCCTTAACAGCTCTGGAACGTCCGACCCCAATGAGTAGCTACCTCTTCCTTCTGATCCAACCCCACGTAACCGGGAAAGAGCATCGGCATTCTGATTGGTCTTACCTGACCGATAGTGGATCTCAAAATCGAATGCTGCTAACTCGGCAGCCCACCTCTGCTCAGTGGCCCCAAGCTTAGCTGTCGCCAGGTGGCTAAGCGGGTTGTTGTCAGTGCGTACCAGGCACTTATGGCCAAGCAAATACTCCCTGAACTTCTCCCCCATAGCCCACTTAAGGGCCAAAAACTCTAAACGCATGGAACTATAAGTAGCGGAGTTACGCTCAGATGGCCTGAGGCTTCGGCTCGCATAAGCGACAGGTCTAACTTTACCATCAAAGTCCTGTGAGAGTACTGCTCCCAGTCCCATGTGGCTGGCATCGACCTCTAAAATAAAGGGCCGTGTAAAATCCGCGTAGGCCAACACTGGCGCTGTAGTAAGAACCTGTTTCAAAGCTTGGAATGCTTCCTCGCACTGCTCTGACCACGCTGTGGTTATTTCCTGACCTCGCTTACTGGACTTACCTCCCGTTAACATAGCCACCACTTTATGTAACGGGGCGGCCAACTTGGCAAACCCTTCTACGAAACGCCTGTAATAGCTGACAAAACCCAAAAACGTTCGTAGCTCGGACACAGTCGTAGGATGAGGCCACTGGGCTACAGCTTCAATCTTCTTTGGGTCTGTTGCCACCCCACGCGAAGAAATCACATGGCCCAAGTAACTGACTTCCTCTTGGAAGAACGCGCATTTCTCCAACTTAACCTTAAGTCCCTCGGCTTTCAACCGACCCAACACTACCCTGAGTCGCTGCAGATGTTGCTGCACGGATGAGGAGAAAACGATAATGTCATCAAGATATAACAAAACCGACTGGTGCCTTTGGTCACCAAAAAGTCGTTCCATCAAACGCTGGAATGTACTGGGCGCATTGCATAGGCCAAATGGCATTCGATTCCATTCAAAAAGCCCGAATGGTGTACAAAAGGCAGTCTTAGGACGATCAACCTCGGACACTGGAACCTGGTTATAACCACTGGTCAGGTCTAACGTAGAAAACCAACGGGCACCGGCTAAAGAGTCCAACGTTTCTTCAATCCGAGGTAACGGGAAAGCATCCTTACGGGTCTTAGCGTTAAGTTGACGGTAGTCGACACACATACGGAGGCTGCCATCCTTTTTCCTAACTAGTACGATTGGAGAGGCGCAGGGCTGCAACTCTCCCGAATAATCTGTGCGTCGAGCAACTGACTGATATGAGTTTTTACCAGCTCATATTCGGATGGTGGAATACGCCTGTACCGCTGTTGGACCGGAATCTCATCACTAAGAGGGATCTCATGCGACAAGAGATTAGTGCAACCTACGTCCCCTTCATGGGTAGAAAACACATCTTGAAACTCCTGGAGTAACGCTCTGACCTGCTCTCGTTCCTCTGCAGTTAATGCACCCAACTCAACAGATTCAATCTGTTCGGGTATCACTGTGGCGGAGACACTGCACGTTGCTGCCTGGGTGCTCGCTACGGGAACCTCTGTTAACCCGTCCGGTAGATCCACCAAGTACACCTCTTGCAGTGTACCTACTATAGTAGAGGGATAAAGCACTACATCAACAGTCCCCACATTCACCACTGGTACATAAACGGTACCCCCAGTTACTCGCACCAATGACGAAAAGGCCAATAAGCCTGCAGGCAAACCCAGCTCTGGAGGCTCAAAAAGTACTGTCCTACCCGTATACTGTGTGGAACACGTAGCTGCTACGAATTTGATAGTGCCAGCTGTAACACGGCATGTACCACGTCCTCGTACTCTCACCTTAATGCCCTGTTCAGCAGTACGAATCACCCGTTGGCATTCCTGAAAGGCATGAATAATCTTGGCATCCTGCATTACTGACGGTAGGGTATATAACGTCGAGCCATAATGTCCGAAAAGGCCCTGGTAACAGCGACTAAGCACATTCATTCCTAAAATACCCGGGGTATCGGAGCTACCCCCAGGGGGTCTCGGACCACTAACACGCCGCATCCCTGGACAAGATTACCGCAGAGTTCGACATCCACTTCCCAGTAGCCAATATAGGGAATCTCAAGCCCATTAGCGGCTCTAAGCTGTAGCCAATAGCACGACTGTAAACGATCCTGGCCCCACGGTTCAAACCTGCTCCGAAAACAACTCTCGGTAATGGTTGACACCATGGACCCAGTATCGATCAGACACGGCACAGGAACTCCCCCAATATTAACCACTACGTGCGGACATGAGGACACCAAACGAGACACAAGTTGCTTATCATTAAAAACACGCAAGCCACGAGTTTCCCTACCGGACTGTGGCTTCGCAGCCCGGCGGGAACTAGTTTTCCGGCGGTTGAGTGCTGGATACTGGCCTAAATCCACCAGAATCAGGAGCAGATGCCGGTGGCAAAGGGCGAGGGGGAGGCCGTTCACCATCACAATTTCGAGCAATATGACCGGGTCGTTGGCATCTCCTGACAGATTATGGTATTTGGATCGAGGAGAGCGATCGGGCACGTGTACATTTTGGTTACGGGACACAGCTCGAGTGAGTTGGTCGATCTGACGTTGCTGCTGACGCAGCAACTCTCGCAGTTCGGCAAACTCATCCCGAACGAACCCCAGAATCCCAATCGGACCTCTCCCTGAACCCCATATTGAATGCCACTTATCAACGGTACCGATTGACTCCTACCCCTCGTACCACCCGGCATTCCCTCCCGCTCCCAGCGAACTGGCCTCGGCGCGCATATCCAACAACGTTGCAGTGGGCTGGCGCCGAACCAATTGCTTCAATTCCCGACGGAGTGTATTGTCAGACACATATTCAACAAACTGATCGCGCACGACGATGTCAGCATTGGGAATGGCATGTGGAGCTTGACTTTTCACTTTATCCAACAAGCTCATCAAGCCCAGGGAGAACTCTAGCAATGTTTCTCCCTCACGTCTGCCTGCGAGAAAGAACGCCTCAAGCAACGCAACGTATGAATCCGCACACCCATATACTTCGCGAAGAGCAGCAATGACCTTATCAGGATCACTCCTGTCCGCAAGAGAACGATACTTAACTTCATCACGGGCCTCTCCTTCCAGATTATCATATAGGAAGAAGGCTTGTTCGGTACGCGTCATATTACGAGTGCGCATACACGCTTGGGCCTCTTCGACCCACTCATCGATGCTAACACCAGTCCTACCATTAAATCTTGGACAGCGTCGTCTCTTGGAACAAACACGAATCGTTCCGGCGCGCCGACACTCCTATCAGCCAACTGAGGCGTAACCGGTTGTGCCGCACTAGTAGAGGCAGCGCCAGGATCCCGGGAATCAACCGAAACTCGTTCCTGCCGCAGCCTCTCATTGTCTGCCCGTAATTGAGCCACTAAATCTTGCATTTCTCGCAACTCCTCTTCCATGATGAAACAATACAAAAAAATCACTTACCCAAAACGGAATGACCAATGAACCAGCCACCACTGTTCTGAAGAAAGAGGAAGGAAACAAAAAGAAACAAAAAAAAAACACCAATGTCTCAATCTCCTGAACAACAGCCGTACCCTGCCGAGTATACGCCAAATGTGGCAGCTCTAAGGTTTAACCGGGGGAAATGTAAATTGAAACACAAATTTACACCTAAAATGCTCGACTACGCCACCCCAGAGGCAACATTACTAGGGAATCGCCTTTCAACATGGATTAAAGCACACAGGTTCAGTTACGGCAGAGTCAGGATCAGAAACAGAGGTGTAATAAAAAAATAATTTTATTAACAGCCATTAAACATGTAGCAGTCATCAAACATATAGATCAAAAGAAAAAAAAATACCACACACACACTGCTACACCTTCTCCAGGGCTGAGAACCGCTCGCCTATCCTCCAGCAATCACAGCAACCACACGTGCACTCACACTGCAATATACATAAAAGAAGGTATAACACCGCACGTGGAAGCGACCACCACCAAACAGGGAGGAAGGCTCGTCCACACACACGCAAGAATCTGGGTCCCCGAACCCCTGGAGAGAGAGCAGAAGTACCAGTCAAACACACAATTCTTTTAAAACTTGGTACTCAGATGAAAGAGACATGCAATCATAAACATACACAAAACCCAAAATAAATAAATAATAACCTCACAATGGTGTCAATTCACAACTGAATCAAAAAAAAGTTCCTTCCTGATTAATTGAAATGGTTCAGTGAGATATTGACCAGATAACAAAACAACTCAAATCCAAAAAAAAATAAATGAGTACACAAACGTGTTGACGAATACAAAAAAAAAACAGATCACAACACCAAAAGAAGATTCAAAGCCAAGCCAAGAACTCAGGATATTAAACAACAGCTTCACAGCAACTTGGCTGGCATAAAGAAAAAAGAAGTTCACGAGGGTTAATCTCCCACCACTCTCGTTCACAGATCACAAAGAAAAATAGAAAAAAAATTAATTAGAAGAAAGCACTTCAACACAAACGAACTTTCGTCTCAACATTGGCTGGTGGATGGTCAAACCGTTTCACTGGATGGTAAGCGAGGAGAGAGAGAGAGAGTTACGATGCCGAATCTGCGACACACCAGGCGGCCACCCCAGCAGGCGTTTAACGTGTCCAGCTTCGGAACTCACATAAGATCGGCACAATCGACTGCAACCGCACGAACACGGATCACAGGCAAGGCGCAGGGGATCCGACGACCTGTCGCACCCTGCTGAGTGAGGTGCAGTAGGCGTCGAGCGTCGCCATCCGCCCAAATACAAACAGCGAGATCGGCGACAAGGGAACAGTACACCGAAAAGAGCCGCAACCAAAGAGCCCACTGCAACGTCTCGCCCTCTGTCATATCACGGAAAGATAAAGAAATTAATTCACCCACCCCATTACCACCTGAGTAAGAATAAAAACAACCTACCGGTTTGAATTTGCGATATTCCACCCGGAGCTTTAAAATATCCAATTGCAACGCACGTCGCTATATTGTGTCACCGGAGTCCTCAGTCCACACTACAGGTAAAGGAGCCAGATAAATGAAGAAAGAAAACTTTACTCTATCAATGCGTAGAAGTACAGTCACCATTGCAGCTCCTTACCAGGCAAACACTTCCATGACACACCGGGAAATGGATGACGTCACTCGTGACGATGGGACGCATATTGCAAAGATGCTACCGTGCTGCTTTTATAGTCCACTAAGTCGTGCAAAAAAATAGACCCACCCCATCATTATGCCCGCGGCAATTACTAAGAGCGGCTACACATGCATATTCTCACTTGTCCCCTGTCACAGGAGGTTGTGGCATGGTCTCATGTTGTGGATGGTCATCCACAACATGAGAACCATGCCACAACCTCCTGTGACAGGGACAAGCGACTACTACCTGATGTGTCCCTGTCTCCAGCATCTCCAGTCCTACCTGTGTTCATTTGCCTTATCTCCCACCATATCAACCATATTTCTCCACCTTAATTGTTATCAATAAACACCCTGGTTAAAACCCGATCATCCTCCTCCGAGTCTGATTCTGTAACTGTTTGTCAGTGTTAGATTTTTGTATGGACACTTTATAAATTGGGCAGCATGATGGCTCAGTGGGGGGCAGTTGTGGCCTAATGGTTAGAGAGTAGGACATGTAAACCGAAGGTTAGTCCATCATAGGGCTCACTCAGATAATTTGGCATCTCAAATTATCTCAAATTGAACACACACTCGGAGCAGTGGGCTGACATTTTTTGTGGACATCCAGGAAGCGATTGGGAGTTTGGTAACTTGCTCAAGGGCACCTCAGTTGTGGGTAATAAGAGAGGAAGAGAGCGCTGTTCATCATTATCTACATTTCCTGGCGGTACTGAAACTGTAACCCGTAACCTTCGGTTTACATGTCCTGCTCTCTAACCATTAGGCCACAACTGCCCCCCACTGAGCCATCATGCTGCCCAATTTATAAAGTGTCCATACAAAAATCTAACACTGACAAACAGTTACAGAATCAGACTCTGGAGGAGGATGATGGGTTTTAACCAGGGTGTTTATTGATAACAATTAAGGTGGAGAAATATGGTTGATATGGTGGGAGATAAGGCAAATGAACACAGGTAGGACTGGAGACGCTGGAGACAGGGACACATCAGGTAGTAGTCGCTAAGGCAGGATAAGTAGTCCACTTCCTACAAACGAGACCAGACAATGAACTGGGGTGAAGTGTGTGTAAGTAGTGAAAGTGATGAGGGTGATGATGTGATCATGAATGACGTGTAGGTGAGAGGCAAGGAGGGTGATGGGAAATGCAGTGTAGACGAGGTGACAAGGCTGACCTGTGACACAAACAACATTGTATATAAAATATTTTTAATTCAATATCTGAATTATACATTCAGTAAACATCCAGATTAAACAAAAACGCAAATGAAAAAACAGAGTTATAAGGTGCCATCACACATAAAGTACTAGAAAGTTCATTAGTATTGAATAGTCTATATGCATTTTAAAATTGGATGGATTTATAATTCAGACATTCAATAAAAAATATTATGTAAAATTATGAAAATCAGTGTTATTGGCTTATGGATGTTGTTATTGAGCACATCCCATTTTTTTAGTTTATAAATAAAGTGCAAAATCAAGATACAAAAAAGAGTAAACTTTAAGTACAATGTTAAGTCCACTTAAAGCTCTGATTTTGGGGCCCTGATTCACAAAACATTTTTAGAATAAAATTATTCTATGCAGTGATTTTCTTCTTATTTTCAAACTTCTAAAAAAGTTAAGAATATTTTTTTTTATTTTGTAAAATACACTCTATAGACATAATTATTTTATACTCTACAAACTTTACATTCTAACCTCTAATCTAACCATACCCCTAAAACGAATCGGTTACCTAACGTAACCTCGGTTCTCTTGAGATGAGGGAACGAGATTGCGTAAGCTAGCTTACGCTACGGGAAAGATTCATCTTTTCTGAGAAGTTGAAGCCAAAAAATTATCCTATAATTTTGTATCCAATGTCAACGCAGTTCACTGCAGCAGACCATGAGCGGGCTAGCTAGCAGCTCATTGGTTCGCTCAGGGAGAACTGCTACAGCCTATGAGGGAACTCGGTTGAACTCGTGACCAATGAGAAGCAGACACGCTCTCATTGCGTCAGAGCCCGCCAAACGGAGTGGCCCGAGTCTGATAAATAAGCGAGTTTCCCGCTGTTTTCCGGTTTTCATTGAATGAAGCGAGAACACTGGTAGCGCAAGCACGGCCGGGAACGCAATACTCGTTCCCTCATCTGAGAGAGAACCGAGGTTACCGTCAGGTAACCGATTCGTCTCTTACGAGAGGTTCTCTCGTATTGCGCAAGCTAGCTTACGCTACGGGAACACCTGGTCAACGCCGTGCGCGCTAGGCATCCACAATGAGTCCCGGGGAGGAATCCGGGGACCCTTATAAGTGGGAAATTAATGTACGTGACATAAAAAGGGCCAGCAAGCGGGCCGGTGATAGTGTAGTACGTAAGCACATGAGGGAAGAACAAGCGGCACGCCGGTTGTATGAGTGTGACTCCCAATAGTGCAGCTCAACATAAGAGCTGAAGCATACTAGGCTGCTAGTAGCTTTGCCTGCAAGGTAAAATCTGACAAGGTGGAAGGGGAAGCCCCTCCCGCTGCCACGCATATGTCTGAATGGAAAAGCCGCTGGACCATGCCCACGGTGAGGCCATGCCTCTGTTGGAATGAGCCCTGATGCCCAAAGGGCATGACAGGTCTTTTGATGCATTAGCAGAAGCAATAGCGTCCACAATTCAATTAGGATAGTGTCTGTTTCGAGGTGGCCAGACCCTTGGTGCGCTCACCGAACGAAACAAAAAGCTGCTCAGAGCGTCTGAACGCGGCAGCGCGTGTAGTGTACAATCTCAGAGCCCGAACCGGACAAAGGAGATTGGCGTCACATTCGTTATCGGATGGGTAGAGCCGATAGGGAAAAACCTGATCCCTGTACGGGGTACCAATCGCTTTGGGGACATATCCATGTCTAGGTTTGAGGAAGACTATGTAGTCATTGGGTCCAAACTCAAGACACGCAGCGCTAGAAGAGAGCGCGTGAAGGTCTCCCACGCGTTTTACTGATGACGGGGCAAACAGAAACGGTTTATAGCGAGAGGTATTTTAGGTCCACAGACTCTAACGGTTCGAACGGGGGAGGCTTCCATAGCTTCGAGAACTATAGAAAGATCCCAATTGGGAACCGAAGGGGCGCTGAAGGTTCATCCTTCTAGCTCCCCAGAGGAAGCGGATGACTGAGCTCGTCTTTGCCCAGAGACTGAGCGCGTCGGGGTTCAGCGAACTCCGCGACAGCTGCCACGTAAACCTTGAGAGTGGATGGGGACCTGCCCTTATCCAGCATCTCCTGAAGGAAGACAAGCAAAGACGACACGTCGCACCGCTGAGGGTCTAGGTTTTTGTCGGTGCACCCTTTTGAGAACACAGACCATTTTGACGCATAGAGCTTCCTAGTAGAAGCCGCTCTGGCGTTCATGATCGTGTTTAACTCTCCCCGGGTGATCAGCATCGGATAGTTGTTGATCACCCGTGCATGAAGCGCCCAGTGCTTAGGGTGGGGATGCCAGATCGTGCCGCGAGCTTGAGAGAGGAGATCTGCTCTGACTGGAATGGGCCACGGGGCTGTCTGCGACAGCTGAGCGAGGTCCGGGAACCAAGTCTGACTCTCCCAACGCGGGGCTATGAGGAGCACCGAGTGGCGTGTTTCCCTGATCCTCTGTAAAACCTGTGGTAACAGGGAGACCGGGAGGGAAAGCCTAAGGCGGGCGGCTGGCCACTCCTGGGCTAGCGCGTCCTCGCTCTTAAGAAAAGTATTGGGCAGTGAGCGTTCTCCTCTGACGCGAAGAGATCCACCTCTGCTCTGCCGAACATTCGCCACAGTTTCTGGACTGATTGAAAGTGCAGGGACCATTCTCCCGGAAGGATGAGGTTCCTGGACAGTCTGTCTGGGCCGTCATTCAGGTGGCCCGGCACGTGCGTCGCTCTTAGCGAGAGCAGGTGGCTCTGGGACCAAACTAAAATGCATTTCGTCATCAGGAAGGGGTTCCCTGGATCTGACACCGCCCTGACGGTTGAAATAGGAGACTATGGCTGCATTGTCTGAGCGGATCAATGCGTGGTGACCCGAATGCGCGGGAGGAAAACGCGAGCGAGTTCTCGACCGCGATCATCTCCAGACAGTTTATGTGTAGGGAGCTCTCTTGAACTGACCAGTGGCCAGAGGCCGGTGAGCCCTCGCAGACCGCACCCCAACCTGAGTTGGATGCGTCTGTCCAAAAGACTTATCGGCGAGAGACGGTTCCCATGGTAACGCCCCACTGAAACCATTCTGCCACTGTCCATGGTTGCAGAGCCGAGATACAGGTCTGCGTAACTTTGATCAGCTGGCGGCCCGTGGTCCACGCACGGTGAGACACACGGCTCTTCAACCAAGCTGAAGGGGGCGCATGCGCAGTAGACCCAGCTGAAGTACTGCGGAGGCTGAGGCCATGTAACCCAGCGCCTTCTGAAAAGTTTTCAGAGGTGTGAGGGTGTCCATCTGACAGGATGCGGCGAGACGCTGAACACGGCGCGCGCGCTGTGTAGATAAGCGAGCCGTCATAGCCACTGAGTCTAGATCTATTCCCAGGAAGGAAATCGTCTGATAGGGCTGAAGCGAGCTCTTTGTCCAGTTGACAGAGAGACCCAAGGTGTTCAGATGGTCGAGGAGGACTGTACGAAGAGACAGTAGCTCCGTCTGTGATTGTGCCAAAATCAGCCAGTCGTCCAAATAGTTCAAAATTCGCAGCCCCTGGCTCCGCAGGGGGCGAGCGCCGTATCCATGCACTTCGTGAACGTATGGGGTGCTAAGGATAGGCCGAACGGGAGGACTGTTTGTTGCTTCTAAAATCACTGTAGTTTCGGGCCGCGCCCGAAGCGTGGAGGGCGGCGACGGAACTGTAACAGATAGCCGTATTTTATTGTGCTTAGCACCCATGGGGAGATTCCCGGGATAGCTTCCCACGCTTAGAAGCGTGACACTAGCGGGTGACTGGCTATATCGGCCTGATTGTTGCACATAGCGGGCTGGACACAGTGTGTGGGCACGCTAGAATGTTTAGGCAACGGGACCTACACTCAAGGGGGAAGTGTCCGCTTTTTGAGAGTGGGCTCTGACAGAGGCACAGGGAGTGTGGTGCTTTGTGTATGGGCGAACACAGGATGTGGGCGCATATTCTACACAAAAAGCGTGTGTATACAACACATGTATGTGTATACACATAGCGGGCTGAGCACGTGTGTGAGCGCGCTTACAGTGTGAGCGTGGTACAGGTGTGGTGTTTGTGTGTAGGAGTGAACACTGAACTGTGGGCACATATACTACACTTATAGCATGTTTGGTGTAAGCCAGACATTCTGCACTTATGCCTGATTGCGTTTTAGCCTGATACAGGCTGCACAAGTGACGCGCGCAAGTGCGTGATAGAAACCTGAGCGCTGTGAGCGGCAGAGCCTATATATAGCCTGAAAGGCTGCACTTGTGGTGCGCGCGGGTCGCGTGCATGTAGAGACGTGAGCGCTGCAAGCGGGCACGAGACTGCAGCGGGCACAAGTGTGGTGCTTGAGTATAGGAGTGAACACTGAACTGTGGGCACATATACTACACTTATAGTATGTTTGGTGTAAACCAGACATTATGCACTTATGCCTGTTTACATTTTCGCCTGATACAGGCTGCAAGTGCGCGATAGAAACCTGAGCGCTGTAAGCGGCAGAGACTAAATATAGCCTGACGCGCGCGGGGTCGCGTGCATGTAGAGACGTGAGCGCTGCGAGCGGGCACGAGACTGAAGAGGCTGGGATGCACGTGACCTGGCCGTGTAATAGAGCGGGCAGAAAGAAGATGTGAGCACGGACGTGGGCACATCTGTTACAGATAACACTCAGGCGGCATAGCCAGCTAAGAGAGTGGGCTCTGTTAGACACGGGGTGTGCTTGAACAGCATTGGCGTCAATCGAATCTGTCGGTGTTATTGCAGGCGTTCATGTAATAACAGGCTCGTTGCTGCAAAATAGACAATTTGGCCGCTAGAACGAGGAAGAGAAACGTTAGAGAGGTGGGTGCTGACCGGCCTCGGCGGGCTAAAAACACACTCGTTTCTCATGTCGCCGCTGACGCATGAGCGCGGGAGAGCGCGGCCGCTTCCTGAAACGTAAGAAAGCTGGCCGCGAGCTCAGAGCTGCATACAATTATCTGCAAAAGCCGGACACGGGTCTCTCTGGCGCGGGGAGCTTTGAATTTACCACTGAGCCACAGCAGTAAGGCACAATAAGCTGAAAAGCGCGAGCAGATAAGGGGGCGTGTCAGTGGCGAACAGGTCCAGCCTCGGCGAGACCAACAGTAACACAAACTCATTCACGGTGAAGCTATGCACGGGGGGCGTTTATGGCCGTCTCGAACGAGGAAAGAGAAACGTTAGAGGATGTTGACCGGCCTCGGCGGGTTAAAAACACACTCGTTTCTCATGTCGTGCAAAAAATTATCTGCAAGAGCCGGATTCGAACACGGGTCTCTCTGGCGCGAAAAGCTTTGTGTTTTACCACTGAGCCACAGCAGTAACACACAAGCACAGGAGCGCGAGCAGATAAGAGGGCGTGATGGTGGCGAACAGGACCAGCCTCGGCGGGACTACACACCATTGATAAAAAGGATACCGTCGCCGGATGGCGTTGAGCTCGCAGGATGGCTGAAGGTGGCGAAGACGGCCGGCTTCCTCAGACTCTGTCCACACGCTCGCTAAGAGATGCCTTCTCGACGGCGACGCGGCTTCCTCTCGGAGATCAGCAGGTGCGTATAGCCTCGCTGAAGAGATGAAAATCGGAAAACAGCGGGAAACTCGCTTATTTATAGACTCGGGCCACTCCGTTCGGCGGGCTCTGACGCAATGAGAGCGTGTCTGCTTCTCATTGGTCACGAGTTCAACCGAGTTCCCTCATAGGCTGTAGCAGTTCTCCCTGAGCGAACCAATGAGCTGCTAGCTAGCCCGCTCATGGTCTGCTGCAGTGAACTGCGTTGACATTGGATACAAAATTATAGGATAATTTTTTGGCTTCAACTTCTCAGAAAAGATGAATCTTTCCCGTAGCGTAAGCTAGCTTACGCAATACGAGAGAACCTCTCGTAAGAGAACTAACCTTTACAGAAAACATTCTAAGTTTTTACATCAAAAAATTATTAGTAATACCACTACTAATTAATAATGTATTTAGCATGATTTATGTGTTTTCTTCATGGGACTGACATTGTTCCTACATCAAAAGGTTTTTACTATTTTTGGGTCCCCATAATGTATGGAATACCTGAACCACACACAGAACCATTTAAACCCCCTTGCTATAATTTTTTATCTGTGTATTTACTCCCTGTTCATTTCATTTACTGATTCTTTCTTACATCTGTTGGTACGTCTTTGGTTAGTGGATGTTTTCGCATTTTATATTTCACAGTTACTGTATCTGAGTGTTATTTTGATTTATTGTTAACTAAAGTTGAGATTGATTCATTGTTAATTAAATCTAGATCCTGCCTAAACTCAAAAATCAACCACAGATGACAATTTATTCATTTCATATTCATTTCTTTACAGAGACTTATTTCAAGATAAACGGTAACACTTTACAATAAGGTTCATTAACAAATAATGAACAATACTTCTTCAGCCTTTGTTAATCTTTGGTAATGTTAATTTCAGCATTTACTAATACTTTTTTTAAAATCTTGTTAACATTAGTTAATGCTCTGTGAACTAACATGAACAAACAATGAACAGCTAGATTTGTATTAACTAACGTTAACAAAGAATAACAAATACAGTAACAAATGGTTAGTTCATGTTAGTTAATGCATGAACTAATGTTTAATAAATGAACCTTATTGTAAAGTGTTACCAGATAAACTTTTAATTAATTTATTTCTTTAGCATGAGATACATTCTGCAGTGCTGGCAAGGTGGTCTGAATGCTGAACGAGGACATGCTATGTGTGCTTTGCCTGTTGGTCTATGTCTGAATCATGCGTGAGTCATTCTAACACCCCACGCAATGCTGGATCACTCCACTAAACATGGCAGGTGGCTCACCCCCCAAACAGTGATGTCAGACCCACATATCCCAGGGTCTTGTGGATGGATAGTGCCTGCACAGGAGGGAACAAGGTCTGTATCACCTTGAGATTTAGCAAAACAAGTCCTGTCCTCAACTGCACAATTTGCAGTGCAGCAAATTGTGTTACAGACAGTTCGCAAAGTCAAGCAGGTTTTATATGACTGTGAGGTTTACATATTTTTTCATAGCCTATAGACACCAGAGCATAATACCATTATTTCACAATGTTGTCCCTTGCTTACAAGCCCAAAATCTATAATAATGGCCTTGAGCAAAAAGAGCTACAGTTGAAGCAGACATAAGACTTGTCACAAAGACAACATGTTGGAGTGATGCTGCCAAAAAAAGTTAACATGACAGAGTGGAGCAGATGGTTGGAATGCAATGAGTCACTATGACAATGAAGGCAATGAACCAATGATGATGCCTTTAGGAGAATAAAAAGACAAGCAAATCTGGAGACCTGATTTATGTACTGTATTGCACTTCAAACCGAAGATTCTATAAGTGGGAGATATCGCGTAGGCGGTAATGCCATTACTTAGTTTTTGTCAAGAATATGATATTTTATGTAGATGCAAAAACACACAGTGTTCTATATGACAGATAATACAAATTTAGCTTTAACACCCAGAGAGGTGTTGTGAATGCTGATGTGCACCATTCTCAAGTGCTGAGCTGTGAGTGCAAAGTTAGATGGTGTGATTCTGTGTTTTCATTTTAGGGTAAACTTTTCCTTTAGCATGGGAAGATGAAGATAAGATTGCATGCGATAGTGATACATCCATTGATGAATTAATTGAGTCCATTGAAGCGAGTAGCATCATTTGGTTCATACTGAGATGCATGAAATAATTTTCTTCTCCATTCTCAATTTCCCCTCCATTTAATCTCAAAGCTTTCTAGGAGAAACAGCTATTAAAGATATATACATGTTTTTTTCCCATCAGAGAGAGAGAGAGAGAGAGAGAGAGAGAGAGAGAGAGAGAGGATGAAAGTAAAAATAAAATGATAACATTTTCAAGGGTAAAGCTATTCTTAGCATCTGTTGGTGCTAACTGTTCATCTGCTGGAGATATACATATTTATTCTCTCCTCACAATGCAAAATGTGGGTGTACTTGCATTTCTGCTGCAGAGGAGGGGCTCAAAATAAAGGAACAGTAGAAAAAATGCTTTTCTGTTCATGTTCAGATAGAGAACCTGGCTTCTTTCACATCTGCCTCGCTTTCCTGTTTTACACTGTCTTGTTAGAGTATAAAAAACACTGGTTTTAGCATGTTCCTTACAACCAATAAGAGTCTGAGACAGCTGTTGAAGGAAAAAGAGGACATTAGGCTTAATTGTCATAAAAATTATGCTACAATATATAGAATAAATATTAATGGTTTCATAATCTGCAAATCTTGGCAAATCAAACTATGACAAGTCATTCAGCATAAACAGTGTGAGGCTAGCTAAATGCTGTGGTTTATTAATACTTCAGGGCAATGGTCCTGGGTACCCATTGCTCTGCAAATTTTGTATGTCCCTCTTATTTAACTCACATTTTTTTCGTTAGAATAGAGCTCCATGAGTCCCCAGGACCAGGATTGAAAACCATTGCTTTAAGGAGTTAGTTCAGATACCAAACCCTACGTATGAGCAATAGTAATGCCTTATCAAACACCACTAATTAATATAATTTTTCTGATCTTTTCGAAGGAAGGGTAAAGTTGCTTTTGAATCAACTCCCCATTCTGCTATATGATGCGTTTAATGGGACTTATAGCCATTTGCTTTGTTGGTTGCTATTTGTCTCTGTCTTTTGTAGCAAAAATACATTTGATTAATGTGCTTTGAAAATGCACTCCAAGAGCAAGAAATACAGTTCGATCCATTACAGCTTATGAAGATGTCATGCCATTAAACACCACATCACATTACCGGTCTTTGCACAATGGAATATTCTTTGCTTCAAATTATTTCTTTATTTTATGTCTTCATGTAGCAAAGCTCCCGAAAGATCATGCCTACTAAATAATCACTTTGATTTAGTATTCCCACGAGAGTTACAATCACAGCTAACAGGCATTTACTTCTAGATAGCAAGCATCTGTTTCAGTGCCACTGTCATTGTGAACAGTTATGAGAGGATCTCATCTGTTCTCCAAAGCCCTGTTGCTTGGACAAGTTATGACATGGAAGCAATACACAGGCTGAGACCTTTTCCAAGTCAGTGGAGTGTACTAGTCAATTTCAACCATGTTTTAGTGCTGTGTGTTTTTCTATCCTGCTATCCTGACCTTTAGGTATTACTATCTCTAGAAGAACCTGACACGTCTGACAAAAATGTTCAGTTTTTCCCTTGTGTTTTAAGCTAGAATGTGCTGCATGCTAGTTTAAAAAAGAAAATGGATACAGACCAAGCTTAATTTGCTCTGCAAGATTGAATCCTATTTTAGTGAATTCTCCACCTTATACATGTCTGAATGACATTCATTCTATGATGACATTTATTTTATGTTGTCATAGGACTAAAAATGCCAAATGAGATCCATGTAATGTCCCAGCTGTGTGCTAAAAGACAGCAAATTGATTAAATGGAGTGCAAATTGAAGTTTTGAAACAGTACAGTACATCAGTTTTACTCAGATTCGCCAAAATTCTCAAGGGTTCAACAAAAAGATCAGGCATCTCAATATGAAGCATTTTCAGTCCCGTATTGTGTGTAACACTCATCATACACTGTATTTTGTTGATACTGAAATGAAACAGCAATAATAACTTCAAGTCTTCTTAGAGCAATGCAGTTTTCCTCAAGGAATAAGCTAGTTTTATCAACGTTTATTTGATTTGTTGTCACAGAAAACATTATGTGTTTTGTTTAAGCTTATGAAGGAAATAATTAAAAATGTAAAGCAATGACAGCAAATGCAGTGCAGTAATGAGACTATTATTTCTGCAGAATATTGCTTAAAGACAACCAGTGGATTTCCACACAACTTTTCCAAAGGTTGACAAGCTGTGCTGTGTTTGTCCTATCAATGCTATTAATTTAACACATATGGGAAGAGCATTAACCCTGGATTTTCAAATGTACACTTTGAAATCTAAAAACCTGAATACCTACAGTAGTGTGAAACAGAATGAGATAACCTGAGATGAAAAAAAAAGATCCTGGGGGTAATGAGAAAAGCCCAAAAATCCATTTTGATCTTAATATTAGTACAGACAATTTTTGGGGGGCTTATGTGAATAAACACTAGTGTCCAAAAAAATCCAAAATTGTCCTGGTTGAAATCGGGGCACAGTGGGGGACACAAAAAAGACCCGAGGGGGGCACAGGGATGCCAATGGTCATGAAAAAGTAAGAGTTGTCACTTTTATTTTGATACTGACAATAAAATATCAGGCTTGCCCATGCAGCCTCAGTCAGTAGGAGTTCTTGACTCCGTACAATGTCTCCTCAAGCAATCTGTCCTAATACTAGAATCAGTCTGTGGGAATAGGAATTACTGAAATGTAATACAGTTGTGATTCACACCAACACATTCTTACCCCAAGAGGAAACACATGGAGGAAAACACAACTGTTTTGGCTTTAAGGCCTTCTTCAGTGTGTGACGTAATTTGATATCTTCACCCACTATTTATATATCATATCTTTCACTGCACATCAAAATAGGCAGAGTAACTCTTACACTCTTATAATAACATTGTAATAGTGATCGTTTGTCTTTGGTCACTCATCTTTTAAAATGTCCCCTTAAATGTAGTAAACATTTCATTCATTGTCCTGTGTGCTGTGCTGGTGGAGTGAAGACAGACACGGGATTGTGACATCAGTCCTTGGAGAGGCTTTTATTTTCAAAGAAATCATGCAACCCATTTTGCTTTTGTAAGACATATTTCAAAGACTTTTTGCAAAAAAAAGAAAAAAAAGAAAAGAAGAAGACGAGCATTGTGCAATGTAAAAACATGGTTGGAGGGGACAGATTGAAAAAGTAAAAGATATTTGTGAAAAGGAAAGGTATAGGGTTTCTCACTCTGGAATATGATTTTTCTTGAATAGCACCATTCAGAGGGATCAGTTTCCTTGAAGTGTTTGACTTAAATGATTAAAATATGATTTTTACTTAATGTACTAATTTTGTCAGGTTTGGGTTTGTTGTTATTATTAGCAGAATTATTAGCAAATATTTTTAATACATATTAATATTTTTAATAAAGATGCTTCAATCAATGCACTGTAAGATCTGTGTGAAATGGTTGCATGGATAGTGATTAATTTGGGTAAGAATAATGATTAATTTATAATGATCCATTAAGAAAAACGACTGAACAGATCCAGGCGGTGGTCAGTAAAAGCTGTCTGGGTGGTATAATAGTTTTTAAGTTCATCATAAAACTACTGCAGATATGTAGGCAGCACTCGGTAAAACGTTCTTCTGTGTTGGGCTATAGTTAGCAGTAGGTATCATTCAGCAATGCTTCCCTACATTACTTATAGTCTTTGATGACAATTCTAAGCTGGGCAGGAAGAGAAGAAGACAGTGGTCAGTAAATCCCCTCACTGTCTGGCTTGGATCAGTTCAAAATAAATGAGGAAGAAGCATTGTGGAAATGCAATATCACAGACATTCCTATCAAGGCTGGATTCGATTTCTCAGAGGACGCCCAAGTTAGCTGAAAAACAAAATGTATTTTGCTTCACTGATTTTATGGACGTTAGGTGAGTAAAGCACAGACATGTTTAATTCAGACAGAATTGTAATCTCAAAGTGAGATTTCAAAGTACACTCATTTTCTTGACCTCCACATGGAAAGTTATTTATCCAGCCGAATAGCTCTTGAGTTAGCTTCCTTGTTACATTTGCACACTAATTTCCATTCATATCACCACAGTGTGGTAACAATCAAAATTTTTATATTTTAGACCAGACTGTTGAAATGCAAAAATGCGTCCCCAGCCTGAACCTCTGTTTCACCTCACCAGACTGTCCACATCTGCCTACCTCAGTTGTCAATGACATGGAGCACACAGCACCAAAGGGTTTGTCCCAGATCTGTATGGAGGGCGAATTTGATTGATTGAGTGCCCGAAGTCTTGTCTTGTTTTTCTAAACTTCTATTCACGTGCCATCTGTTACTTGAATTATAGAATCCCTAAAATCAATGCAACAATGTCTTAAGAGTATCTACTGTACAGTACAATTAGGTCATTGTTTGTTCTTTAAAAAGGTGGTTTACTGCTTTTTTTCTTTGCATGATTTTGTTTATGGGGTGCAATATAACATGTATTTGTGGTTTTTCTTTTTTAAAGTCTTTTCATAAATTTCAACTTTATTGTAAGCCGCTTTCTCCTCTGTTATTTGAACGACCGGTTTACATCCTGATTCTATTAAACCACTCCCTCAGAAACAGGCAGTGGGCTCAGGCCATGTCCACACTAATACATTTTCGTTTGAAAACGTATATTTTTCTCTCCGTTTTGGCCTTCCGTCCACACCGAGACGGCGTTTTGAGTCAACGAAAACGTATCTTTTGGAAAACGCTCTCCAAAGTGGATACATTTGAAAACACTGTTTTAGCGTTGTAGTGTGGACAGTGAAACCGGAGGTATTTCAAAACGATGATGTCAGTTTAGTCATATGATTCATGCAGTACCAATAGATATTATGTTTATCGGTATTGTGCCTGTTATGTTATTAATTTTTACACTGTTGCTAAAATATGTTACTTTTTTATGTCACTTAATATGTGCTATTCTTCATAGCACAGTACTGCAAAGATGACAGATAATGTACTCACATTTGCTGTCCAGCGCCAAAACAGGAGAGTTGCGTTTTAGACCAAACATATGGTGACTGAATGCGACCTGGTATTTTGCTAAATAAAATTATTCTGTTATTGTCCGATAAGTTCATTATTTTTTATTTTCCTATCTGTATCATCTCAGTGAGCTTTTGAGAAGTTTCACGCATGCACAGTACAGTGAATTTAGAAGTTTCTCATCCACACTGAAACGTTGGAAAACGCCTGAAAACGCTAGTATGGACGGAGAGCGTTTTAAACGAAAACCCCGTTTTCAAATCTATCCGGATTAATGTGGACGTAGCCTCAGTTCCCTTTCAAGGGAACGCGATGTCAAACGTGATGGTAACGCTCTTGCGTGATTGGGTCATGAAGCGTCTGTACAATCAGTCCAATGAGAGAGTCAGGACGTCAGGTGACGTCATTGACCAGGAAACTATAAAGCACCCTTGAGATCAGACCGCGACAGCATCTGTAGCCTTCAGCAAGCAATCTCTGTACTCTGTCCTTGTCTATTTATCTATTGTTTGTCAAAGCCCAATATAGCGTTGTGTGGTTCCCTGCCCTCGTTACATCATGGGTGGGGACACACATCAGCTATTTGTTGCAATGTTTGGGAGTGGAGCATGCCAGCAGTCAGTTCTCGAGGGAGCTGACTGTGGGCATTGCGAGAAGCGGTCCGCGAGGACGCTCCGCTCCCGCCGGGCGTTCTCCGAGGAGGACGGTTCGGCTCGCCGTTCCCGTGCGGGTCTCTCTGTTGCCGAGGCACGGAGACGACTCGCATTTCGGGGTTCGCAAATGGATCTGACAGCGGGGGTTGGGACGGGCTCAGCTCTTATCTCAGCTTTCACATGCCAGATCTAGTGTGACTGCGATTTCCAGTTCCGAGGAATTGATATCGTTAGTGTTTTGTTTTAAAAAGAAAAGAGTACAAAACAAATAAAAATGTTAAGAGAAAGGCAGATGTTTGAGTTTTCAATGAATAAATAAATAAGTCAGCTCATATCTCTGCTGAATAAAGAGGAGCTTTTAAAAGGAGGTTTTATTTGTGCTTTTGCCAGTTAAAAATTTTACTGGCTAGCTGAACATTATGAGATTGAAAATAAAGAAGAGTTTTTAGATTAAATTTATCTTAAAACAAGAAAACTCTATCTCAGCCTCCTCGTCGGGGTTTGTATTTTATGTGTTTAATTCCCAGATGTCTAAGTAATGTTTGGGTATTAAGTATTATGGTATTTCAGTGCCTCGGGTTAAAGAGACGCTTGCGAGCTTTCTCTCCCGAGTCGGTGTCATCGTTATTAACCTCGACGTTACCCACCAGCCATCTTAAATAATGAATACATTTTTATTAGGCAGCCCTGGTGGGTATGGAATGAGTGTGAGGAGCGACTCTCTGAGGAGGGTCGCAGCGCTGCCAGTTCGGTTGTTCCCGCTGGTGGCCACAGAATTATATATATGTATATATATATATATATATATATATATATATATATATATATATATATATATATATATATATGTTTTTCCAATATAAAGATAATGGGAAAATAAAGATATAAATATGTCTGTTCTTCTGGACGCTCCGCTTTCAAGAAAACTATGAAATAATCCATTCAGCGGTGTTCCAGAGGTTTCTTCCTCACCAATGTTCCTGAGACTGCTGGACGAGAGCAGTCTCGGCCTATTAAGCTCCTCGCAGCACAAGGTGCAAAACAGAACAGTCTAGCCAGTTAGAGATATGCAAGATCTGAGGACTGTTTTATCTCTAAAAAAGCTTGGACAAAGGAGAAGCCCTGACGCCGAGGCGGTCAGGCTTCTAAGGGTGGTCCCCTCTGGGGTAGCGACGGTTTTGAGAAATCGTTTCTCCTCAGCGCCCTTTGGGGTGCGACTCTCTGAGGAGGGTCGCAGCACTGCCAGTTCGGTTTCCCTGTCGGTTCGCCGTTTCAGGGCACCAAGGTCTCAGTGTCCCCAAACGAGCCTTAAAAAACGGCAGTCAGTTCGGTTTCCTTGCCGGTTCGCCGTTTCAGCGTGCCGAGGTGCCTGCTTTTTCCAACGGTCCTCCGAGGAGGGTCGTAGGAACTAAGCTAGTTAAGAGGTAGGCAAGATCTGAGGACTGTCATCATCTCTAATAAAGCTTAGACAAGAAGTCCTGTCGCAAAAATGAGGCTATCAGGCTTCTGAGGGCTCCTCCAGGGCAGGGACGATTTTGAGAAATCGTTTCTCCTCGGCGACCTCTGGGGTGCGACTCTCTGAGGAAGGTCGCAGCGCTGCCAGTTCGGTTGTTCCCTGCCGGTTCGCCGTTCAGGGCACCGAGGTGTCAGCGTCCCCATACGATCCTCCGAGGAGGGTCGTAGAGCGGTCAGTTCGGTTGTTCCCTGTCGGTTCGCCGCTTCAGGGCACCGAAATGATTGTTCAAGCAAATCCAGAGGCCAGTCTTGAGAGACTGGTTCCCCTAGTAGAATTTCTGGCAGCGTGGAAACTACTGCCACACATTTCTCAGTGGGTCCTGCACACTATAGAAAAGGGTTTCAGAATTCAGTTCGGTTCTCGTCCACCCAGATTTCTAGGGGTCCTCCTCGTAGTGGTGGACCCGAGCAGGCTTTGGTTATGGAGCAGGAAGTATTGACACTTCTGTAAAAGGAGCTGTAGAAGGGATTCCTCCTCCCAGCAGACACCATTACTTCATTGTGAAAGAGGATGAGGTGTTGCGTCCTACTCTAGACCTGTGTCAATTAAACAGCAGGTTTCAGAATATTAAGTTCAATATGCTTACGCTAAATATGATTGAGTCACAGATTCAGTCCGAGGACTGGTTTCTCTCAATAACTTAAGGGATGCTTACTTATCTTTCCATCCTCATCACAGGAGGTTCCTGAGGTTTGCTTTCGGGGCGAAGCATACCAATATTCGGGTTCTCCCATTCAGCCAAGGTTTCTCACCCCACACCTTTGTTTTCAATATGCAGTGGATGCAGCTCTGGCTCCTCTGGACTCCAGGGCATTTGCGTATTTATACTATCAATGATTGATTGATCCTAGCTCAATCTGAGCATGTGGCAGTTCGGCATTGAGATGTCGTTCTGTCTCATTTAAAAATGTTGGGGGTTGTTGCTCAACGCCAAGAAGAGTGTGCTCTGAGGACCACTTTTCTCGGTATAGCCTTTTACAGCAGTAAATGGGGTATATATCATGGCAGCTGCGTCCAACGTAATTACTTTTGGCCTTCTGTACATGAGACCCATGCATTGATAGCTCAGGACCAAGGGGTTTTCTCAGAGGAGAAAAGCGTTTCGCATGATCAAGGTCACGCGGCTTTGCCTTCGTGCTTCGGTTATGTCGATGAACCTTGGTCCCTCGCCCAAGCCCAGTTTTGGGGGCTTCTTGTCCACGCATAATGCTATTGACCGATGCTTCCCTCACAAGTTGGGGGTGATCATGAGTGGTCGCTCGCGAATGGTAGTTGGCAGGACCATCTACCTTTAGCACATAATTGGCTAAAGTGATGGCGGTATTCCCGAAAATCTCAATACTTCCTGCCAGACCCAAGCGGATGTCCTTTCGGATAAAACACTGATGGTCTCGTATATCGGAGCAGATATATGGTTGAGACCTGTACTGCACTCAGAGCACCTGCTTGGGATTTGGCCATTGTACTTGAGGGTCTATCTTTGGCTCCCTTTGAGCCCATTGAAGAGGTTTCAGAAAAATTCTGAAAGATTAGGAGATTTGCATGCCCTGTCGGTTGCTCCTTTATTCCTGGAATCTGCACCGGGTATGGTGAAAACATTTCTCATACCCTAGACCGGGTTATACTCCTTAGGTCCCATTTAATGTTGGGGGCCTTATGGTGCTGCAGGCCTCCTTTTATCCTCCACCTTTTAATACCCCAGATCAGGAATGACTGAACCTGCTATTTCCAGTTCGGGCATTAGATGCCTACGTTCACAGAGCTGCCCTGTGGCGTAAGTCTGAACAATTATTTGTCTGCTTTGGATCACTCAAGAAAGAGTCCCCTGCATCTAAACAGGTTATGAGCAAATGGATAGTTGAGGCTATATCATTGGCGGCTGAACAGCTTTCACCTATGGCTGTTCGGGCCCATTCTACTAGAAGTATGGCGGCCTCTACGGCCTTTATTCCGAGTGTTTCCCTTCTCTGATATTTGTAATGCGGCAGGATGTCCTCTCCGCATACATTTGTCAGATTTTATGACCTTGGCCTCTCCACTCCTGGGGCTAGGTTGCTTGCTTCTTAGTGTGCGCAAGGACTTCACACAGAACGGGCATTTCTCAGCATAGCATAGTGGGTATGGGGTTCCCATCGTGTTTGACAATGCAGCTCTCGTTCCCTTGAAAGGGAACGTCTCAGGTTACGTATGTAACCCTGGTTCCCTAAGAGGGAACGAGAGCTGCGTTCGCCTGCCATACTTCCTGCATGCCCTGATCCACTTGCTTCAGGCCTTTCACAGAAGCTGTCACGGTCTGATCTCAAGGGTGCTTTATAGTTTCCTGGTCAATGACGTCACCTGACGTCCTACTCTATTGGATTGTACAGACGCTTCACGACGCAATCACGCAGAGCGTTCCCATCGCGTTTGACAACGCAGCTCTTGTTCCCTCTCAGGGAACCAGTGTTACATACGTAACCTGAGATGTTTGGTTAGTTTGGGCCGGTGTGTTGTGATTGGCTAAACTGTAGTGCACGTTGTCTGGAAGATTCACATCCATTATCTTTACGGGCGAAGTTGCATATGTGTTCCTGTCAAATATGAGCCAGAATCAGAAACAGAAAGCGGCGATGAAGAGAGGCAAGCAGAAACTCACCACACGGCTCTTACAAGACGTTTCTGAATGGTAATTTGCCTATATTTTTTTTACTTTATACACGTTTGTCATACACAAAATAACAACTGACTGGCTACTATACAGTATAGCATTGGCACTGGTTTACATTCTTGATCAAATTGAAAAATAACACCTTAAAGTATATGTGGCCTAACGGTTACCGGCAAAGACAGAAGTCAGCCTTTTATGGAAATAATTCTTAATATAATTTTAGTTCTGACTACGCCACCTAGGGACTTGCACCCTAAGAATTTCAAGCCACCGGCTCTTATCTGCTCAAAGCACACAGGTTCGTTCAGTTAGTAACTGGGCAGAGTCATGGGTTCTTATGAAAATACTTTATTTTTAATAAACCTCAGAGCACTATAAAACCACTCCTCATGGAGTATTAAAATAAATACGGTCTCACACATGCACAGAAGCATTGACAAGAAAACAGACAAAGGAGTTGAAAAATGTAAATAACAATAAATTACCAAAAGAAAAATAAATAAAAAACAGGAATAAATTCCCACACATTAATTTACATGACCATACAGGGCTGAGGAACATCTACTTTGGCACCAACGGCTGGAAGTGGTCTACAAGAAAAGCAAAAAGAAACCCTCACTCAATACTCACACACCACCACACCACACAAGTGAAATAGAGCACTCTCAGTGAATGGGAGACCCCACTACCACAGCCCCAGAGACACCCGCTAGTGGCCCTCAGCTCCTGTATGGAAATTCAAAAAAAGAGGAATAAATACAGATACAACACACAATTTCACACAACTGAGAGTATAACTAATATAACTACAAGAAAGTAATAAGCGCAACAATGGATCTGCAAGTACAGGAGAAAAACTCCTTTTAGTCACTGACACACAAAAATAGAATATTCTGTAAATCAACTTAAAGGGGGGGTTTACTGCTTTTTTTCTTTGCATGATTGTGTTTATGGGGTGCAATATAAAATATATCTGTGGTTTTCTTTTTTAAAAGTCTTATTTTTCATAAATTTCACCTTTATTGTAAGCCGCGCTCTCCTCTGTCCCCTGAACGAGCGGTTCACTGATTCTATGAAAACACTCCCTCAGAATGACGTTGTGGACTCAGATTGGTTAGTTTGGGCCGGTGTGTTGTGATTGGCTAAACTGTCGCTCACGTTGTCCGGAAGGTTAACGCCCATTACCTTTTCCGGCGCAACGGGCATGCCAAAGGTGGATAACATAGACGGTGGATACACGTAAATAATGATGTGGAGACTGCAGGTTCAGTTAAAGGCAGAATCAGACCGAGAAAGCCGCAAGATGAATCGAGTCAAGCAGAACCTCAACACACACGGCTCTTAATAAAGGTTTCTGAATGATAATTTGCTACATTTTTTAACCATATACACATTTGTTTTACACAATAGCATATTGACTGGCAACAATAGCAACTGACTGGCTACTAATGTTAAACACAAACAGTGGCAAGTTTATGTTCTTGTTTAAATCGAAAATAAAGTCATAAAGCATATATACATGAAAAATACATTTACAACATTAGTACTTAGGCTATACAAAATTCAGGTCCATAATGTTTGTATGCGTTTGTCATTGACACAAAATAGCATAACCAGTAGCTTATAAAGCACAGCGCTGGCATTTGAAAATAATAAAACACAAGGCTACGTCTGGAATTTATACATGCAAATACATTTTAAATGATTAAGTCTTAGCCCACTTACAGGTTGTGGCCCAACAACTGCTGCCTCTTGTTTTGAAGTTGGATCTGCTTCATGTTTAGTAACAG
Source organism: Hybognathus amarus (assembly GCA_030378365.1). Lineage (NCBI taxonomy): Eukaryota > Metazoa > Chordata > Actinopteri > Cypriniformes > Leuciscidae > Hybognathus > Hybognathus amarus. The sequence continues at coordinate 135,533 of JAQIUQ010000408.1, forward strand.
TTTCTTGTTGAATTTTGAATTCGTGGGAGATTCTGGAAGCTGTCTTCCAGAAAATGCGCAGCACAGAGAGCTAGATTATGATCGTCATTTTCAGGAACATAATCAAACATAAATTGTATCCATTGTTGTCGAAAGTATAGTGTCCATGGGAAGCCCAAACACAGAAGACCTGACAGCTGCGTGAACAACACACTCGACGAGGAGCTGCTGAAATATGATCATGCCCGTTTCTGCATATTTCGGAGGGAGGGGTGTGATGCAAATGTGTGGGTTAGTGATGTACCATGAACCCAGCTGTAGTCCCCAATCGAGTTGTTTTTGTAGGCAATTATACTTCTTGATTTTTAAAAGACGATATCTCTGCTTACACTAAACTTTCAGCGCTGCAACTTTGCAGATACTGTTTATGCACCAACAGCAACATTACACACTATTTAAATGAAAAAAAGTGAAATCGCAGTCAACCCGCCCTTTAAGAAAATAATAAGCACAATGATGGATCTACCAAGTACAGAGAAAACTCCTTTTAGTCACTGACAAAAAAGCAGAATTCAGTAAATCAACTTAAGAAAATAATAAGCACAATGAACCTACAAACTACAGGAGAAAAACTCATTTAGTCACTGACACACAAAAAAGGCAGAATTCAGTAAATCAACTTAAGAAAATAATAAGCACAATGAGCCACCAGCACCTGAGCTACAGTTTCTGCTCGCTGATTTGTTGTGGGCACAGCTAGAGTGTATTTACTAAATACATCGAGTCATGACCAGAACGTTTTCATGCCCCGAACGAGATGGCTCCAACACCTTAAAATCAATGGCCACCATTTCATTCGGTCTAGCAGCCAACACATGACCCATAAACCCCTGCACTAATGGCCGAGTGTCTTTAGCCACCTGACACCGCTTACATTGCTAACACCATTCCACCACCGCTGATGACATTCCTGACCACCTGAATATCTGGGTACCTGAGTACCTCTCCGCTGGTTCCGTACAGCATGGCCAAGCCCGAGCCACTCTCTCCGCTGGTTCCGTCCAGCACGGCTGAGCCCGAGCCGCCCTCCCCGCTGGTTCCGTCCAGCCCAGTCCAACCCGTTCCCAGAGACCGTCCAGCCAGCGCCGGAGCCGCCAGCCGCCAGCCTAGCAGCGCCAGACCGTCCAGCCAGCGCCAGAGACCGTCCAGCCAGCGCCAGAGACCGTCCAGCCAGCGCCAGAGACCGTCCAGCCAGCGCCAGAGACCGTCCAGCCAGCGCCAGAGACCGTCCAGCCAGCGCCAGAGACCGTCCAGCCAGCGCCAGAGACCGTCCAGCCAGCGCCAGAGACCGTCCAGCCTGCACCAGAGACCGTCCAGCCCGCACTCAGAGACCGTCCAGCCTGCACTCAGAGACCATCCAGCCCGCACTCAGAGACCGTCCAGCCTGAACCTGAGACCGTCCAGCCCGCTCCAGAGACCGTCCCGCCTGCACCTGAGACCGTCCAGCCTGCTCCAGAGACCGTCCAGCCCGCCCCAGAGCCTGTCCAGCCAGCGCCTGAGGCCGTCCAGCCGGAGCGTGAGACCAGGATCCCTCCCAGCCTCCCTCTCCCGCCTCCTCTCATCTGCCCTCCATCAGCCCTCCTTCCTTCCAGCCCCCCTGAAACCCATCTGGTACAAGGATCCCCAGTCTCCGTTTTCCACCTCCTCTCCATGGACACTTCCTCGGCCCCCGGTCCCATCGGCTCCCCCAGTGGCTCATACCTCCCTCAGCTCCTCCATGGCCCCCCAGTTCACCAGCTCCGCCAGGCTCCCTCGTCCCTCCGGATTCCCTGTGGTCCCTCGTCATCCTTCCCTCACCTCTGGACTTTCATTCTCCAGCTCCGCCCCGTCATTCCACCCCCCGGTTCAGTCGGATTCCTCACTCCCTCCAGTCACCCGTCAGCCCTCACTCCCTCTGTCTTCACCGTCTCCCTCGGTGTCCCTGTCAGCCCCTCACTCACCAGAGCCTGCGGTGTCGCCCTGTCCCCTTGGTTCCTCGTCAGCCCCATGCTTCGTCGGCTCCACCACTTCACCCCGGTCTCCTCTCCCCACTGCTCCGCCCCTGTCGGTCGGCCCCCTGGTGTTGTCAGCCCCAGTGACATCGGCTCCACCAGGGGTCCGCCCGCCATCTGCTCCGCCCTGGTCTCACCCTCAGTCTGCTCCACCCTGGTCTCACCCTCAGTCTGCTCCGCCCTGGTCCCGTCCTCAGTCTGCTCCGCCCCGGACGCCCGAGGGTCCCACAGCTCCGCCCTGGGCTCGTCCACAGCCTGCTCCACCCTGGACGCCCGAGGGTCCCACAGCTCCGCCCTGGGCTCGTCCACAGCCTGCTCCACCCTGGGCTCGTCCACAGCCTGATCCACCCGGCGCCGAGGGTCCCACAGCTCCGCCCTGGCCACGTCCACAGCCTGCTCCACCCTGGCACGCCCGAGGGTCCCACAGCTCCGCCCTGGCCACGTCCACAGCCTGCTCCGCCGGCGTGAGGCCACGCCTCCCGGGAGGGGGAGTTCTGTCACCGTCTCCATCTGCACCTTCCTGTCTGCGTCTCCTGCACTACACTTCCCATCATCCTCCCGTCTGCACACCTGAACTCACTCCCTCATCAGCCTCCCGTTCAGCGTCTTGATTCATTGTCTTCACCTGTCCTCACCTCATTAGTGTTCATTTGTACCTGTATTTAGTTCAGTTCTCTCCAGTCCTTCTTGGTTGGTCTATGTTTGATGTTTAATGTTTAATGTTACAGCGTGTATGCCTTCCTGTTCCTTCCTCATTTAAAGTTATTTCTCTGTGTACCTCCAGTCTCCTCATCCTTCTCTCCGCAAGCACCGTTGTGACAGTGGGTGTTTCAACCGATCGCGTCACCAAACAGGTGCAGCCCATTTAAATACACAATTACTCATTTGACATAACCAATGGGTGACATCCACGTCACCCACACACTACCTTCATGCATGAAAAATTAATTTATCGACATTAGTACATATACAAAATTCAGGTCCACAATGTTTGTAGCATGTTTGTTGCAGACACAAAATAGCATAACTCATAGCCTAGTGGCTATGAAGCCAGCGCTGGCATTTGATAAAACTAAAACATTATGTCTGAAATTATACATGCAAATACATTTAAAATGATTAAGTCTTTAGCCTACTTACAGGTTGTGGCCCAACAACTGCTGCCTCTGGTTTTAAAGTTGAAACTGCTTCATGTTTTAGTAAGTTTCTCTGTTGATTTTTGTTGAATTTTGTTGAATTCGTGGAGATTCTGGAAGCTGTCCGAAAACAGAAGACCTGACAGCTGGGTGAACATAACACACTTTCAACGAGCCGCAGAAATATGGCCATGCCCTTTTTTGCATTTTCTGGAGGGGATGGTTGATGCAAATGTATGGGTTAAGTTACGTATAAAACCCAATGTAGTCCCAATCGAAGTTGTTTTTGTAGGCATTAAACTTCCTGTTTTTTAAAAGATGATATCTCTGCTTACACTAAACTTTCAGCGCTGCAACTTTGCAGATACTATTCATGCACCAACAGCAACATTACACACTAAAATTGAAAAAAGTGAAATCTCAATCAACCACCCCTTCAAAACACAGACTATAAAGATGGTGAATACTGTAGCATATCGATAGAGGAGACTGGCAACTGCCATTTGAGAAAATGGCTAATGCAACAGATTAAATTATTGTTTAGTTCTTCAGGCAACCAGAAAGTCATTGTAGAGTATTCATATTGACCTGATAATGAGCAAAAAATTTGTTAGATTGAAACTAGGGCTGTCACGATATCAGGTTTTTCACTACACCATTATTGGGGCCAAAATAATTCCAGATCACAATATATCGCGATATCTATTGAAATCGTAAAAAAAAATTATAATAACATTTTTGGTCTCATTTAGAATTTTTTTGCACTACATACCTGATTCCAGCGAATATTTTGCAGCATCCCTCCTTTGGTCCCCTGGTCCTTCATGTGTGTGTTCTCACCTATCGTTCTGTCCAGCGAGGTGTATGCGCTCCGTCTGCTTCAGCCATCCACAATCTCCTTTCCATTATCATCCATAAGTCCATGATAACTCGCATTGTCCTGTTTCCCACCATTATGCTCTGTGCTGCCAAATAAAGAACCTGTTATTGTATTTCCCTGTTTCCCAGTCAGTATTCTGTAACCAAAACTTAAGTAATCTTACATCTCACTATCCTTTTATCTGCCCTTCCTTTGTACACCGATTATATTCTATTCCAATTGTTTTTGAAATGTAGATCATGATTTTTTACAGAAATTATTTTTATTCAGACTGATTTGCTTAGAAGTAATTTTTATTTACACACTGGCTGATTGCATAAATTACTGCAAATGATAAGCCCAAAATAATTATCTGGCGAATTGCCAATATTTCAGACCAAAGTCCAGTTCCTGTTTGCCTTGTATTTGCCTGTTTTCCTGTATTTACTATCATTCCTTGTTTAAATTGCTAAATATCTTACTCATCACCATATATCTGATATGGCCTATTACATTAATCTGACACCGCAAGCTTCTAATCTAAATCGTTACCGCTAGCACAACACGTTAGCAGTTTGCTAGCCTGTTGACTTGTCATCCTTGCTTATCATGATGTTCTCTTTGACACAAAATGTCTCAGTGTTCTTGCCTGAACACACATTACCGTGGCATTGATGTGTAGTGTTAGCATGCAGACCTCTCGTTTCTGATTATTTTTCACTGGCTGTAATTAACGCATGGCTACATGCTGCCAGGTGCATGGTGATTTTGAGGGCATCAGTCACTAATAGAGGAAATCATTCTGTTTGCTCTAGGGCAGACTGCAGTCCCACTGTAGATTAAATTACAATTGGATGATATTTTATGGGTAATGAGCATATTGTATGCAAACTTTTTTTTAAGATAAATTTTTATTTGAAGGTCATTGTACAGTTGTCTTTGAACTCGTTATTACCACATTCAATGTTATGTTATGGAAAAGAACTATCATGACAGACATTCAAAAACTTATAAATTGAAAGAAAATAAAAAAAAGCTACAATTTCAGACCAGAAACATATCATGTAACTGTTAGAGTTAAAGGACTAGTTCACTTAAAAAAAAAAAAAAAAAAACCTTTTGCTGTTAATTTACTCACCCCATGTCATCCAAGATGTCCATGTCATTCTTTCTTCAGTTGGAAAAGAAATTAGGTTTTTGATGAAAACATTCCAGGATTTTCTCCATATAATGGATTTCAGGGGGAATCGAAACGGTTCAAGGTCCAAAAGACAGTTTCAGTGCAAAATGAAAACTGTTCAAAGAGCTTTAAACGATTCCAGACGATGAATAAGGGTCTTCTCAAGCGAAACGATCGCTCATTTAAAAAAATAAAAATTACGTTTTATGAACTCAAATGCTCGCCTTGCTCTGTTCTGTGATGCATGTTCGTGACTCAAACATCAAAATGAAGAAATCTTTTTTGAGTTATTTGGTTCATTCAACGAACGAAATGAACGAATTGATTCGAAAAAGATTTGTTCATTTTGATGAACGAGTTTGAACAGGAGAGTCACGAACGTGCATCACAATACAGAGCAAGGCGAGCGTTTGAGCTTATAAACAAACTTTTTGTTTTTTTAAAGAGCAATCGTTTCGCTTGATAAGACCCTTATTCATAATCTGGAATCGTTTAAAGCACTTTGAACAGTTTGCACTCAAACTGTCTTTTTGACCTAACCGTTTGGTTCCCATTAAAGTGCAGTATATGGAGGAAAATCCCGAAATGTTTTCATCAAAAACCTTAATTTCTTTTCGACTGAAGAAAGAAAGACATGGACATCTTAGATGACATGGGGTGAGTAAATTATCAGCAAAAGTTTTTTTTTAAGTGAACTACTCCTTTAAAAACTGACTATGTGCTTGTTTGCAAGGAAGTTAGGAATTATCAACTAATTTCTGTATCCAATACAGCTGTCACATCATTTGACAATAGAGCGAACAACTCAGAAGAGTCAGACATGAAGTCTTGGGAGGTCCAATCATTTCTCTTTGGGGTACAGACAGCATAGCCTCTATGAGGCGGTCACTGGACGAACAAACGATTCGGGCCTGAACCCGAAGACTCGAGAGGTGAACTAGAGGTGAACTCCTGTACAAAACCTATAGCATGTTGCGCATGTGCGGTCAACACAAAATCAACAAAGCACTCTCTGAGACAAGATTCTGAGTCGTATGAAAGATTTGTTTAAAATAACGCATCGTTCATGTACCCCTCAATGTACCACCTCAATAGTACCCCAGCCTCCTCCCAATTAAAATTATACAGAGCTAAAAGTGCCCATGGATACATTTTGACCGGAGTTGACATAGCACTGACTTCTCCAACCCTGTCACCACTTCTTTTTCTTCTTCTTTTTTCTAATTAAGTCTGCCAGCATCCTTAGGCAATATTAAACAAAAACAAAGGGGATGTGACGCAATGGTGGATCTGCACGTCTCGGTGTTATTAAAGATATTCCATTAGCTTGATGATTAAGCTGGGAGAAGAATCGTTCAAAAGAAGAGTAGGCATGTCCTTGGGAAATATCATGTAACCCCCAGTATTGTGTGTTATCAAATGGAGTGTTTATATTACTTGCAGAAATTATTGCAGGGGAAATTGCCGCATGATGATAATGACTGGCTAGAGGTATCTATTCCGCTGTCTATTGCTTATGGGCAGAGAAATCTTTGCAGATCTGAAGTATCAATCTCTTGTGATTCCCACCACTTTTGAAAATTAGTTGCAAAGGATAAAAATTAGTTGCATGGACTGGAGACACAAGGAAGCAGTGGAGGTACCACTAACTTTTTTGCTTATTTCACAAGGCTCTGTCAGCAACCACTCTGAAGTTTACCAAAGTAAAAATAATTTAGATTCATCCTTCAATTTATGTAAACAAAAAACAATTGGCAATGGATATCAATGGGGCAAACCTATTGCAAGGTTTGATAGTATATAGCTTATATTTAAGCTTACCTAATTTATTCAGTACAAATTTGTGTTAGTTGAGCTGTGAAGTTGCATAAATTGTCTTTTAAAGTGGGACTACTTCTCTAGGCAGACGAATGGGAGAGTATGCGTATTACAACACTGTTGTAAACCTTGTGGTTGGAGTTAGCTCCATGTAAAAAATGTAACATCAACATTGAGGTTGTGGCTGCAAATTCACTTTTGTTGTAGTATTTCAAACTAATTGGAACACTTAAGGAACACAATGTATGTTTTTAAATACAATGATACAACAAAGAGGTATTTATTTGAAATATAGCACAAGTACACTTTTTAAGTATACTTTATATATATATATATATATATATATATATATATATATATATATATATATATATATATATATATATATATATATATATATATATATATATATATATATATATTCATCATGCGCCACAATCTTTGTCATTGTGCCTCTTTGTTTGTTTGTCTGGCCTTGGTACACATTTGTGTCTGTGTCATGTTCTGAGAAAGTGGAGAGCAGCAGTCAGTCCTTGGAAGATGTGGATCGTGAGTTGGAAGATTTGGATTTTTGAATCTTCCAGAGCATGTCTTCCACCGATAGCTGCCGTGAAAACAGTCCACCAGACGGGAGGCCGTGTCCTTGAACCACAATCTGCAGTTGCCATTGGGCCTGTAATTAATGGATTCAAGTATTGGCTAGATTGAGGTTTCCAACTTGTTTCTAGTGTCTGGGACAAAGAGACAGACTTGCTCTAAATTTCCTAGCATGCACCAGGAGGGCCTGCATCCTCAGGGTTGTCTATGATAGCAAGGCAGCCCTTCTAAATATTGCTTTAATAATGCACAGTGTTCAATATCCCACCTACTGTAGGGACTTTTGATCTCATTTAAACACAGCAACCCAGCTGTCAGAGAAGTGTCCACTGCACTGCATGAACAGCTGTGATTGGAAACCTTTTTTTCTGCATGGGTTTGGATTGCGTAAACAATGATTTGCTTCATCCTGGGAATAAAGGAGCCATGGTGTGCAACGGCCGATTTGAAAAGAATGTGTGAACAATCAATTTACCATAGTTGCATGCGTGCAATACAGTTTTGCATGTGAGACAGAGCCGCTTGTTTGTGTGAGACAGTGAGAGTTTGCTGTGTGCTTGTTTGTGTGGTTAATTGATGGTCCTGTGTCCTAACCCAAAGTGATGCAATAAAGTGGCACGTCTTAAGCTGGCCAATAATCATAATCGGACGATAAAGGCTTGAAAATGTTATAATTGGCATCAGCCTGATAATAAAATTATGCAGATATGCCTTGCAGATAAGATAATGTCAAGTCAGCTTTATTTTGTACTTTATACAATACAGATTGTTTCAAAGCTGATTTACAGTGATAACGATAAAGATTAAATAAAGCAAACAGATTTCAATTTTGCTGTAAAGCAGCCCTAAAACAATTATTAATTTGAAATCAGTTCAGTGTTAATTCAGTTTGGTTCTATAACTGTAAACATTATCAATTATGGAAACATGGAGTATAATTAATCTATAAAGCAGCTCTGGAGAAAACAGTCATGTTGGATCCATGTCAACATGTCATGATCCAGCTCAGTTCAGTTCATCCAATAGTGTCAGTGCATTCAAGTTAATAATATTGCTGATTTTTAAAAAGGGACCTACTTTGCAAAATTCACTTTTACATGATGTTTCGAACATAAATGTGTGTCGGCAGTGTGTGTACACAACCACCTTACAATGGTAGAAATCCTCCCACTCCTTTTTTTTTAATCCCCATAAATCATAAGCCCTCATCCTGATAGGGGGCGGGGAGTAGCAGGTAATTTGCATTTAAAGATACATGCTCAAAAATAGCATGTTTTTGCTTTTACATGTACAATTACAACATGGTATAATAAATTATCTGTGGGGTATTTTGAGCTGAACGTTCACAGACACATTCTAAGACTATACTCAAAAGTCATGCCTCATTATTGCTTTAAAAATTGTGACCCTACTGTGCAACTTTTTCTGTATCTGATTTAGAACAAGCAGAAATCTGTAAGAAATGTAACGACCCATATATAAAAAATCATCTATGTCATTTCAATAGCCTTGTGGCCTGTGTTAGCACATGTGCCGCAGCTGTGCTTCATACGGCCCGAGTTCAAGTCCTGGCTCAATGATCAGGCTTCTCATCAAGCCAACATCAAAGTTTGATCACAAGTTTAGCAATTAGTTTACCTGTAATCGTGTAGTTGCTCCGTTCTATGGTGGCGGCCAATTTGAACACATACTGTAAGTAAATGCATTGTCAATTGATTTTAGTCTATCCGTTTTCTGGCAGCTGTGCCTAGCTTCTTTGGGGAGTACTTTGTGTTTGGACTAAACTCAGAGCGCCGAGCCCTCACATCGGACAGCACACCATATTTGCACACTTTTGCGCTTTCTGATTATATGTCAATGTGCACTTGTGAAGGGATGTTTTATTAAGACAAGGGGAGCATGTTCAGATAATCAACCAAATTAACAGGAGAAGAGAATGTCAAATAATGTAGCATGTTGGACAGCACAGCAAATATGTATTCTCTGTGCTCTTTTTGTTTATATGTAAATGTAAACTCGTGGAATTACATAGCTGCCTCAATTTAGGAGGCGAGTCCTTTTCAAGGGGATCATCATATATGGTGTTTTGAGTAGTTCAAAAACCCATTTCATGCTTTCTTGATTTCAAACATCTGAGAAAGCAGACCAATACAAATTGCTCAGTAACTATTTATGTGCATCAAATTACACATGCTTTTGTATGTTTGTAGATTGGAAGCAATTGGTCAGAATGCACCTATTGTATACACATACAAATATACAAAAGCCTTCCTTCATGCTCTGACTATGTAACATATCTTATTAATTATCATACAGCTTGGTTCATTGGTCTGTTGTGTTGGATTGTTTTATCATTGTTTTACCAAAAGCAAACTGTTTTAAATCGAGCCAAAACCACCTCTTACACGCTATCTTGGACTAATTATTTTGCTTTTTTTAAGGCACGCTTGCCATGGTCAGAATCCGGGTGCAATTGTTTCTCTCACTTGTTTCTCTCAAGTTCACTTGATTCTCTCAAACCTTGGTGCATTTGCTTTTATTGTCATCACAAAATTTGCACAGCCTACATTATAGAGAAATGATCATGGGTCAATAATATAGATCTACTTTTAATATGGTGCAATTATGTGCAGCAAAGAAAACAGCACTTGCATCTACAGTATGTGCATTGCACTAGGCCAGCTTTATGCTCCTTTCAACCCGCCAAAGTGGCTAGTACTGTATGAGTGTTTTGTGCCACTGCTGAAATCCACCTACATTTGGCGAGTTGGCAGGTGTTAATGTCAAGCCCTGGATGCATACATAGATACATTAATTGACACATTTTGTCAATATTAACTAATTGCTATTCAGAATGTAAATGTTTTGCAGTTATCGTGGAACATTAAAAAAAGTTTCACCGCATTTAATTTTTCAGGTTTAACACAAGCTCCAACTTTATCTTAGGTGTGTCTTTAAAGATATGCATAATATGTTTAAACATTTAAATGTCATAAAATTTTCACATCATTCCTCAGTTCTTTCTATGATCTGCATAAACTTTGAAAAGGCAAGATTAAGTACATCAATAATTAACTGCTTTCAGTAGTTGCAGTTAAACATAAAAGAGTGAAATAGCTTTGGCTTTCATATTTGACGCAGTTTGAAAGCATCAATGATTCTTCATTGTGCATGGAGTCTGAAACTCTCTTGACAGTTGATGGTTTATATTATTCTGATCATTTTGGTGCTGCCTGCCTCTGAATTGTGCCCAGTATTGAACAACTTGTTCCCCTTTGGCATGTGATGGATCCTTTTGTGGATCTTCTCTGGACAAATGCTTTGACCACTGTCTGTGTGCCACAATTCAGCACATATATCACTGGATGGAGTGGTGGACTGGAGACTGGTCAGTGTTCACAGCACCATCTGTGGTCAAAAGTAATATTCCAGAAGAACCCAACTATCTGTGATTGTATCCCCAATGACCTGCTCAGTGATTACCTTTTTCAAGGAAGTGGACTTTAGAAAACTTTGCGCAAGAAAAGAAGAAAATGAAAAAAGTTTTGAGGGTTGTTTTCACATTCAAGGGACATTTTCTAAATTACCTTCTCTGACTTGTCAGTCTTTGAAGCATGATTCTTCCATTTCTTACCCTACTAGTGGAAAAGTTCACAATGCTAGTTTTGTTCAACTCTTACAACCAACGAACAAGCACTATTTAGTAAGTTATATGGAGAGTTTTTACACTGGTACAACTGGGCAGAATACTGCATCTCACTTTCTCTGGCACTTTTCCTAATAAATAGTATTCTAAAGCAACTTGCTTAGTTATAATCAACCTCCAATGAACAAGCTAAATGCAACATTGACAAAGAGAAATGCTAGAAAGTTTTGTATCTCTCACCGAAGGAGCGGAAGCATAAAGGAGGAGTGATAACAGTGGAGATCAAGAGAGGCCTGGCCTAGCTTTTATTTGGGTTGACAGCAGTCCTCTGTGAGAGATATGAGACCGGTGCGCAGGTTTTACTCATTGTCAATCACGCCAACATCCCTCGGCCTCGTCCTGCTCTCCACATCCACTGTGATCACATGAGAATATGTATGTATTTGTACGTAAAGTGTCGTTCTATCACTTTCTATATGCGGAGAAAACGTATAATACTGATGTATTTACAGTACAAAAACGTCAAATATTTAAGTACTGACAGCACAAAAATGTAAATTATTTACGTATGAACAAATCCACCGACGTACACATTTGTACGTATCACAATTTATGCATATTAATATCGTTGCATTATGTTTTGACTCTATTGTATTCCACTGTCTTTTTAAGTTTCTATCGCATTTATTGATATACTACTCATAAATATTAACATTTTGCTCGTTTTCGCCTGCATGTTAAACAATACACTATAAAACCTTAAAAATACATTCTCTAACATTACTCGTTTAACCATTTTGTAATATAGTTTATTTACCTTACACATAAAGCGTTTTCTCCTATAAAACACAACAATTCACAAAAGACATCAATTTTATTAGTTTGATGTAATCCAAATCTTTAGAATCCATTGTTGTTTGCAAGAAACAACTCCTAATTCAGCCTTTTATCCAGTTGTGATCTTCGTCTCCATTTTTAGCAGCAACCGTACATGTTAAATCCCGTGCGGCAGTGATCTCAAACGTTCATTGGCTCTTCCCTGCTTCGTCACAGATTGTGACATGAAGGACTCCGTTACGGTTGGTTTAGTTCATTTGAAATGGAGAAGCGCGAACCGAAGCCGGATTAACATTTTCATTGATTAGTAATTTAATTTCTGCTCTGTACTTCATACAGAACTAATACAATACTGCCAGAGAGGACTGCGACTGCAACGCATCATCATGTGAATGGCTTCTGGTAGTGGTTTTGACATTTTCACAATAAATACATTATTGTGATTATACTTGTCTGTTAGTTATGTTTTTCTTCATAATTGTAGTTTGTTACATTGTTTTAAGGAATTGTTATGGGTAGGTTTAGGGGTAGGAGTAGGATTGGTGGCTCAAAATATATTTTAATGCTAAATTGTTAATATAACTGCCATTTCCCAACACATCTGTCCATTACGTTTTATCCTTTTTTATATTATGTATAAAATGGGTATGTTTAGGTTTAGGTTTGGGATTAGGGTTACAGGATCTTACATTTATCTTGGTAAAAATGGAATTTATACAGACATCTTTATGATATAGAATATAAGTAAATAGTTTACGTTTTTTAGCTGTAAAAACTTAATAATGTTACGTTTAAATGTTGCAGATACGTCTACATTATACGTTTCAGCATCTATCCAAACGTACCAAAAAGTACGTTTTCTATCTTTGCAAAAACGTAAAATACCTACGTGTTAACAATGAGACCAGGCTGCCACATCAAACTATTTAAAACTTCTATAAACTATTTAGAAAACTTGGCTGTCAGTTAAATTAAATAACTGTGATTTAACCTGGATTTAAGTATGAGGGTCATTCAGCAAACAGATTTAATTAAAGTATTAAGTTTGACAACTCTAAAAAAATACATACAACTGGGCCTGACCTCGAGATTAAAAACCCTACCATACATTCTTTTACCCTATTAAATATTTTGACGAATTTGATAATGCTTTCAGTACTCTCAGCTCTGTTTAACAGTTTACCACATTTAATATATTTATTGGAATTAGCAGATTTCCACCCAAAATGCATAGAAACTCAGCAGATTCTGGGTCTGCTAATGGTTGATATTGGACATGCAACTCATGAAAAGGCCTCCTTCCCAAATGAGAAGTCTGAGAATGATAAGGCAGTGACTAGTATTTTGAGGATTAAATGGAGCTCCTATTGATGCTTGTCAAACTGCATATATCTACTGAGACTTGTAATACCATCCAGCCACAGAAATTGTGTAATTGCCAAAAAACGATCACTAATAATACATTTTTAAAAAGTGCTAGAACTCCTATAGTTGCTAACTGACAATGATCAAATTTCAAAAACTCAATGGATGCATCTTAAAGATAAATAACTCTAACTGCAACCTTAAAATGTTAGAAGAAAATTACACACAATGCAGTACTTTGCACATCAAACATGCATTTTGACCAGATGACAGTAATGCGTGGCAGAAGCAAAAAGCCAGATTTACAAAGGATCAGTCTGTCTTTGACAAAAACAGGACTGTTTTCTTGAATTAGATCTAAGAATACAATATACTGCTAGGTCTGATTAGTGGAATTACTACTGGTCTTGCTGGTTATGAATTGCAGTCTGTTCCACAGTAGTCACTCTTAGTGATATATCTACTGTATAGTATTAGTGATGGTGTAACCTAGTGGTTAAAGAGCCAGGTTGTCATCTAAATGTTTGCAGGTTATGTACCAAGTTGGTACTCGAAATTTAAAAAATGTGACGCTTTGAGTGCTGTTAGTGGAATCGTAAACACCTCTGATTGGCCATTGTGTTCACGCAATCATTGGAAATGTCTGTAATTGGCTACAATGATCAACGCACGGGAGTGTTTGAAAGTGTTTTGAAAGCGGAAGTGGGAAATTTTGAAAGCACAAACAGGCGTGAGTGGACCAATCCGCTTCCACACACTCCCGTCTGTATCTGTGTGAGCGATCAGTGAAGAGCGTCATTTATGGATATTTACAACATGTTTTTGAAGCGCTTATCATTGTAGCCAATCACAGACATATTTGATGAGCGTGTGAACACAATGGGCAATCAGAGGTGTTTACGATTCTGCTCAACAGCGCTCAAAGTGTCACATTTTTTCATAAAAAATAAAAATTCAAACACTATTTTTCAACAGTACCTTTAAGTCATATCAGAAAGATGTTGTAATGTCATGAATTACCAGTTGGAACATTTTATTGTGGATACTACTTTAAATGATAAGCTTTTGCCAGGAAAAATACTTAACTACTGTATATTTCAATCATGACAACCAAATTTCGAGGGGCCCCCACTAACTATGGTTTCATCTCTAACCACCCCCCCCCATTTTCCCGATCTACAACTTTACATTCATCATAAATGTAAAGTCCAGTGGCCAGTTGCATAGACTGCTTAGACTAGTCTTGAAAGTCTTGTCTACATTTTCTCTTCAAGATTGGTCATGACTTTTTAAAGTCAGTTATATAAAAAGGTAGATTGGTATAATCTGAATTGGAAAAGTAAGATTGATTGTTATCTGCTGGCTGGTTAACTAAGTCACTGTCTTAACATAGTGGCTAAGTGTTTGAATCTGGCCCCAGATCTTGGAGCTCAGGATGAAAGTCCAGCAGAAGTCTGTGAAGACTGAACTGATGATCTTTATTCAAGTTCAGCTCTCGAAATGCACAAACATGAAAGCTACATCCTCACTGGCTTTTCTTTGGACCCAGTCCAAAATCAACTTTTAAACAAACAAAAATTTATTGAGCATAATAAAGAAAAACACCTGCCAATGGGTTACAACAGAGAATACATAAATTAATAGTACTAATAGGGAATAATCTCTTTTCTGGGCTGGCATGTTTTAATTTAGATTGAAATGTGAAAATACATGTTTAAACAATGCAAAATATTTGGAGTTGTCTGATACACAACAAAGCGAAAAATGATTTATGAAGTAGGCTATTTTGTCATATTAGGGGGAGCAGCATGCATTTTGATGAGAAAATGTCATTCAGGTGTTGTACATTCAGGTGTTGTACAATGTAATGTGACTATATATCAGCTTGTGAGCGTGAGGTACAAGTTAACATGAGCTCAGCCCTTCCCATTATGAAACAAAGAAAGACTTTTGAATTATTTGTACATCAATTACCTCGAGCAGTCTGTTGCGGTGCATTATCCCTTTATAAGATGATTCAACGTAAAAATGTGCTGCTTTTTGATGCAGTTTGAGTCTGCTAACATGACTATTAGTATTTTTTGTTTAACTTTTGCCATTACAAGAATGATTAGCATTTATATATATATATATATATATATATATATATATATATATATATATATTAGTACTATTAATTTAAACCTTTGCACAACATAATGCTGGTATTATTGTAAATATTATATATATATATATATATATATATATATATATATATATATATATATATATATATATATATGTATGTATGTATGTATGTATGTATATATATACAGCTATGGAAAGAATTAAGAGACCACTGCCAAATCAGCAGTTGCTCTGGATTTATTATTTATATTATAAATAATAAATCCAGAGCAACTGCTGATTTGGCAGTGGTCTCTTAATTTTTTCATAGCTATATAAATATATATATATATATATATATATATATATATATATATATATATATATATATATATATATATATATATATATATATATATATATATATATATATATATACATATATATATATATATATATATAATATATATCAATAATACCAGCATTATGTTGTGCAAAGGTTTAATTGTAATTGAAATATTCTGATGTAACATGTCAGAGATAAGTTTAGGCTTTTGTAAAGTCTATATAAAAACAACATTGATTTATAGTTTAATTATTTCATCTAAGTTTCTTGTTTATGTGTGTACGAATATCAGGGTAGTACATTTACAACATTAGGAGCATATTTAAAAAGGCCAATAAATGTATTTGTTCTTGTTTTTAATTAAAAGATAAGTGAAAACAGAAGCTTTTTTTGAGCAATTACAGTTACCAATTCATCCATTGTTAGCTGCCATCTAATGTGGCCATCACCTGATAAAATCCATTACCTGAAGTAACGTTAGTCAGGTTTTAAAAACTGACGGATTTTTAGAAACTCAATTTGAGTTCTTACATAGGAGGAAGTTGCATCACTGCTGGCATGTGTTTGCACACTCACTCACAAATGCAAATTAAGCTGTGTAGACACATTTGCATTTTCTGCCTGACATCTTTACTTGGTTTTGTGTCTAAATTAGGCTTGTGGCATTATCAAATTTTCATATTACTATAATTTCTGAAGGTTTTATCACGGTATACCAGAAATAAAAGCTTGCGCTTGTTGGACATTCTCGGACATTCTGAAGCCTTCTTAACTGCAGATGAACCTCTCTCCTTGACGTTATTGCCATGTCCATGTCATAATTACTGCAATTTCAATGACTAATAATGTCAAATTCAAATGGCCTATCTTTATGAAAACAGACATATTTACACATTGGCTGAAAATGAATATGTGTCCCAAATGTAGATTGGCAACAAGGTGCATTAAATGTGTTAAATTTTCCCTAAATGGGGGGTTCTACAACACAAACCAATTGCTAAAACAAAGAATAAACTCAATCATGCCTTTAAAATCAGTCAAGTTGAAAATGGAATTTCCCAGTCTATAGAGAAAATAGACTACAGAATATATAACGTTCTATATGACGCTAAAGGATGAGAACACGTTGAATATACACAATATTACTTGTTTACCCAAACAAATATGGACATCAGCAGCCAATCTTCAGGTCAGCAAATCAGCCAATCTTACAGTTCAGCAACTTATAACATTAAACCTGAATAGTCGACCATTACAAAATGGCAGCACCCTTTAAATTATGGCAGACACTTTGAAGGTGTGTCAACTAAGCTGTGTATAAAATTCTTCAAGGTGGTGCTTTTATGTGTTTTTGCCTATATGTTTTTGACACAGTAGTCGATTTTGATATTCTAGGTATTATCAACTGGCCGGAATTTTCGACGTGAAGGACTTGCGTTAAGAGCTCGCTTAAGTACTGCGGAGCTTAACCATTTAGTGCTTTGTAAGTAATCAACAATATTAAAAAAAACTATACGATGTTTAATAGGCAGCCAATGCAGTGTTGACAGAACCGGGCTAATATCCTCATACTTCCTGGTTCTGGTAAGAACTGGAGCTGCTGCGTTTTGTACTAGTTGTACTGTAGTTTGTTTATTAAGTGTGAAGTGCAACCACCCAGTAGAGCATTACAGTAATCTAGCCTTGATATCATGAACGCATGAAAGCTTGTTCTGCATTTTTCAATGAGACCATACGACGTAATTTAGAGATATTTTTAAGATGGAAAAATGCGGTTTTACAGATACTAGACACATGACTTTCAAATGAATCATCTGTGGTCTCCCAGTGGCTTAGATTATTGGCAGTTTAGTGTTACATGTAAATGATTAAATTTCAGTAAAACAAAAGACAACTTGTATGCTTTCACCTCTGAAAACATTAGTTTTGTCTTACATTTCAGACAAGCTCTGTCCAGACTCATTTTCCATCAGATCTTTTTCATGATTTGGAATTGGAATGGTAGCGATCACTCACTTTTTCTTGTGTACCTGCACAGCCCTGCCCCTGGAACAATCTTAACCTAGGGTGACACTTTGAGAATCTCTGCCTTATACTGACCCATCACAGAAAACATTCTGCAGTTTCACATTAAAGAAAACAGAATTTTGTGCACAACACACACAAAACACACAATTATTACCTCTATAGTATGCACATCAAAAAGTTATATGTTAGCCATGATATGCAAACTTTTGGTGAATGCAACATTGGTGCCTGTACTTGATCCCATGTAAGTTATTCTATCCTATGAGCTAATATCCACAGGCAATTATATCATAGTTTTGATTAAGCTTACAGTAAACAAGACACCAAACCTACTAATCTCAGTTACCAGTTGCCATAGAGATCTTTCAGCAGGCGTAAGGACTTACCACCACCCAATGGACACAAAAATAGGCATCAGATTGTGCGCTTATTCAGTTTTCATTGTTGGTGATGTGAACAGGCCTTTAGGGTTTTATTTTTTTTATACAATGTGTATAATGTATATTATTAGGTTCTATATTTGAATGCATAGGAAATGTGTGGAACATATATTGAGAGTGTTACGGTACTTGTGTTCATGAAAATAAAGGTTATCAGAACTTATGACTGGCTTTTGTATCATCTTCCATTAGAAAGGTTATCGTTGTACCTAAACAACGGAACATAATGTAAACAAATTTGTAAAATTGATCATGTAAAGTCTTTTAAATAGTCTATAAAAATATTGTTGACACAGGATTCAGGCCCAGGAGACAGGGTTTGTGCAATGTTTCTGTGATGACAAAGTCAAAAGCAAACATTTCTTAAAAACAGTTACTGCACCAAAGACAACACATCACCAAAACAATTGTGAACTGTGACAACTGGACCAGACCTTCCCCTTAGTTTTCACTTGAAAAATGTACAATTTATTTGATCCCAAACTCCAAAACCCTTTAAATAAGTCACTAAAAGCAAGTTTAATGCACTGCTATAGTGAATGCAGTTTGAGGTCAATGTTATTTTCAAAACTACTTCATGTCTCCTTTGACAAATATTCATTGATAACATAAATTAATCTATTATTGTAATTAAACATTGTAGTTAATCAAATTAATCAAAAGACATAGCTTGTCTACTCCCCATGTAGGAGTGTTTTTTCACTTACCATTTCAGACAAGTTGTGGTGCAGGTGTAGCCCCACCTCTTTCGGAAGGCTGCAGCCAGGTATGCTTGAGTAATTCTGCTAAATGACTTTTCTCAAATAAAGCTTAACATATACAGTACAAAACACTAACAGCAGCAGCCAGAATAAAATCAGTTGCCACAGTAGCCTATCAGATTGTAAATAACTTTATTAAACAGCTACAATTTTTGTTTGTAATTGCTTGGGATTGAAGTGCTTAGTGTAGTTCTTCCTTTGTCAATTAACTCAAATTTTCATTAAGTTAATTTTGAAAAATGGTGCGGATAATACACTCAGCTAAAGGATTATTAGGCTAATAGGGTGTTGAACAGGTGTTCCCAGTGCAGTCTTATCCTAATTCGTCATATAGCTGACGTTTCAGACGTCTTTTGACCATTCGTCAATATATGCCTTTCTAGGGCCCCTTAAACGTCAGTAGATGACGTTATGGGATCCTAAGCTCTACCCCAGACCTAAACCTAACCCTAAACCCAACCCGTCACCTAACTGACGCTAAAGGTAAAGTGTCAGTCTTATGACGACTCGGGGATCGTCATCTACTGACGTTTAAGGGGGCCTGAAAAAGGCATATATTGACGAATGGTCAAAAGACGTCCCAAAGACGTCAGTTATATGACGAATTGGGATGAGACTGTGTTAAGGGGGCCTAAAAATCATATATTGACGAATGGTCAAAAGACGTCCCAAAACGTCAGTTATATGACGAATTGGGATGAGACTGTGTTACAATAATCCTATTGAACAGGTTTTCCTAATAATCCTTTAGGTGCATTTAGGGGTGTGGTCCTGGTCAAGACAATCTCCTGAACTCCAAACTGAATGTCAGAATGGGAAAGAAAGGTGATTTAAGCAATTTTGAGCGTGGCATGGTTGTTGGTGCCAGACGGGTATTTCACAATCTGCTCAGTTAACTGGGATTTTCATGCACAACAATTTCTAGGGTTTACAAAGAATGGTGTAAAAGGACATCTAGTATGCGGCAGTCCAGTGGGCGAAATGCATGCAGGTATGCAGCAAAGCATTTGTGAACCCACAACATGCACAACCTTGAGGCGGATGGACTGACAACAGCTGAAGACCCCACCGGGTACCACTCATCTCCACTACAAATTGGAAAAAGAGGCTACAATTTGCAAGAGTTGAAGACTGAAAAATGAAAAAATGTCTCGATTTCTGTTGAGACATTCAGATGGTCGGGCCAGAATTTGGCACAGACAGAATGAGAACATGGATCTATCATGCCTTGTCACCACTGTGCAGGCTGGTGGTGGTGCTTTAATGGTATGGGGGATGTTTTCTTGGCACACTTAGTGCCAGTTTTGCATTGTTTAAATGCTACAGCCTACCTGAGCATTGTTTTTGACCATGTTCATCTCTTTATGGCCACCATGTACCCATCCTGATGACTACTTCCAGCAGGATAATGGACCATGTCACAAAGCTCGAATCATTTAAAAAATAGTTTTTTTTTAACATGACAATGAGTTCACTGTACTAAAATGGCCCCCACACTCACCATATCTCAACCCAATAGAGCATCTTTGGGATGTGGTGGAACGGGAGTTTTGTGCTCTGGATGTGCATCCCATAAAACTCCATCAACTGCAAGATGCTATCCTATCAATATAGGCAAGCATTTCTAAAGAATGCTTTCAGCTCCTTGTTGAATCAACACCACGTATAATTAAGGCAGTTCTGAAGGAGAAAGGGGGTCAAACACAGTATGGTGTATGGTTAGTATGGTGTTCCTAATCCTTTAGGTGAGTGTAAATTAGCAATTAGGTCCTCTTCCCCGATTTTACTTGTGGTTTCCATTGTGAACAATGCTAGCTCTTGTCATGTTCCCCACAGCAGGCAGAACTTATCATAAAGTTAGTGATAACATCCCCACACATTTAGAGGGATGAAACTGTATTGGTCAATTTGATTGTCAGGGACGTCACTAGGATTGGAAGACAGGGGGGGCTTAGCCCCAGGGTATTTTTAACTTTCGTTTGCAAAATCTTTGCACTCACATCTAGAGCTACACTTATGTCAACAACCAGTCAAGAAACCAAGATGTTAACAAGTAAAACGTGACAGACATATCCTCTTCTTCCATTTCTACTGTGTTAAAGAAAAGTTACTGTAATGTTAGCTTTTAGACACATCAAAGCTGCATGGGGAAATTTACCAGACTTTGCTCCTGATGAGTTATTCATATAAGCAATGACTGAAATGCTATCTGTCTCCTCATGTAAATGTATGATAAAGTGTCTTTCCCTCCTATAAAGCTGATCTTTTTTAAAATTAACAAAAGGCTACAATTTGTATTATATTCTCAATATGTACACATTCATTATAAATCATGTGCCTACATGATAAAAACGTCTATGTTAAGCCCGGAACACACCAAGCCGACGATGAACTAGCGCTGATGAAAGCAGACTGTGTTGTCGCCTGAAGTCTGCTCTCGTCGAGGTAAAAAGCTGCACTTGAACACACCGAGAGAACTGCAGGCGACTGTCAGCTAGAATGTGTGTTCTGCGCCTGCGTGTAATTGAGACAACTGTCTATTTCTGCAGATATATTAGTCTATATTCGTCATTTAAAAAGGAAAACCGACGCTGCCGGCTGCAGATACACATAACGTAAACAAAGCAGCGCGTGCTTACCGTTTTGAATATCAATCCTGCTAAACACTTTCTTGATTCCACTCCACTCATGTTAATATTGAAATATTCACCAAGGAACACTCAGGTAAGAAGACGTAACATAAGAACAGCCTTCTATCTTTACCATTTTGACTTCTTTGCTTGCTGTTTTGCTTTTATTCTCGTGCACTGACTGTTTCACTAAGCTGAACAGCCAATCAGACTTCTCTCTTTCCCCAACGGCCCGACGTCGATTCAACATGTCGAATCGGGAGAAATAAAGCCGACAAGGACTGTTTTTAGCCAACGGCACGGAACCGTGCCTATCACACCGAGGAGACTTAGTTGGCCAACGCAAAAAATCTGCCAGACGGCCGACCGTCGGCTTGGTGTGTTCCGGGCTTTAATGTTAATTGTCCCCTCACAATGACAGTAGGCTAAACTAATTATTACATTAGGGCAGGCTAACGTTACATGAGTTACAAAAGCAGTTCATGTGGATGGCGAAATTAAACTAACGTTATATTAGTTTGCCAGATTATTTTTTGACATTCGTTTAACATTTATAATGACCTAAAAAAACTGTCAAATATGAAACGTTAAGTTTAGCTACTACTTACTTACATCTTACTGTAATCTCGCAGTCACACTTTATCATACACTGAAGCGTCGAGTTGCTCTGCTGAAATTTGAGGATTTCGCGCTCAGCAGCGTCTGTGAACATAAAGCCCGCCTAGCCTACTTTGATTTGATTGGTCATCTCAAATATTCTGACATTGACGAGCAGTGACAGACCAATGAGGCTCAGATGAACACACACACCCTGTCCTCTGTTTCTGACGTGCTCTCTGATCGGCGCTGCTGTGGATTGATGATGAAGAATGAGCTGAACTGATTAACAAGACTGAAGCGAACACAAATTTGTGTATATTAATCACCAAATTTTTAGGGGGGCTAGGCAGAAGTTTAGGGGGGCTGAAGCCCCCCTAAAAAGGGCCTAGTGACGTCCCTGTTGATTGTCATTTTAAATTAGACTCCCATTTACTTACTATTGTTTGGCTCTCTGTAATTTCATATCTGGACCACCAATCACAGAGCTAAAGCTTTAGGTAGGAAAAAAACTAACCTACTTCAAAATTACAATAACAATACTGGAATCTCTACAGTGTCAGTCCTGGCTATGCAGAAGGAAATGATTACTATTTCTTCGCATCCAATTATTATGAGTCCAGCATGTTCTGGCATTTCACTTTGAATACCCAAAATTCACATGCAGGCTGTGGCTTGCATTGTAACCTTAGCATGGTATGCATGTTTGCCTAGCAGCTAGCATAATCAGCAGTGTTGTTTGAGAAGATTCATGAAATGCTGTCTGCATGCAATTTGTTCTGTACCTCTGTAATTTGAAATCATCTTACAGATAGAAGGAATATGAAGAAAAAATGGTGAGGTTAGACTTTTTCAAAATTATCAAAAATAGAAATTTTTTGTGACTTTTGAAACTCTAATGAAACTTTTTTTCAATTATCAAAATTATAAAAAAATTTGTGTGACTTTTGAAACTGTAATGAAATTTTCGTTCAGTGGATCTGTGGACATAGCATTTATAAGTTTACAAAATTGAGTTTTCATGAATCTAGAAATTAAATTGTAAGACTTACAACACAAATTTGTAGGCCCTATCATACACTTGATAGGGTGCAATGCAGGGTGCAATGCAAATGGTTTTTTGTTATTTTCAGCCTGACGCAGTTATAATTTTCATGTCCTGCGCCACGTTAAAAACCAAATGTATTTGCGCCCATTTGAGCACCCATTGGGTGCTGGTCTGAAAACGAGTTGTGTTCAGGAGCATTGTTGGTGCGTTGCTAGATTGAGGAAAATGAAGACTTTTTAAAGAGTTAGTGGTAACACTTTACAATATGTGTGCACTAATAAGCATTTATTCATGCTTAACTAATGCACAGATAATACTGAATTAATGTGTAACTAATGATTATTTAAGCTATTCATTAATAATTACCACATTAGGAACTAATTAAGAGTCTGTAAGGTTAATGTATTAGTTCATACATGAATTGTAATTAATTAAATATGTAATTGTGGATTAATTCCATAATAACTCATTTTTTAACTAATAGTGTTAATTAATATGTTAATTACCAGAATAAGCCAAAGCCTTGTATTTCAACTTCCAGATAATATGACATGTACACTAATATGCATTAATACATCATTAATTACTTAATTGTTAGTGCAAATTCATGCGCAAATTACTACAATTACCAAATGACTAGTTAAAGGCACACTGCGGAACTTTCTTTGTCACTAGATGGTGCTCGACCTCTAACTTTCACTTCTAGCGTCCCTAGAGGCCACAAGCGCCGCAACACTGTCGCAAATTAAAGTCAACAAACAGTTAACCGGTCAGCCTCCCGTGTCTTTAGATTGTGTGTGCTTGCAGTGTTCGATTCCCTTATAGCAGTCGACTGAGAGAGATAGACCGGGGTGAGCCCCGTGGAGCTTATCATGTCTGTGAGTGAATGTGGACGTGGGACAGCGGGCACATTCACTGCACTGAAAACACCGTCGGTCTGAGCTGACTGTATGTGTGTTGGTTTATTTTTACAGAAACCGTGGGAAATGTGGTGTGTAACGTTAGTGTCTGTGGGTACTACTGAGTCACGTTCACTACATTTAATGTAACGTTACATTTGACATGAGGCGATTTTATTAGTGCGAGCCCTGCACTGATGCGGTCTGTATTTGTGTGAAGAAATGAACACTGGGCTGTGGCCATTTTATTACACTCATAACACCATCGGCTGCAGCCGGAATACCAGAAAATACTACACTGCTTATATTAATTTATCTGGGTTACCTTGCAAATGGCAATTGTGTTCAGGCAAGCGTCCGAATTGGTCGAGCACCCCTCCTCCTCCTTTAGCTCATGCCAACGAGCGAAGCGAAAGCTAGACCAATGTGTTAATCCTCATCCTGGCTTTTAATTTGTCACTCTCCCCTTTTCTTTTTTTAGTTTCCTCTGATAAAACCGTTGCCTTCTTGCTTGTAGCTGTTGTTCGGCCATGACGAAAACATACAGACGGCAATCAAACGCGAGTTAAGCACTAACGTCAGAATCTGAGGAAGTTTGGGGTGGTGGGGGAAGTGACTAGTGTGCCGGAAAGCGGACGAATTTTGTAGTTCTTTTTGTGCTCGGGTTACTACCCGAAACCCGAAGTTACAAAGTGCTAGTAAAAGCGATACAGACACCTTCAGGCTACGGCAGACATGTCATTCAACCTATTGTAAGTCAATGTACCTTCTCAATCGGTTTTGGTAATATATTATAAAGGTTGAAGAGTTCCACAGTGTGGCTTTAATAATGATGTGCCTCAACAAGTAAAGTCATGACATAATGATACCTTTGCAAATCATTAGCTAATGATTAATTAAAGCAGACAACTGGAAGTTGAAGTGCATAGCTTTGACTAATTGTGGTAATTAACACATTAATTTACACTATTAGTTAATAAAATATGTTATTAAGGAATTAATACACAATGACACATTGAATTAATAGCAATGCATGTATTACTTAATCTATTAATCATATCGACTCTTTATTAGTTGCGTATGCAGTAATCATTCATTAATGATTTAATTCTTCATGAGTTAACTCATGATTATCTGTGCATTAGTTAAGAATGAATTAATGCATATTAGTGCACCCGTATTGTAAAGTGTTACCGAGTTAGTAATAGGGACAACCCTTTTAAACCATGCACCGGTCGCGCCAACCATTTTCCCCTTCGTTAAACTAGAAAAGTGGATTCGGACACGCCCCAAGTGCACTTGCCCCGAGCGCTTTATACCATGCTCTTAGATCACTAAAATAGGGCCCATAGTCTCTAATGTTTAATGTGGGTTATGATTTCTCAAAAACAGTTGTTAATTTCAGAAATGCCTTAGCTTGAAGAACTGTGGTTAAATTGTGCTAAATCCAGCAATATCTGTGAGCAATTGACAAGGAATATGACAGATGTTGAGCTGCAATTCAATAGATGACAGTCAACCACACAAATACTGAAACCACGTCAGGTATTAAAGAGTCCATTGATCAGCTATTCTTTTGTGACATGTCAGAGATAAAAGCAGAACCTGAAACTATAGCCACTCAATTCCACCAATTGCAACTTGCAGATAAGTTTTAAGATACATTTTATTGTCCCCCTTTAAGACAAAAGAGAAGAAACTACACGAACCAAGGGCAGAGTTGTCAGGCGAAACACTAGTCACACCTCCAGATGTAAAAGGCAAATGTTATAACCCCATGCGCCAATTTGGCGGACATTACATCAAAATTAATGAAGCTGTCAAGGCTATGTATAGCGCTGTGGCAGAGCCATTATTTGGATTTAATCCAGGGGCCTAGTCTCATTAGCCTCTCTCTCTATCTTGTCCCAGCAAAGAACACGAAGACTGACTCCTGCAGGTCACATTTAATAGTTTTGGAAAGTGACACTAGGCCCCTCAGATGTCTTTCTCAACCTTCATGCCTGGATTGCTAGTCAGGAACATCTGCGTACCCCCTTCACCTCACCTTTGACTGCAGGATTAGAGAGAATAGAGACCCCTCAAATAATTTCTACATGCAATAATGGGCCAAGTTATGTGTGCCACTCTTGCATAGTCATTTATGCTATGGCAAATAATCATTCTCTCTGACAGCTAACCGACCACAGTATCATTATTATAGGGCTCAAGGTTTTGTTTATATTCTTGCTTGCTGCAAGCACAATCTCTCTTTTGGTTGATGGACTGTAATTACTTGTCAAATTTGTAAAGCCACAGACACACCCATTATATAACCATTAACTTCCCCAATGCTGTTTTTGGTGTAACTTATGATAAAAAGAGCTTTAAAAAGAGTCTGTAGGACTTTGTCTTAAAGTCAAAATGAAATCAAAATCACGTTCCTAAAGCAGGTTCCTGGTATTTGTATGTTATTCCATGTTTTACAATTACAATCTTTTATAAACATGTAATTACTGTTCTGCTTGCATAAAATAGTTTTTTTAGGGATTTTTCCCCCATATGATTTCTAGAATAACTTGTTTCAGTTTGTCAGATTAGGAAAGTAATACGAATTACTTATGTAATTTTACATTGACTTTAAAGTAATACTGTAGATGTGATTTTCGTTTGGTTTGGAAAGTAGAAACCACTCAAATAATCATAAGCCTCTACTTCAGTTTAACTGTTTTGCCTGCAAAGACATTACTTTTGATTTCATCATGGATACCTTCAGTATTGATTGTCCTCCATCTGTTTTTCCACCTGTTATTTTTTATCTGTGGCAAGCTCCAAACCCAAAAAGGATGTTTTCAAGTTCTCTGGATAAAAAAGAAAAGTGGATGATTTAGAATTGCAAATGGTGTAGAGTGTTTGATTGCAGTATGTTTGGTTCTGTGACAAGTTGTCCTACTTGATAGTGCGTATTTTTCTTGTAAATTGCACTCTAAAAAATGTTGGGTTCCCTTTAGACATCCCATTAACCTAGCTGTTGGGTTACATTTTTAAATGAAAATTTTAACCCAACGGTTGGGTTTGTCCATTTTTTTTTTCAGTGGTTCATACTGGACATATATTTACCATGCCTTTCAAAAAATAAAATAATTTGTTGGAGATATGGCCTGCCAGGGAGTGCACAAGTTTATAAGTTTGAAACCGATCACACTCCCCATCTTCTCAAGTTTGTTTATTTTTGGTTCTGTACACTATAACAAATGCTGGGTTGTTTCAACCCAAATTTGGGTCAAATATGGACAAACCAAAAGTCCATATTTTACTCAAAATTGGGTTAACACAACCCAGCATTTTTTAGAGTGTAATATATTATCAATTAAAATCAAACAGCCCAATTTACAATTAACAACAATAATAATGAGTAACATAAAATTATTATGAATCTTCTCAATCTATTTTACATATGCACTATGAAAGAGAATATTCAATGAGAATTTATTTTAAATATGCTGAGGCATAATTACTGCAGGCTACTTGTTTTAGTTTTCTCTATGCCATACCACCTAAAGTGTTTCATATTTACATAGTAACTAAATTTCAAAGTGAATAACAGCTAAATATGCACTCAGTGTGATGTGTAATCAGCAAAGTGGTCTGTAAGACTCTACCTTCACAGTTCCGTCCGCACAGTTGCAGCACGAAATAAAAGCCTAGTGATATTATGGGTGGGGCTGAAAAACGGACATTACTGGAGAGTGGCCCTGCGCAGGCAGCTTGCTCTTGTCTGTATTGCTCTAGTCCCCTGGAAGAAATGAAATTAGTTTCCATGGTGACAATCTTCTTGTCCTGGCAATAGAATTCTCCTACACAGAGGACTCTTCCATGTACCGTTCTGTATGCCATCTCAGTGGCACTGCCCAGTATTTCTGAGTCATCTTAATAAATCAACATTTCACGAAAAGAGTCAGAAATTCAAGAGTCTGATGTGTGAGCCCGTTCTCATCCTTTAGCGTCACATAAAGCGCTTTATGACAAAACGGCGCTATACTATGCACATGGTACCCTTTATCGTTTATATAACACTGCGAACTCAAGGCGTCATAAATCCTTTAGCGTAATATGAGACTACCCTACCCTACCCCACACCTAAACCTAACCATCACAGCGCGTGTTATATAAACGATAAAGGGTACCATGCGCGTAGTATAACGCCGTTTTGTCATATAACATTCTATATGACGCTAAAGGATGAGAACGCGTTGGGATGTGTCTATGAGCAGAAAACGAATCGGTTACCTAACGTAACCTCGGTTCTCTCTAGATGAGGGAACGAGTATTGCGTAAAGCTAGCTTACGCTACGGGAAAGATTCTTCTTTGCCGAACAATTGAAGCCAAAAATTTTTATAATTTGTAATCATTGTCAACGCACTTCTCAGGTGCAGGACCTAGAGCGGGCTAACTAGCAGGCTCATTGGTTCGTTCCTGGGAAGTGCTCAAACCAATCGGAGAGCGGCGCTGAACCCGCGCCCAATGAGCGGACGACGCTCGCTCACTCACGTCAAAGCCCGCCGAAAGGGGCGTGGCTTGAGTGTATATAAGCGCTCTCCGTGGGTTGGAACAACGATTTATAGTGATGAAGCGAATCGCTGTTAGAGCGGGCACGGCCGGGAACGCAATACTCGTTCCCTCATCTAGAGAGAACCGAGGTTACGTTAGGTAACCGATTCGTTCTCTTACGAGAGGTTCTCTCGTATTGCGTAAGCTAGCTTACGCTACGGGAACCCCTGGTCAACGCCGTGCCCGGTCAGTCACCACAAGCATCCCCGGAGGGTGGAGGGAGCAATAGTGGAGAAATAATAATAAAGGGCAGAAGCCGTTTATATGAGAATATGAGGCCTAAAGAGGCGGCCGGCATAGCGGGCCATAGTATAGGAAGTTTCCATAGAATGGAGGGGGAAGATCAAGGGGCTAGCCGGTTGAAGGATTCCCCATAAAGCGTGGCTAGACGCTGCGGCGGGTTAGACCGCTAGTAATTTAGCCTGTAAGGCCGGTACTTCCAAGTTATAAAATCTGATAAAGGTGGACGGGGAAGCCCAGCCCGCGGCCACACAGATATCATGAATAGAAATACCACAGGACCAAGCCCACGAGGAGGCCATGCCTCGAGTGGAGTGAGCCCTGACGCCGAGCGGGCAAGGCAGATTTTTAGCCGCATAGGCGGAGGCGATAGCGTCTACTATCCATCTGGATAGTGTTTGTTTAGAAGCGGCCAAGCCTTTTGTGCGTCCCCCAAACGCCACAAACAGCTGCTCAGAACGTCTGAACGTGGCAGCGCGTGTAATGTACGCTCTCAGCGCCCGGACCGGGCAGAGGAGGTTGGCATTGGGCTCGCTATCAGAGGTGGGCAGAGCCGATAAGGATATCACCTGTGCTCTAAATGGGGTGCCAATCGCCTTAGGCACATATCCGTGTCTGGGTTTGAGAATGACTACGGAGTCGTTAGGGCCAAACTCGAGACACGACGCGTTCGAAGAGAGCGCGTGAATGTCGCCCACTCGTTTAACTGAGGCAAGAGCGATCAGAAAAACGGCTTTTAGGGAGAGATATTTGAGGTCAATAGACTCGAGCGGTTCGAAGGGGGGGCTTTCAAGGCCTCGAGGACTATTGAAAGGTCCCAAACCGGCACCGAGGGGGGCGAGGGGGTTCATCCTCCTGGCTCCCCTGAGGAAGCGGATAACCAGCTCGTCTTTGCCAATAGACTGGGCGCGTCGGGGACCAACGAAGGCCGCGACGGCTGCCACATAAACCTTCAGGGTGGATGGGGTTCTGCCCTTGTCCAGCATATCTTGAAGGAAGGAAAGCAAAGAAGAGACCTCACACTTAAGGGGGTCCAAATTCTTTTCGGTGCACCATTTTGAAAACACAGACCATTTAGCCGCATAGAGCTTTCTGGTAGATGCCGCTCTAGCGTGTTTGATCGTGTTCAAGACTCCCTCTGGCAAATCAACGTGTAATCGTTGGTCACCCATGCATGAAGCGCCCAGCGCTGCGGGTGGGGATGCCAGATTGTGCCGCGGGCTTGAGAGAGGAGATCTGCTCTGACCGGGATGGGCCACGGGGCTGTCTGAGACAGCTGTGTGAGCTCCGGGTACCAAATCTGATTCTCCCAACGCGGGGCTATGAGGAGCACCGGGTGGCGAAATTCCCTGATTCTCTGAATGACCTGCGGTAGCAGGGAGATGGGAGGGAAGGCATAGAGCGGGCGGTATGGCCATTCTAGCGCTGAACGCGTCCCTCGTTCTTCGAGAAGAATATCGGACAGTGCGAGTTCTCTTCTGTCGCGAAGAGATCTATCTCCGCTCTGCCAAAGAGGCGCCACAGTGACTGGACTGTAAGAGGGTTCAGGGACCATTCTCCTGGAGAGAGAAGGTTCCTGGATAGAATGTCTGGACCGTCGTTTAGGTGTCCCGGGACATGCGTCGCTCTGAGCGAGAGCAGATGACTCTGGGACCAAACTAGAATGCGGCGTGTCAGCAGGAAGAGATTCCTGGATCTGACCCCGCCCTGACGGTTGATGTAGGATACCACTGTCATGTTGTCTGAACGAATCAGGACGTGGTGACCCTGGATGCGCGGGAGGAACTGCAACAGTGCATACTCGACCGCGAGCATCTTGAGACAGTTTATGTGAAATGGGGTCTCCGATTCGACCATCGGCCAGAGGCCGGTGAGCCCTCGCAGACCGCACCCCAGCCTGTGTTGGATGCGTCTGTCGAGATTACCTTCCGGTGAGAGAAGGTCCCCATCGTGACGCCCCGTTGAAACCAATCGGTCACTGTCCAAGGCTGTAGTGCAGAAATGCATGCCTGAGTGACTCTGATTAGCTGGCGGCCCGTGGTCCACTCGCGCGGGTACACGGGTCTTTAGCCAGAATTGGAGGGGGCGCATATGTAAAAGACCTAGCTGTAGTGCGGCTGCAGCTGAGGCCATGTGACCCAGCATTCTCTGAAAGGTTTTCACCGGAACGCGGGTATTCATCTGGAACGAAGCGGCTAAACGCTGCAAGCGGCGTGTGCGCTGAGCGGATAAGCATGCTTTCATAGTGGTAGAGTCCAGGTCTATCCCAAGAAAAGAGATGGTTTGACTGGGCTGGAGAACGAATCTGAAATCTTTGAATCTGAAAATAAGCGTCTTTCAGATCTAGGGAGATGAACCAATCCCCTGGCGCACATGTGCGAGGAGTTTCCTGACCGTCAGCATTCTGAATGATCTCCACATGAGAGCTTTGTTCAGAAATCTGAGGTCTAGAATCGGCCTGAGGCCGCCGTCTTTCTTGGGGACCAGAAGATAACGGCCGTGAAACCCCGGCTCGGTTATGGGTGGAGGGACTCTCTCTATCGCGCCTTTTGTTAACAGTTTCGATATTTTCTGTGCGGAGCGTGCTCGCGGCAGCTGGGCTGACCACAGAAAGGGGCCGGGCGCGGGACGCGCGGGCGCGGCGAAACTGTAACTGGTAGCCGTCTTTTATAATGCTTAGTACCCACGGGGATATGCCGGGAATGGCTTCCCACGCTTTGAAGCATATTGCTAGAGGCTGAATGGCCGTGCTGTCCCGGTTGCTGCATGTAACGGGCTGGACACTGTGTGTGTGCTCGTGTAAACTGTGTGTGGCAACGGGATTTGCACTCAGAGAGGAGCTTATGGGCCGTGATACAGAGCGAGCAGAGGGGGACACGCGCTGCTTGAGGGCGTGCTTATGCTTTCTGCTACTCGAGCGGACGGAGGCCGCTGAGTGGGAGTGAACTCTGTGGGGGGCACGGGAGAAAGTGTGAGTGAACACGTGCTTGTGGTCACATTTTTTACACTTGAGGCTTTTATGCTCTTTATGTGAACTCTCTGGGTAGCCGTGAAAACGGCTGTTTGTCGCTCGCAAGCGGGTCGAGTCACCGGCTTGTTCTCGGTGAGATTCGCTGCTGCAGTCGGCGAAGGTTCGGGGACTAACAGAGGGTGAAACTTTGACGCGGTCCGGCCGCGGCGGAGAAGCCGCCTTCTCCCCAGAAGTGCTAGGCGGACTTCTGCTGATCAGGCTTCAGCGTGACCTTGGGGCGGGCGCTTGGGGAGCCTGTCTGCGTCGGCTGTCGGAGCGAGAGCGAGGGCGAGGGCGGCCGCTCTGCCTGTGCTGGGGATGGGCCTGAGCTTGCTGCGGGCGGCGTTGTCGAGGCGTTCTGGCAGGGGGCTCACCGGAGCGGCCTGCAGAAGTGTTACCCCGGCGAGGCAGGAACAAATTCATGGCCTGGGTGGCTTTCTGGACCTCAGAAAAGCGTTCTGACGATGCCCGTGACGGCAGATTCAAAGAGGCCAGAGGGTGAGACGGCGCGTTGAGGAAGACAGCGCGCTCAGCTTCGCTCATGTCCGTGAGCGTGAGCCACAAGTGTCTCTCGGCGACACAGAGGATCGCCATGCATCTTCCCAGCGCTTGAGCGGCAGCTTCGGTGGCGCGAAGGGAGAGGTCCGTAGCGCATCTTAAGTCGTTGAGCGCACGGCCGTCTGATCTTCTCTCGTTCTGCGCTGATGTCACTCAACAGGTCGGATTGCAGCACCTGGAGAACCGACATGGAGTGCAGCGCTGCACGCGGCCTGGCCAGCGCGCTGCAGAGGGCGCGGGTGTGGAAGGTAGAGGACGCTCTGCAAGCTTTAGAAGGAAGCTTCAGGGAGGGTCGGCGTCCAGCGGAGGGCGAGCGCAAGTGAGCGGCGACCAGGATCTTCGAGACGGGCGGCATCGCTGTATAGCCCTTCTCGGTGGCTCCGTCCACCGAGCGCAGCGAGGCGGAGACATCAGAGCGGGTCCGAGCCGAGGGGAGCTTTCCACGATTTCAGTGAGCTCGGCGTGGAGCTCAGGCAGGAAAGGAGCGGACCGGGTGCCAGCGGGGGCGGGCGCCGGTGCAGGTACTTTCCATCCATCCGGTTCGGTGGTAACTCGGGTGGTGGTGACCAGTCGAGGCCCAGACGCTCGACGGCAAGAGTCAGGAGGCGCATTAGGTCCTCTTCGATGCCGGAGCGGGTCCCGCGGAGCATGACGCCGAAGAGCCCAGTGAAGACCATTCGTCGCTGTTAGAAGCGTGCAACGAAGGCGACTCTTTCTCTTCCTCAGAGTCGAGGGACGCTGCAGAGCGGCCACTCGGCGGCAATGGGGGTCCAGCTCGGGTGGAGAGAGAGAGTGGTCGGGGGCGGCGGCTGCGGCCCACACACAGCCATCGCAGGTTCCGGCGGCCTCTGAGAGCGGCGCTTCTTCTTCCGCGGAGAAGTCAGAGGCGGCGCGGCTTGCGGCGGATTTAACGGTGAGGAGTCTTGCCCGCAGGGAAGACATTGTCAGCGCCTCGCAAGAGAGCATCCTCCATCGGCGAGGGCGAGTTCCGCATGTTCAAGCCCGAGACAGAGAGGGCAGATGAGGTGGCGGTCTCCGTCTTCGAGCGGTGCGCGGCATGAGCCGCAGGAAATGCGAGACATCTTTAAAAAGATGCTCACGCTCTTTTGTGATGGAGCAAGTGGAAGTCGTCGGACGGCGCTAGCTCGCTGAGGCGGCTGAAGGTGGCAGGGGCCGGCTTCTTCAGGCTTCTTGCTTGCTAGAAGGTGCCTTGTCACGACGACGGCTTCAGTCTTGCAACGGCAGGCGATTAGATCGCTGAATCAAAATGAATCGTTGTTCCAACCCACGGAGAGCGCTTATATACACTCAAGCCACGCCCCTTTCGGCGGGCTTTGACGTAATAAGCGAGCGTCGTCCGCTCATTGGGCGCGGGTTCAGCGCCGCTCTCCGATTGGTTTGAGCACTTCCCAGGAACGAACCAATGAGCCTGCTAGTTAGCCCGCTCTAGGTCCTGCACCTGAGAAGTGCGTTGACAATGATTACAAATTATAAAATTTTTGGCTTCAATTGTTCGGCAAAGAAGAATCTTTCCCGTAGCGTAAGCTCAGCTTACGCAATACGAGAGAACCTCTCGTAAGAGAACTGTTTTGCCGTGATAATGTCTCAACTGCAATGGATTTACATTTAGAGCTGTCAAATTTCCACATGATGCTGAAAATATGTAAAATGATGATTACATATGAGAGAGTCACTGTTTGTAACTGTTAACTCTGACTTGTCATTAGGACTTGGGTTGCTGATTAAAATGTCACAATATATTTTTTCAGACTTTTGCTGGTAAAGGGTAATTCAATCACCACTGGCAAAATGGGCTTTCAATAAAGAATACAAATACAAATGCAAATGCCTTGCTTGAGTAGGTACAACTTCTTAACATACTTTGAGTTTAAAAAAACTACATGCTTTTAATATTCATTTTGTTTTTATTATAGATATTTAAACTGACACTGATCTGATCTAACAAGACGCTTAGTCAGTCGCTGGTTATGAAACGCAAGGTGTGCAGAGATTGACTGACTAGCATTTAGGTCTCGGTCTGTCGTTGACACCTGTTCTCTGCTGACACCTCTTCTCATTTGTCACGGTCATGCTTTAGCCTCCGTCAACACAGCAATGTTTGCTCACAAGCTCTTGCTGAGTTTTATAATGAGGACCAAGAGCGCCACTTTTACGGGATGGATGGGAACTGTTGCAGTTTGATGTCTCCCGGCAAAGCCTCAGAAGCTCGGCACTGTTGATCGTTTCCCCCGAGAGAGCGTGTGCTGAGTGTGTGGCTGCTCAATGTGCAGGTTCTCTGGATTAACTCCAGGATTATAATTAACACAGCCTCAGAATCACCTGTGGTAGGGCCACCTGGGTCAAATCTCAAATGGATCTTGATATACAGTACATCTCTCCGCATGTCATTTGTGCCATGTGTATAGACTCAGAAGGCAATTGTCGCCGTTTATTATATCCTTATACATCTCACAGGTTTGGGTAACTTTGCTCACAAGTCTATAATATATTACTTGATGCATGTTATAAAGACTTATGGGATCCAGACATTTTTGACATCACAGCAATGGCTCAAGCTTCTTTTGTTTTATGCTGTATAGCATAGGCATTTTTAAGCTAATGTACTGATTTTTGTTTAAGACTATGTACATTTAGATCTTTTCTGTCTCATTAAAGAAATATATTTCCTTTAAAATGGAACACAATTTGTTAGAAGCCAATCGGAAACATTAGTAGAAAAAGTATTGTTTTTTTTATTATTCTATGTGCACAAGTGATGCATGTCTAAAACATTCAAATTTGAATGCCAATCCATTGTATTTTACGAAACCAAAAAACATTCCCAGACTATAAGCAGACAAGTAATGCCAGAGGAACCTGTCTAATTTTGATGATTTATCAAATGCTTGTTCAGTGAAGATCGTTGATGAAAAAGTTGTACTCTCTGTTTTGTTGGAATTCAATGTATTCTCATCCCAAGGCATCATATACGACACTTTTGCCAAAGCGTAGAACATCTTAATGCACATGGCTTCCCTTTAGCGTCAAATGACGCTTCGGTTATGGTAGGTTTAGGTATGGGGTAGGGTTAGAGTTAAACCGCTAGGAGGTGCCTTCTGCCCCATATATATCTGCGTCTCATTTGACCCTAAATGGTGCCATGTGCGTTGGATGTCTAAGCTTTGGCAAAGCGTCGTATATGACGCCTTGGGTTGAAAACGGGCTCAGGCATCATGTGATTAGCATCATTAGATCAGCATCACACTATCACTGTGATCAGCTTCACAGCATCATATTATTAGACCAGGGAAAAGCTGCTAAAACCAGTGTGATACACCAAAGGATCTGAATCTTCTCACAAGTTGTCAGCCGAGATACACTGCTATTTACACCTGGTTTTAACTTGCATTTCAGATGTGTCTCTTGTGGTAACTTGTAATAGGATTTTAGGTTAGGGCTTCTGATTTCATGACAGCATACATTACTCTTCACATTGTTAAATAAAGCCTGTACTCTGGATCCCATCAGGAAAAATTAACATCACAAATGCAATGTTGTCGTGCAATTCTGATTACCTTTGAATGTAATTAGTAAATTTGGATGCCAAAATATTTTAGACCTTCATTTAGTAATGATGACTTCTGATGGAACAACCCAAGGCAATGTTAATACCAGGTGT
This sequence comes from Hybognathus amarus, assembly GCA_030378365.1. Taxonomy (NCBI): domain Eukaryota; kingdom Metazoa; phylum Chordata; class Actinopteri; order Cypriniformes; family Leuciscidae; genus Hybognathus; species Hybognathus amarus. Next base: position 171,934 of record JAQIUQ010000408.1, read on the forward strand.
AAATGAGCTGATATTATTCAATTAACATTAAGGGCCCTATACACCAGGCACAATTCGGCACCAGGCACGACGCAAGTGTTTTTTGCTATATTCTGCCTGATGCAGTTTTCATTTTCACATCCTGAGCCATCTATAGGCGGGTCCACAACGTGCATACACTCTGCTTATTACACACACAGGGACGTGCAGCAGCACACAAACATGCCAAACATTATGGAATCCGGCTTGTCTATGTAGATTATCTGCTCGTGATTTAACCTTGCCCACAAGCAGATCCGTTTCCTCCCTGGAGACTCGGCCTGTCTTTCGAACCCGATCTCATGAAAGTTCGTATTTATAGCACGAGTGTCATTTCTCGTGCCATTTATACGCCAAAACAGTTTTTGCGTGTATATGGTACGCATTTTTGGCGTGCATATGATACGCACTTTTTGATGTGTAATACGCACAAACTCCCCACCTCCCTCCTCCCTAAACCTACCCCAGGGTTTTTTAGTGCGTAGCATTTACATGCAAAAAAAAAAACATGTTTTGACGTATAAATGCCACAAGAAATGACATTCGTGGTATAGATATGCATTTTCATGAGACTGTGTTGGTCTTTCTGCTTGCAAAGACTCTGATTGATTTCTTGCACATTACACCCAAAACACATCCAATAATAGGGACAACACTTTTAGACCAAGCAACTGGTGTGCAGTGCCGATGATTTTTCCCGTCGTTAAACTAACAAAAGTGGGATTTGCGCTGTGCGCTTTAGACCATGCATATTCGTTAAAATATGGCCCTTAGAGTTTTTAACCAAGACCATACTTGAACTTTTTAGTGATTATTCACGTTAAGCGTATTTGGCTTGCTGTCCACAGTGGAGGGTCTCGAGGAGCAGCTTCAACTTGAGCTTAGACAAGTCACCTTCATTTAAATAGCGCTTTTTACAATACAGATTTTTTCCAAGCAGCTTTACAGTGATTACAGGAAAATAATGCAACAAAGTTTAATTTGGCTATCCAGCAGATCTAGAAGAACATAGCGTCATAGTCAAGTTTAAGTAAGTTCAGTGATGGTTAATTTTTGTTGTAAAAAAGTTATTTATTTAGTTAATTTATATACTGTATATGGCCGCTCTTAGAGAAAACAGTGATGTCATCGTTTAGCTCCGTTCAGTAATAATATAATGGTGTAGGCAGATCAATAATATTGTAGAATATTAAAGGGGGGGGTTGACTGCTTTTTTTTCTTTGCATGATTTTATTTATGGGGTGCAATATAACATGTATTCGTGGTTTTTCTTTTTTTAAAGTCTTATTTTTCATAAACTTCACCTTTATTGTCAGCCGCGCTCTCCTCTGTCCCCCTGAACGAGCGGTTCACTTCCTGATTCTATGAAAACACTCCCCCAGAAACACGTCGTGAGCTCAGATTTAGTGATGGGAAGTCCGGTTCTTTTCTGCGAACCGGTTCTTTCGGACAGTTCGTTTTAATGAAACCGGTAGAAAACGGTTCACCAGTTCTTTTACGTCATCACGTAATGACGTCAATTTTATCATCCGGCGGAAAAATTGTTCAAATTAAAGGCATTTGTAATCATAACTTTAGTTAAATAATAGTACTCATCGTCATAATCATCTTGGATAAGTTTCTTACATTTACATTTTGCAAACAAACCCTACTGCAGCCTAGGCGATGTGCTAACGCCGATGTTTTACATGTTTTAAATATATAAAATGCATAAATGGTCTTCATCATTTTATTTGTCATTAAATAAACTTACATTTCGCCAATTCGCACCTCTCATTTCACCCCGTACTGGGTGCTAATGTATCAGCACAGGATCAGTCGGCCGAAAGAAAGTTCTGTTCAGAGACGGTGCTATCACGCATGTGCAGTATCTCCAGCTCATCGGTTCTCCGCATCGAACGTGTCCGAAAGAAACAGTTCTTGGTTCTGTACTGGTGATTCAAGAACTGCAACAACCAGTCCTCATGCTCGAGAACCATAGCATAGGCCATGTGTGTGCTGAGCTGAAACCTGAATAGTCGACAAAACTAGAAAAACGATGCATGTCTGACTCCAATATAGCCTTCTGTAGCCATACAGTATACATGTTTATAATGTGTTAACATAATGAATTAAACATATATTTTTAATTCGTTATGTTAACACATTATAAACATTTACTAAGCAGTGCACCATTAAAACCTTGGCAAGAGTTTACATCAAAGATTTATATTGTAGAAATTAAATGAGCTGTTCCTGAAAATATAATTTTAGTTATAATGATAAACATGTTTCCAAAATGTTTTATTTCAACCCAGGCTCATTGGAAATACGTTACTCTGCCTACATTTTTGCAAAACCTGAAATACGTACCTCCAGGTACGTTTCCCTGCACTTTTCGGGTGAAATGTAAACTAGAGGCGCAAGATGCGTGTTTATAATACGTAGGTTTTAATACGTTATTTTCAAAGATATAAAACGTACGTTTTTGTACGTTTGGATAGATGCTAAAACGTATAGTATGGATGTATTTGTAACATTTAAACGTAACATTATTACGTTTTTACAGCTACAAAACGTTAACTGTTTACGTATGTTTCATATCATAACGATATCTGTATACTTTCACTTTTAAAGATAAATGTAACAAGATCCCTTAATCCTACTCCCAAAATCTAAACATATCCATTTTATACAGAATATAAAAAGGATAAAACGTAAGTTAATGGACAGAAATGTGTAGGTAAATGAGTTTTAGCATTAAAATATATTTTGAGCCACTAATCCTACTCCTATCCCTAAACCTAACCATTCCTTAAAACTACGTAGGCTAACACAATTATGAAGAAAAAAAAAACATAACAGACAGACAAGTATACATTTCACAATAATTTATTTATTTTGAAAATGTCAAAACCGGTAATGTTAACATTACCAAAAGTCGTTCACATGATGATGCGTTGCAGTCGCAGTCCTCTGGCAGTATTATAGTAGTTGTGTACAGATCAGAATTAAAGTTATTAACGATAATCCATGAAAATGTTAATCTGATTTCGGTTTGCTCTCTGAAGGCGCGCGCCTTCTCCATTTCAAATTTACTATACCGACTGAAACACGGCATGTCGCATATCTGTGACGATGCAGGCGAGAGCCAATGAGCGTTTGATATCACTGCCGTAAAACATGTCGTAACGCTTCTTGAAGGCGCATTATTTGAATTTGAATTCATCACCAGCGCGGATTGGACGTTTGCGGTCGCTGCTGAGAAATGAAGATGAAGATCAATGGATAAAAGGCTGAATTTGGATCTGTTTCTTGCAAACGGATTCTAGGTTTTGGTTTACATCAAGCTAATAAAATGCATGTCTTTTGTGAATGTATCAGTATGTTGTGTTTTATTGGAGAAAATGCTTTTTGTGTAAACACTAAATACTACAAAATGGTTAAACAAGGTATTTTTAAGGTTAAAAGTGTATTCCTTTTTAACACCACGCAGGCTAACCCTCCTGTAGACTCGGAATTAAAGCCTCTTGTGTTTCCCCATTATTATTCAATTTACGGGACCGGACACCAGTTATCTTGCCAAGAAAGTTTTATTATATATATGTCAGGAGAGAAACTTCAAAATGTTGAGTTCATGCCAGGTCTAAATGTTTCTTTGTTCCTCACATCTGGTCATGCCTACACGTTCCTCGTGTTTCTCATGTTTCTCTGTTTCTCGGTTTCTCTGTTTCTCTGACCCGGAGTACAGAGACCTTTGGTTTTATACATCACATACAGTCTTACAGCTTCCTTGTAAGGTAACAAACATGTTGCTCTGAGCTTCTTAACTTAGAACGTATATGTCATACATACAGTTGTTTAACATGTCACGATTCTCTTCCATATTAAGAACTATCCTTGTTGGTTGTACATCTGTGATACACTTACATCAGTGGAAACATTTATGCTGAGTGAACATGTTACATTGCACACATACCTCTAAGCAGAATATAGCTTTCCCCTGACATATGTTATCTCTCATGCTCTCAAACTCATGCTTTGAAACTCCATAAGATAATACATTGATTATAAATATTAATAAAGAACAATAATACAGATACATAATATTTAATAATGAAATAACATTAAAAGATGAAATTTTAGTCTTCACCTCCAAAACTTGCTGCAGAATGCATGAACAGAGCGAAATGTTAATATTTATGAACAGAAAATATGCAAAAGAAAAAAAATATACCACTTAGAGCCTCTAGTGGACATTTCACCCGAAAAGTGCAGGGAAACGTACCTGGAGGTACGTATTTCAGGTTTTGCAAAATGTAGGCAGAGTAACGTATTTCCAATGAGCCTAGGTTGTTTTATTTTGTTGCACTTACTGATGTTCAACTAAATACTTAGGAAACATACATTTCGTCCCTCAGAAAAAATTGCACGCAAGCTCAGCTCATCAACTCATCAGTTCGAACGTGTCAAAGAGAAACAGTTCTCGGTTCTGTACTAGCTATCCGAGAATCGCTGTACCTGTACGTTCGGTAGTACACGCATGCGCAGTATCAGCTGCTCGAGCTCATCAGCACCATAGTTCAGTGAACTTTTTGAGTTACTGGAATAAAATGTACTCTGGATATTGGTTTATTTCGATTTCGGAGGGACTGTCAGGCATGTCTGAAAGTGAGTAACTTTAGTAACTTGTGTTTCAGCGCTGACGCAAGACGCGAACTGATTTAGTGTACTGGTTCGACCGGTTTCACTGAAAAAGAACCGGTTCAGAAGAAATCGATTCGTTCATGAACCGGCCATCACTACTCAGATTGGTTAGTTTTGCCCGGTGTATTGCGACTTGGCTAAACTGTCGCTACATTGTCCGGAAGATTAACGCCCATTACCTTTACAGGCATGTCATGAGCTCTGGTCCAGATGTAAATATGTGTCGAACTGCAGTATCAGTTTCAGGCAGAATCAGACTCGAGAAGCCGTGATGAAGAGAGTCAAACAGAACCTCACCACACACAGCTCTTACTAAACGTTTCTGAATGATAATTTGCTACATTTTTTAACTTTATACATGTTTGTTTTACACAATAGCATCTGACTGACAACAATAGCAACTGACTGGCTACTAATGTTATACTCAAACAGCGTTGGCATGTTTACATTGTTGATCAAATCGAAAATAACGTCATAAAGCATATATACATAAAAAATAAGTTTAAAACATTAGTACTTATAGAAAATTCAGGTCCATTATGTTTGTACGCGTTTGTCGTAGACACAAAACAGCATAGTCTAACTAGTAGTGGCTAGTATAAAGCCAGCGCTGGCATTTGAAAAAAAATTAAACACAAGGCTATGTCTTGAATTATACATGCAAATACATTTAAAATGATGAAGTCTTAGCCTACTTACAGAATGTGGCCCAACACTGCTGCCTCTTGTTTTAAAGTTGGAACTGCTTCATGTTTTAGTAACAGTTTCTTGTTGAATCCGGTGTTGAACTTGCTAGATTACGATTGTCATTTTCAGGAACATAATCAAACATAAATTGTATCCATTTTTGACGAAGTACAGCGTCCGTGGGAAGTCCAAACACAGAAGACCTGACAACTGGGTGAACAACACACTCTGACGTGCCTCAGGCATGCCCTTTCCGGAGGGAGGGGTTGATGCAAATGTGTAGATTAGTGACGTACCATAACTTAGCTGTAGTCCCAATCGAGTCATTTTTGTAGGCAATTATACTTCCTGATTTTTAAAAGAAGATATCTCTGCTTACACTAAACTTTCAGTGCTGCAACTTTGCAGATACTGTTCATGCACCAACAGCAACATTACACACTATTTAAAATGAAAAAAGTGAAATCGCAGTCAACCTCCCCTTTAAGTGTCCCGAACCATGCAAGCCAAAAGCCAAAGGCGACAAAAGGCGACCATGGCAAGGAACCAAAGATATACACCCCACTGGGACTGACTAATGCTTGGATGATGAGTATGGTAGCGATTTGCCTTAATTATGCTGGTGGAGAAGGTGAGGTGGAGGGATGCCAGCGCAGCTGATGCCAGAGCAAGGTGAGCGGCTGCTTATATATGCTCCGGCAGTTAATTGAAAGATTTGATGGGTTCACTTCACTCCACCCTAAATTACATTTATAAAAAGGGAGCACTGTGCTTTCTAGGCTAAATATAATATAATATAATATTCCAATAATATGATCAATTTAGAATTTGAATAAATGTTTTGACCCCTCTTAAAACTGCTGTAATTGAAATAGTGATAAAACATTGCAATGGAAAGGAGAAAAATGTTTGTCAAAATAGATAACTAATTATCTAAATGCATTAATAAATACTATGCATTCAAATACTGAACATTCAAATGCTGTTAGCAATTATTTGTTAAAGTGATGACTTGTAAATCTTGTAATCGTTTAAACTATCAATGTACACTCTAAAAAACGATTCGTTGGCTGAACAAGCATTACTTATAAAAGTAATAAAAAATTAAGTATTCATAACTTTTCAACGTTTACTTAACATATATAGTGTGTGTAACACAAAAATATAAGTTACTAGGTGCACTTAAATGTATGCATAAATGAAATGAAAAAACATAAGACATGTCAACTACTACAATAATTGCGTCAAAATTAAGTAAATCGAGCATATCATTTTAAGTAACTATATGAGCCACGTGATATGCAATTTCCCTTGATGCCTATCTTTAAGCCATTTTGTGAAACACATGTGAAGACGTTGAGAAGTGGTAAGCTTATTTTTTGTACTTAATGTAAGCCTACACATGATCATTTATTGCATTTTTGGTCAAGAAATTTACTATTAACTGAATTTCAGAATTGCTATGAATTTTGCATCAACAATTAGAAACGTGTTACTTACGTAACATGTAAACGTTTAGTCTACATGTTAATGAATAAGAGACGTGTTTTACACGTGAGATTTTGAAGAGTGTGCTTCCATCGAATGAATCAAGTGTCAGTATTTATTGTTTTTTTCAAAATATATGACCTTGATGTTGGCTCGTATGCATTAGTGTGTTCACACCGAACGCGAATTTATTTGCGATAGCAGATTACATTCATAGTCAATGCAAATGCGTCTTTATAGCACGCATGTGTATTGTCGTGTAATATATACGCTAAAGTGAGTTTTTACGTGCATATTATACGCATTGGTTGGTTAGGTTAAGTTTAGGTGTGGGGTGGGGTGCGTGTGTATTAGACGCTTGCTAGAATTAGTGGTGTGGGGTGCGTGTATACGCAAATGAACTGCGTATCAATTGCACGACAAAAACTGCGTCTCATATGCACGTAAAACTAATTTTCGCGTATATATTACACGACAATACACATGCGTGTTATAGAAACGCATTTACATGAGATGCATGGATCGCGGGAAAGGGGGCCTTGGGCGCGGGCAGAGAATGTCTGACGGGCTCTCGGCGGGTTAGCCTACTTTCAAATATTAAATTCGAAAACACATTGACAGCTCATTGTGCACGATTTATCATTAAATAATGATTCAAGCACAATATTATTCCTAAATGACAGCGACAATTCAGTAAATTAAACCATCAAAATTATTTAAACAAAAGTTTAGCTTCAAATAAAGATTGTAGATCTTTCCTGTTTTCCAGTAGTTACTATTTAAATGTTTCTGAAGTGATTCGTTCAAAACCTTTGGACAAAAGTCATTAACTTCTGTTTTTTGATTGTTTAATGTTTTTAAAAGAAGTCTCTTCTACCCACCAAGCCTTCATTTCTTTGATCCAAGAAAAACTGTAATATTGTGACTATTATTATTATTTTAACAACTATTTTCTATTTGAATATATTTTAAGATGCAATTTAAAAGTTTTGGGTAAAAAAAATTAATAAGTGAAATGCTTTATTGTGTGTGATTTGCATGTTTAATTTATTTTAAGACATTGAATTATCTGGAGCAGTGCAGTAAGCAGACCAATATAGATCTAAAATAAGTTAAAATGGTTGGTTCAACTGATTTAATTGTCTTATTTTTATATATAAATGAGCTTAAATGTTAAGTTAACATAACTAAGATTTGTTTTGATCTCACATGGCCTGCACTGTGTTGGATTTACTTAAAATATATATGCACCATTTTTGCAGCATACTTTTTAAGTAATCCGGACTTGGACTAATTTTACATAATATAAACTTAAAATATTTGAGTTCACGTAACATTCTTTACCTAAAAATATATGTAACATGATGAATACATTTTAAGTAAAGAGTGTTGCGTGAACTCAAATAATTAAGTACATAAAACAAAGATTTTCTTGTTAATTTTAAGTAAAATTATTCCAAGTTGGGATTACTTAAAAAGTATGATGCAAAAATGGTGCATATATATTTTAAGTAAATCCAACACTGTTGCAATTCTTATTATGGTGGTACTTAGGAGTTGTTGCTTACACATCGCTTATCTGCACTTTACTAGAGCACCCTCAATGATTTGATTCTAGAATGAGCCTGATATGAAGTGAATTGGAGAATAATGAGAAAATCCACCAACTTGCTCTCCATAGGAATCAATAATTATATATATATATATATATATATATATATATATATATATATATATATATATATATATATATATATATATATATATATATATATATATATATAATATATTAATAATAATAATAATTATTATTATTATTATAATTATTATATATATTGAAAATATTTTCTAAATTCAATTTTGCAAAAGTGAAATACTTTGCAAATATGCAAGCTAGGAAAATTGTGAAATTTCAAGTTCATAGTTCCATGCATGATTGCCAGTATTGCAATTAGTACAGTATGTAAGGTAATGTATATGATATTTCAGTGTTTCTTAAATAAAAGACAATGTCCAGAAATGTTTGTTTTTTAATCATTCTTTTTAATAAAGTTTTGCATGAATCCTTGCCCATAAAATCAGTAGCGCATGACATTGACATACAATCTATGTAGCTTATTATTATTTTTATAAGAGGCAGGACTATCTGGCCGTTAAACTATGCAGTTTTTTTTAAATATATATATTAAAAAAACAATGTACATATGCACATGTAGCTTTCAGAGCTTAGAAAACAGAAATTAAAAAGAATGACTGTGTGTTCAATTCTGTTATTTATCTAATGTGTGGATGAGCGCTGATATGATTTACACCCACAGCTTTGTGAGTGCAATGAACTGGAGTCAAACCAAGTGCCTCCTGACTTTGCTGTAGAGTTCAAGGATGGAATTGCCACCACGGTTCATTGTGTACATAATGAGCCTCCTTCAGTGGTGTCAACCTCTGTTAACAGCATATAGATCCTTAGTGCTTGAATGCTGGAGCTTCAGATATCCAGGCTTGATCGATTTGGGTCTGGAGGAGATGTGAGGGGAAACTGACTGCATCTCCAAACACCTTTAGAACATGTTTCTGTGATTGTCTTGTTTCAAAACAATACATTTCAATGCGTCATAACCCATTCAATCTAGAGAGAATTTGCTGGTTATATGAAAATTATGTAGAAGAGTTCTCAATTATTATTTACTGATAACCTTCAAAAAAAGTAAAACAACATCCTTTCTTTCATATTGCTGTATATTTAAATTTCTTTCTTTTTCTGAGCTACGCCAAATGTAAAACACTCAAGGTGTTACAGATTGTAGACCTATAGAATGGAACAGAAGCCTTCTGGGTGTAAAAATCATTATTCCATAGGGAAACCCTCTGAGGTTGTTGAGCAATGATATGGTGTGGTATGTGTCAGGTCAGGAGTTAATAAGCAATGAAGCACACAAGCCAGGAGTAGCAAACTTCATCCATCTTGTTTACTCATTTACTTCAATTTGCACGCACATTACACAACTGTTCTCTCATGACAACTATAAGAGAGATTGCCATGGTAATAGAGATTGGCATGGTAATGGGCATGGCTATTTTAATGTATTTGGAGGAATTGGTGGAATAGATCTGCTACGCTGTTGCTGCAGAGCAAGTACCGAGACTTGCTATGGCCAATACATTCATAGACATTGCTTTGAGTATGTAAGAAATCCTGCTGTTACATGTAACATACAAGAATTAACCCCCCTACAAAGCAAGAGACAGGAGAAAAGTGCAGCGCACCTATGTTCTGTCGAGGGTCTGGCGATAGAGGGGGATGGGAGCTGCGTGGTCGGGGGACGACACATGCTCCCTTCCGCACCCTCAGAGACAGAGAGGAATGAGTGGGGCGACACCCTTGGGCATCGAGCGCACTCATTCCAGTCTGTGTGCTCAGTGATGATGTCAAGTCTTTCTTTAACCAACTCAGGGTGCTGCCCACCCGTGGGTGAGCAGCGGGGAGTGGAGAACAAAAGATTCTCCCCGGCCCTCCACCGGGGAAGGAGCGGGCCTGCTACCTCCTCCCGAGAAAGACTCGACGCCAACACTGAGCAGCCCGTCTCAGGAACGCCGCTTGGCCTGGCGTTCAGCGGGGCACGGATCCTGAGGGGGCTGTGACGCTCCTCTGCGGTCACCTCGACGACGCGGCCTGGTGAAGGCTGCTGCTGTGGCCGCGCCGGAGGGAGGGGGGCCGCAGGGGGGCGTCCTCGGCGGCGAGCAGGCTGAGGCGGCTGCGCCGACGGCTGGGTGGAGGCAGCAGCTGGCCGTCGGGGCAGGATGTGTTTAATCGCCTCGGTCTGCTTCTGAGCGGTCGAGAACTGCTGGGCAAAGTCCTCGACCGCACCGCCGAAAAGGCCCACCTGGGAAAGCGGAGCATCAAGCAGACGAGTCCGCTCGGCTTCGCGCACTTCCGCCAGGTTGAGCCATAGGTGGCACTCCTGGACCACGCTAGTGGCCATCACCTGACCTAGGGATCGAGCGGCCACTCTCAGTCGCCCGGAGAGCGAAGTCAGTGGCGGCTCGAAGTTCGTTGAACGAACCCTGGTCAGTCCCTCCCTCGCACATGTCTCTGAGCAGTTTGGCTTGGAAGACCTGCAAAGTGCTCATTGCATGTAGGGCGGAAGCTGCCTGTCCCGCTGCGCTATAGGTGCGCGCCGCCATAGACGACGAGAACCTACAGGCTTTGGACGGGTGCTTGGGAGGTCCCCGGGAGGAGGCACTCTGCGGACACAGTTGCATCGCAACAGAGCGCTCCACCGGAGGCATCCCCGCATACCCACGGGCAGCCGTGTCCGCGAGGGGGAAGGCGGGGGCTGACGGGCGGACACGGGAGGTCAAAGGAGCCTGCCATGTCTTCGTCAGCTCCGCATGCAACTCGGGGAAGAACGGTATTGGGGTTGGCTGTGGCCTTGCGGCGGCAGCTTTACCCAAAAACCATTCATCCATCCGTGAGTGATCGGGGTGAGGCGGAGGGTTCCACTCCAGCCCGATACTCACGGCGGCCCGAGAAAGCATGGCTGTCATCTCGGGATCAGACACAAGCGGCGCCGGCACTCCCGAGGGAGGCAACGCCGCCGTATCCTCCTCCGAGGAATCGAGCCCACCTTGTGATGCTGTGATCGACATCACATCATCCTCTGGAGCGCCGAGCGAAGCAGAGGGTGCCCGCGAAGAGGCAGACGTCTGCAACGCCCCAGCGCTCGCTGGCTGCAACACTGTTGCGGTGGGTGTGGCCCGAGGAGCTAGCGTCGGGGTATCATGCCACACTGTCACCGACAGATCACCCTGGCCGCGACCAACGAGCTTCCCCGGGTAGAGGAAGCAGATCGGGTAACGGTGGCGGGGACTCTCACAGTAAGATCATTGAGTCTCGATCTCAGTGTTGAGATGGTCATATTCCCACAAAAGGAACATGACTCATCCACGAGGGCTGCTTTTGCATGACGAAGACCCAGACATACAAAGCAGCGATCGTGACCATCAGAGGAGGAGAGAAATCGACCACATCCAGAAGAACACGGGCGAGCTATCTCTAAAAGACGTGCCACGTGCAGCTCTTTTATGAGAGGAAATTCACTCTTGAGCGCTGAGGCGACCAGGGAGAAGCGCAAAGTCTGGCAGACCACTGCACAGATCGCAGGCAATGCAGAATCTCGCTGGGTACCGCCGTCACACCAACGCTGGAGAGGACGCTCGTCTCGAAGAGGCTTTGATCAGTGAATGGCTTGTGGAGTGAAGAATGCTCTTGGCTCCGAAGCGAAAACATACTGCGGTTGCGTCTCACTTCCTCCTTTTATACCCATGAGGTGGGGCGGAGTACGCTTATGCAAATTCCAAAAATTCAAATCTGTAGAGTGGAATCGGGATCCTCCTTAGGGAGAGACTAGTTGGCACTTCAGCACTGCATTGTCATCGGGTCCAGAATTAATCAGGCCCATGAATGAGTATACTGTACATTGTGCCTTACAGTACATTTGTTTTTGAATATCTGCTGTGATTAATATTGGAGCTGGTTGCTTTCATGCATGGTTAAATGTATATATTATATAGTATATTAGTTAATGCCTATGGAGAAAATAAATGAATGGAAAAATATTTCTAAAACCAAAGATCCTGAAAAATAGACCACTATTGCTGCATTGTGAAGTTGTATTGTGCTGTATTGTGAAGAGTGTTCCATCTGTCATATCATCATATCATAATCTGATGAACTGCCTCAGGGTAATTCTGGAGCTAGTAAAATTATGCTGGAAAAGCAATACATGCCAAAAAAGGTGTTGATTATGATATTAGTATGATTATTCAGGAGAATTTTGTGATCAATTTATCAAAAATGTCCACCCAGCATGCCATGTAGGCAAATACAATTCATAATAATTGTGTAAAAATAATTTTCTTTTGAGAAGTTATATATGCACTTGAAATTTCTTGACAGATTCAGTGAGATTTACATACATTAGTATGCATACTGTTAAAGGGGACATGTTATTACATGAAAGCGGAATGTTATTTGCTTTTTTGTAAATGAAAACTCCCTCATTGGTCCACACAGACCATATAATATTATTCTACAAATGCAAGTTATTTGGAATAAGAATTTTCAGTTTTCCGGAAATTAGTTATAGTTCCAGATCTTTCTGCACTTCATCAGCTCCCAACATCTCTCCCTGCAGTTCTCCATTTACCTTCTCCACATCCATCAAAGCCAGGGGTTCCAAAGTGTACCAGTCAACAGGAGTCAAGGAAATCTTCATTTCAAAGTAAAAGAGACAAGCGCAAATGCATGACTTTTGCCACTCATGCATAAAAGCTGGTATTTATTGGAATTCTGCAGTGAATGGATGGAGTCTATGAGTCATTCAATATTACAGTGGGTTGTCCAGTCCTGAATGAAACCGACTGTACCACAGAAAATTTCTTCCCAAATCATTTAAAAACATGGTTAATTTAAAGTATCTGTCAGTTTTTACTCACTTTCAATTTGTGTCAAATTCAAATGCTATTATTATTTTGCAGAACACACACAAAATATTCTGCAGTTATTTTCCATACATCGTCAGAACAGTACATGCATGACCATGACTGTCAAATTTTGAAAAGGAATAGGAATACCATAAAAGTGTTTAGGGAAATACATTAATGCCTTTAGGTGGCTTTAAAAGGTGAACACCTTGTAAAATGAGACAAAAATGAGTCATGAATCATACAGCTTAAATGCCAAAAAGTCTAAAGAGTCTCAAAAATCCTTTCCCATTTCTAAAAGGGAAATTATGTCCAAGCAAACAGGAATATGGCATATGGTTTCTTACCACACTATTTAATTTAGTGACTGCACCACTGGTCAGCAGGTGTGGACTGCATAGTAAATGAATAATAATAATAATAATGAAAAAAATGTCGACCTGATAATGTCTTGTCCTGGTAATAACAGGAGTTATAAACAGATTACTCGCATGGCATTTACAGCTCAGGTGATTGGCTGAGCAATAATGAGAGGATTATAATTTTTTTTTAACAACATGAACTGAATAAGAATGTACTTGAATTTGCACTATATGTTACCATATACAAAACTTTAAAGCATCAATCAAACTATTTTGATAAACTAAAAAAAAAAAAAAACGAAATGAAAAGGCTATAAAGATGGAAAAGAGAGTCAAGGTCTGAAACTTTATGGGTAGTACTAACAATAATAGTACATAAATAATCATGTATTAATACCTGAATTAATAGGGAGTGTGGGCCACAACCTAACGCGGGGTTAAATGTAACACAGACCTTTTACAGTTAGTCAGGATCAAGCAGGTTGTCTTTCTGCTCTTTTTCTCTTGCTGTCAGAAGACGGACTTCGCAAATTTGCGGAAAGTTTTGATAATATTTCGTGAAGATACTGGACAAAGAGTGTTTTGACACCATGCAAGTACATTTTTCATTTGTTTCGGTTTCTGAGTTGTGTGTATACGTATCCAAATCTAACTATATATTGCCTTAATCACTGTCTTGTTGGCTCAAACATAGCAATTCCAAGAAACTGTTAGCTAGGCTTAAAATATGTAATATACAGTGGGGTTAGTTGTAGCACAGTGTTCCAACTAAGCCGGCAAGTGTGCAATAATTATCAAATGACAACAGGGAACCACACAACTTTTCAGGTTTGAGTATTTATTTATACATTTAACTTTGTTGGACTTTCACAAACAATTTTGAAATTTAAAATGTTTAAAATTTAGTTTACTATGCATTGATCACTTGTTTAATTTTTTTTAAATATGGCCTGTTTTTACTGCAATAAACCCTTTAAATTTTGATTTTAAGCTCATTTGTATTATTATTATTACTGTTATTATTATGAATAATACAATAAATACATGCAGCTGACTTACACAAATCTAATTCAATTGCAATTTCAATATATATCAATATATATTTTATAATTGTATTTATTGCAAAAGTGTACAGCTCTTTTCTATGTCTCTATCCATGACACTGATCTACAGTATGATAGAAGGATGATTGGATGAGGGATGGATGTATGGATATCTATCTATACAGATACACAAACAATATCAAACTATACAAATAAAATAGTACTGAATTATGTGTGTTACACACAAGTGTTACAACTAACCCCTCTGTCTGTTACAATTATCCCTGCATATGGGGTAAGTAACATTTGCACTTCTGTCACTTTCAGTGCAACAGTACAAAAATGGTAGGTCCTAGAATAAAACTTTAAGTGTTCATTTGTAGCAGAGATGTGTATGTTGCTTGTGTAAAAAAAGAAAAAAAAAAGTTGAATCTAACTGAATTTTTTTTAAATAATTGAGCCAAAACCAAAATGTGTTAGGTTGTGCCCCGCTCTCCTCTAATTACTTCACTATGAACTAATGATGATTTAAGACATGTACTAATGAGGAACTAACCTTAACTACGACATGAGTCATAGGAATTCCTGTATGAATATACCATCTTAAATACGCGTTAGTACATGCTTGTTAATGTATTAATTAACATTTCGGGCTAAACTAAATCAGACTTGCTCTAGAAAATGGACACATTTTGTGGCCCAACTAACTGACTAACAACTGCATTATGATATAAAGACAGTAAACCAATCCATAAAATAAACATATAAATAACCATCATCTGTGCTAACAGCATCTGTTAATGTTAGTGTAGGTATTTCACTCTTGATGGCAGCAGTGGAATCACTTAAAACAGATTGAGATTAAATTGTTTTTAATGATGAATGCATCATTGTGTCTTCAATGAGTAAGGTTAAATGTAAACATTGCAAGACATCTAAAGTCATTCACTAATGTTTGTGACAGTTAATGGTGTCAAATTTATGATCAATTTTACATTGTGCCCTTTTAATACATCTTTCTTCAGATCTAGAACATGTTTGATTGACTTTAGCCCGAAATGTTAATTAATGCATTAATTAACAAGCATGGTATATTCATGCAGGAATTAATTTGACTCATGTCATAGTTAGTTCCTCATTAGTACGTCTAAACTCATCATTAGTACATAGTAAAGTAATTATTAATTCAGGTATTAATACATGATTATTCATGTACCATTATTGTAAAGTGTTTTCTCTTTATGATTATTTATTATCTTCACCCTGCCTATTTTTTTTTATTTATTTGTTTTTTTTTTACTATGTTACCAAAAGTCACCCAGTAAATGAAAGTGAAAGAAACTTAGGTGACGTGTAGCCAAGTATGGTGTCCCATACTCAGATTGGTGAAATACAAAGCACAAATTCTAAGTGCACACACAGCAGTCGTATTGAACACACACGGAGAAATGTGCAGCCGTTTTTACTTCGGCTCCCAGTGAGCGATTGGGGGTTAGGTTGAGGGTTGTGGGTAATGAGAGTGAAAGACAGCACTGGCCATAAATTTAGGTAGGGCAGATTCTGGGTCTCAGTGCTACTTTATGATAATAATAATAATAATAATAATAATAAGCTTAATACTCTAATCGCTGAACACAACAGACACACTTTTGACACACCTGTTATTCGGCCTGAGGGTGGCACTCTAATGATGATTGACATACAAAGTCATGTCTATTCTTAGAACAAACATAAAACAAACACAACAGAACTCCTGTATATAAAAGCTATTCACATGAGCATGTTTAAACCAAAGGGTTTCCATTAATTGGACATGCTGCATCCACATTGGAAGAACAGACATGCCAACTAGTTACTGACCTAATGCAGAGACAGGTGAAGTGGACCGCTTCAGTCTGCTTCACCTGTCTCTGCATTAGGTCAGTAACTTGGCATGTCTGTTCTTCCAAGTTGGGGTAGCGTGTCCAATTAATAAAAAGTATAAACCTCTTGTTCTTGAGCGAGGTTTACGCGAGGTCACGTGAAAATATACGGGGTGGCCAGAAATCTGCCCTAATGGCCCTAATTTGTGGGCCGCTGTAAAACTATATGTAATATATGTGGGTGCACTGTGTATAAATATTTTGTATATATATAAATACACAGACATGCATGTATATTTAAGAAAAAATATTTTTTATATATAAAATATTTATATTTATATATAATTTAAATTATATATAAATCTATATTCAGTATATACATGAAAATATTTCTTAAATATATACAAGCATGTGTGTGTATTTATATATATATATAATAATTATACACAGTGCACCCACATATATTATGTAAACACAAACTTTTATTTTGGATGCGAATTAATCGCGATTAATCGTTTGACAGCCCTAATATATATATATATATATATATATATATATATATATATATATATATATATATATATATATATATATATATATATATATATACTGTATATATCTGTTGAAGAATGCTGAACACATTTATTATTTATTAAAGGGTTAGGTAAATATACAGGTTTGAAACGACATGAGTAATGAGTAATTAATGAAAGAATTTTCATTTTTAGGTGAACTAACCCTTTAAGTGCATATAGAGGTTTAAGTTTGGATGAATTTTGGTGGGGCTCGTGGGTCAGGGGATCTCTGGATAATCCGTAATTCGTTTGTAATTGTAAAATCGAAAATTCTGTTTTTCTGTTTTTTGTTTCAAATAGAAAAAACAAATTACCGTTTTTGCTGTCAGAATCAAAAAACGAAAAACCAATTAAAAACTGCCCATTTTTCGTTTTTGGAAATCATTTTATCGTTATTCCTTTTTTGAACAAAGAATGAAGTGAGTCTTTGAACTTCTGTCAATAGGCTATGTGCACAAGCGTAGTTTCGAACTTCCGCTTTTGTCAGAAGTCGGCATATCAGTTTCCGGTTTACAACTGTTCATCCGCATCCGCTGTAAACAAACAATATAAGTGCTGCTTTTGTACGAAAATAAGAGTAGTTAAACACATCTAAGTTTCTAAGAACTGTAGGTGGATCTATCAACTAACGTCCGTTTCACACATACCCCGTTTGCAGTGTGTGTTGCGGTGCAGGAGCAACGGGTGCTGCAGTGCTTTCACATATGATGCGTTTGCAGTGAATCTCTGATCGCGGCTGTGCCACAAATGCATACTTACTATTTTTATTTAAAATCCAGAAGTTTTGCTGCAACTTTTGTTTCAAAAAAAGTTGTCAGCATTACAATTTTCTTTCTACACACTCTTTAATGGACGTATGCACGTATGTAAGGGCTATTATTCCATGCTTTACTCATATTAAGTTGCTCAAGCAAGTGGTCAAATTTACTTTATTAAAATGGCAAATATTTTATATTAAAACTTCAAATTGACAAAAACAGCCGACTCACATGCCTTTTCTTTTGCATTTAAATAGCCCACAATAGATCCTGCATGTCACAAAACTTGTTTTTCCACCTCCTTTCCCAAATGATACGAGCGTTGTTCATTATGTTTTTCTTGATTTCCCCTGGTCTTCACAGTCTTCCGATGACTGTGAAAAATAGTAGTACTGGTATATTAAATGCATTTATGGTGAGATTACTACATTTTATTTAATGAAACGCATTTATGGTGAAATTACTACATTTTCAGGTCAATCTTTGTGCATTTTGACCACGAAACATGTCACTTTAATGCAGCACAGCAGAAATAGATTCGGTGCAGTAACGATCGCTGCACTGCTGTTATATTATAGCATATGTGTAGTGGTGGAAAGAGTACTGACAAATTGTACTTAAGTAAAAGTATTGCTACTTAAGTTATAATTTACTTGAGTACAAGTAGAAGTACTGAAAAATAATATGACTCAAGTAAGAGTAAATAAGTAGTTTGCTTAAAAACTACTCAAGTAACTACGTTACAAAGTACTTTAGCATTTTTCTATTTTTACCCAAAATGAGGAGATGATAGCGAAATGGAGCGCTAAACACTCTCATGTCATCTATTTCATTCATACTGAAGGCTCAGTACTGATGCATAGAAGTATTAAACTTACACATTTCAGGAAATGCCTTTTATGGATGTTATAACATGCAAATAGTGATGTTTTGACTGATGAAACATAGAGACAAGCACATTATAGATATAATATTTCTGTGTTTATCAAACTATCAGGTATTTTCAAAAGAATGATGTATGTCTTTAAAAGGATAGTTCACCTAAAAATTAAAATTAGCCCACGATTTACTCTCCCTCAAGTCATCTTAGAAAATATGACTTTCTGCTTTTAGTCAAATACAATCAGAGTTGTATTAAAAAATGGTCTGGCTCTTCCAAACTTTATAATGGCAGTGAATGACTGGAGAAAATTTGAAGCCCAAAAAAGTGCATTCATCCATGATAAAAGTGCTCCACATAGACTACTAGCTTTCTCTGTTGTCAAGAGCATTTTTTTTATTACTAATTTTGAAAAGAAAGTCCAGGTAAGATCATTTGAATGTTTTGATTTGAATCATTCATAATTGAAAGCAAAGAAGGTTAATTGAGAGGTCCGATAAAAAAGTTATGAAAAACAATAAAACAGTATGAATAAAAAATTCCCAGTAAAAAAAAAATAAAAAAAAATTAAGTGGGGTATGGTTAACATGTTAAATTAAATGATATTTTTTTCGCTGTAGCACCTATGGTTGTAGCCTACCGAAAATGTGCTGGGAGCTCACTGTTGCTATAGGAATGAACTAGGGGAGCGCGGGGCACAACGTAACGCGGGGCTAGTTGTTTTAAATACTTCCACACATGCTGGCATGACGAAACTTGGTGTATTTACTAGTTGCCATTTCAACACTTTATAGAGAAAAAAATTGCGCCAAAATTCCAAAATCTTTGTAAGATATCACTGAACATTTATTTAACCATAGCAAAATACATTTCTTACTTAAGTTAATTTTTCATCTCTATTTTTTGTGTTTATTAAAAATTAGACAAATCTGATATTATTTTAATCTCCAATCTGTTGTTAAACAGTTGATATAGTTCTTTAATGCTTTGCTAACTAGCAGAAGACACTAGCAGGGTTTAAACCCCAGTTGTGCAGTTGGGGCATGTTGTAACACTGTGTTACAATGTGCCCCTATTAGAAATATGCTATTATATTCTATACTTTTATGAATTCTATTGGGGAAAACATGAGAAACATGTAAATAAAGACTGAGAGTCAATGTTCAGAAATTATTAAGTATTATTGTGTTTTGAACTATGCTGTATAGCTGTGTTTTCTGATATGTTTTTTGTCAAATTCAAAAATTAGTTTATTTTAAATTATTAAAAAATGCCATTATTTTATATGAAAAAGTTAATAATTGTATTTTAATAAGAAAATATTTTGGTTTGACTTGTATATATTTTTTTATTAGACCAGATAGACATTTTAAGCTGTTATATTGTGATGTTACAATGTGCCCCTCACATGTTACAATGTACCCCACCTATGGGGCATGTTGTCACATTTCACTTCCATTCTTTCAGGGTAAATCAAGAAAAAAGTATACACTGTATCAATAAAACAAAACCACATAATTGTACTTGACATGTGGGAAATTAATGTGGGGAAAAAAAACCTCTAAACCCTAAGTAGATTTACAAGTCAAAAAGTGTTACTTTGTGCCCCGCTCTCCCCTACACTTTTACATGTATTTGATTGACAGATAAATCATCATACGATCTTATTTCACTGTTTTTTCAGCTTTGTTGCTTTCAGCTACAAATTTTGCTTCGTATATTTAGTTTAACTGTATTGTTAAACAGGGCAAGCTTTACCATTAATTGAACTGTGTGCATGTATTTTAGACACTTACATTGATCTTGCTCCGTCCATGCAATAACTGCGTCCATGTAATAACTGTTATGAGCCGAGTTATGAGCCGAGCTTTTTTATTTACTTCAACTGCTCAGTGCTCTGGTATTATCAATGGTATGACCCATTTCAGTAGTTGCCATAATTAAATATGAGCAGAATACTCACTTACATTCACTGAAATATTGAAACGTTAGCGCTACTGATTCAAAACACGAGCGTCAGTGATTGAATGTCAAACCCAAAGCGCGGCTTGAACGCCCCGCCCCCCAGCCGAACTGGAGGTTTTGATTGGTTTTGCACCCGAGTCAGACCTTTCTGTTATTGGCTGAAGGGCTTCAGATCTGTCTGTTATTGGCTGAACTGCTTCAGATCTGTCTGTTATTGGCTGAAGCGCAGGGCTCCACCGCAGTAGTTTGAAAAGTGTCTGTCAAATATCAGCTTGCCCTGTTGCTCCGTCGGCACCTTTGTCAAAGTACTCTGTACTTTTTATGAAAAATAAATGTAGAGAAGTTGAATACTTTATTTTTATTTTACTCAAGTAAGAGTAAAAGTACCACAATTTAATTATACTCAAGAAAGTACAAAAAATGAAAAAATCTACTCAAGTACTGTAACGAAAGTATTTGTAATTAGTTACTTTCCACCACTGCTATGTGCCGCATCTCTAGCGGTGTGAAAAGTGAAAGCCCTAACCTGTTAACATGGTGCGTGGAGCACTGCTGTGTGCCACTCTGCTTCAAGTCGCTAACAGCCATTTGAGCTTCCACTGCTTCCCGAAAAACACCAACCTTCGTGCGCAGTGGCTGCACAAAATAGATATTTTAGGGCGACGCGCAAAAAAAATAGTAAAAATAGTAAGTATGCGTTTGTGGCACAGCCGCGATCAGAGATTCACTGCAAACGCATTATGTGAAAGCACTGCAGCACCCGTTGCTCCTGCACCGCAACACACACTGCAAACGGGGTATGTGTGAAACGGACGTTAGTTGATAGATCCACCTACAGTTCTTAGAAACTTAGATGTGTTTAACTACTCTTATTTTCGTACAACAGCAGCACTTATATTGTTTGTTTACAGCGGATGCGGATGAACAGTCGTAAACCGGAAACTGATATGCCGACTTCTGACAAAAGCGGAAGTTCGAAACTACGCTTGTGCACATAGCCTATCCGTTTTTCATTTATAAACCAAAAACGGAAGTCACGTGGTCTATTCCTTTTTTGGAAGCGAATGTAACCGGAAACACTTTCAAAATAAAAGTAATTTTAGATAAAACAAAATAAAACTGAACTAATATAACTTTTTTTAGTACAACTAAAGTAGCACTGGGTTTAAAAAAAACACTTTAGTTAACTGAAATAAAAATTAAAACGAATAAAATAATAACTCTGGCAGTTAGGGAGAATTAAAAATTTGTAAGACCATACAGTGAAGCAGGGCTCCAAAACCATAGATATGTATATAAAGGCTAGATGTGTTACGCGGAGTTTCCATCGTCATCACCGGCGGCCATCTTGTCACAGGTAAGCTGATGTAAGATGAGTGGTCAACACAAACACAAATACTCTTATCTCGTTGAAATCTTGATGGATTTACAAACGGTTTGGTTTCTTACAAACGTTATTAACGAGGCTATAATTATCTGATTATTTATTTTTACACTTATTTTTCATAAGTATGCTGTGTTATAGCTACATCTCTGACGTTTATAACAAACCAAACTGTTTGAAAATTGGTAGAAAATTGAGCAAGTTATGGTTATTTAAATAGTACATGTACCATTAACACAATGTTATGAGTGAGCGAGCTGCCTGAGACAAGATGGCCGCCAGGGTCAGACATCGACCTCCATTGGCCAGCAGCGCGGACGACACATCTAGTCTTTATATACATATCTATGTCTGAGACCATTTTGCAAAACAACACTGGTCCAGAAACACTTCCTGTTTCAGTTTGTAACTGTTTTCTTTATTTCACGTAAAGAAAACATCTTAAAGATGTTTATTTAACTTTTTGATTCAGTTTTATATGTTCTGTTGGTTGTATTTTATCCCAGCTTTTATGTAGTGTTAAAAAACTGAAACAGGAAGTGCTTCTGGACCAGTGTTGTTTACATCTTGCAAAATGGTCTTAGTGAAGACTAAAACCTACTGTAAATGTTATAAGGTTATGGAACCCGTTCTCATCCCAAAGCGCCATATTTCGACACTTTTGCAAAAGCGTAAATATCCAACACACATGGCACCCTTTAGCGCCAAATGAGACGTAAAAATAAATAGGGCAGAAGGCGCCTCCTAGTGGTCTAACCCTACCCCTACCCCATACATAAAACTTAACCGTCTCATTTGGCGCTAAAGGGTGCCATGTGCGTTGGATATTTACGCTTTTGCCAAAATATGGCGCCTTGGAATGAGAATGCGTTGGGTTATGTTATACTTTTATACATTTATATAGTTCCTCGCCAGATTGTGGTTATTATAGCCTCTGCAGTGGACAGATGTAGATTTAGCCAGAGCCAGGATGTCATTGTGCAAAAACATAATTTATCAAATTTATATTTTATAAATCTTTTTTTTTTATTTATTTATAAAAAACTGAACTTCACCTGCCTTCCAGCTCCCCTTTCTATGGCACTATAGCTGCTAAAAACTCTCAGCTTCCACCATCTACTGTGACCCCTTCTGTATCAAAAAAAAAACTCTTCCAAAACAAATCTATAAAGTTTTAAACTTTTTATTTTTCCTTTGCATTTTTTCTACAGTGTAAAATTATGTTAGTTAAGTAGATGAAATATTTTTAACCCTTGTGCATCAATTAAAAAAGTTACACATAGATATATAGAGGACACAAATGTCTGTGTTAAAAAAAAAACTGTCATAAAAATGTGAAGCTTGGAGCACAGACTTTAGTTTAGTATCATTTTAAAGGAGACCCATGGCAGATTATTGCTGAAGTAAACTAAAACTTAACTAAAATAATAAGTAATTCCATTTCCAGTTATATAGGTATACGTTTATGAAAATTATTTATATAAAAAATATGATTTATAAAATATATATTTTATAAATAAGGTTGAACTCTAAAAACTGCAAGAAAATAAAAGCCATATATCTGAATAGGTTGTGTTCCATATTTGAGTTAGATATCTCAAAAAATTAGCTATCGGTAAGAGTTTGTTTGGGTGCAGTAACAGATTTTCCCCATTGGGTGCCAGCAAAACTCCACTGCTGCATACAGTGATTCAATTTTAGATTTGCAAATGAGTTTTTCTCTCAAATATTACAAGCACACAAACACATATACACACACAAAACATTTATTACACATACAAACCACACTCTAACATCGACACCAACACACCAACACAATTAACGTGAATGAGCAGAAAACAGGAATAAAGCAATATTTGTCTTATAGGCCAAACCTGGACAAATGGCACCATCTGATAAAAAAAAATAGTAAAAATAAAAATTTTGGAGCCTTGCCAACAGAATAAAAGCCTCTTAACAAAAATTGCATCATTTTATAGTTACATGGCCCTGGGATTAAAAATTGTGGTTTTAATTGGTTTCAATGGGGACATTTTTGTCCAAAAGGCGCTGAGAGGGACTATTTTCTGTACCTACCTAGTGCAAAAAATATGAAGACAAGAAAATGGTGGTGAAATAGTAAAATTCCATAAAAATACACACCTGTGCCAAATTAGCATTAACATAGGCAAAGTGATAAAAAAATAAATAAAATTAAAAGGACAAAAACGTCCATAAGGATGCACAAGGGTTAATGCAGCTTGTAGTTCTCATTAGTTATGTAGACCTACTAGTGTGTGAAACCCAGTATTACTCGGTCAAAAATGATCTGGGACTTTCAGATCTGTTAGTGCTTTTTTGGGTTTGATTCTGTTTGATGAACCAGGGAAAGGCAGTGCTCTGTACTTTTGGTACTTGTGTGAAGTAAAATAAAAGTGAGGTTAAATCATTTAGTTTTTCTCCCTGGTACTCGTGTCAGGGCCTCCCAGATTTTCCCCAATACCTGGAGGATGTGAGCCTGTGCACTGTGTGCATGGTTTAAGGACTGATGATAGTGGCAAGACTGGCCCCATCACCTACCATCACACTCTCTTCAAATAAATGCTGGACAGGCAGGACAAAGCAGAACACCACTCCTTCCTCCGGCACCATAAAAGGGCCTTGTTGTCACTTTCAGTATTTACATTATGGTTTATGTTAAGCCACATCTTTGAATTGTGGCACTACTTTTGTGGAATTGGATGATGTCAGCTTATGACTTTAAATACACATGTACATCATAATGTACAACGGTACAGTGAAGCATGGCTCTGCATTGCAGCTCTTTCACTTGCACACACAACCAACACCACACTTTATGTAAAAAAGATTGGAGATCATTATTTATTATCTTTAACTTCAGTAAAGCAGATGTAAAACACTACAAGGGGAATGTGCTGCTCTCAGGAGGAGGCTGTATTTGCACAATGACATCCTGGCTCTGGCTAAATCTACATCTGTCCACTGCAGAGGCTACAATAACCACAACCTGGAGGAGGAACTATATAAATGTATAAAAGTATAACATAACCTTATAACATTTACAGTAGGTTTTCGCTCACCCACTATGCTTGTAAATAGTTTTAAGGCATATATGCTAGTGAAAGAGTTGCAATGCAGAGCCCTGCTCATAGCATACTGTAGGCCCTATTCACCAATGCTGGTCTTACAAATGTTTAATTCTCCCTAACAGCCAGAGTTATTATTTTAATTGTTTTTGTTTTAATTTTTTTTATTGTTTTAATTTTTATTTCAGTTAACTAAAGTGTTTTCTTACACCAGTGCTACTTTAGTTGTACTAAAAAAAGTTATATTAAGTTTTAGTCTACAATCACCTGGCTAACTAAAGTTACTTTTATTTTGAAAGTGTTTCCGGTTACATTCGCTTCCAAAAAAGGAATAGACCACGTGACTTTCGTTTTTGGTTTATGCACAACTGTACTACTTCCTGAACTTGAGCCAGCTCCTTGTTTCCTGTTTGCCATTATTGGGCAAATTGATTAATTCAGGTGTGGCTGACCTCAGTAGTCACGACAACAATAATCAGATACACCTGAATTAATCAATTTGGCCAATATGGCAGACAGGAAACAAGGGAGCTGGCTTAAGTTCAGGAAGTAGTGCAGCTGTGCATAAAGCCCAGGAATAACGAAAAATGATTTCCAAAAACGAAAAACTGGCAGTTTTTAATTGATTTTTCGTTTTTTGATTCTGACAGCAAAAATGGTTATTTGGTTTTTCTATTTGAAAAAAAACCCCGGAATTTTCGTTTTATAATTACAAACGAATTACGGATAATCCAGAGATACCCCATGACCCTCGTGCCCATACAGACGAGTCGCGGCTGGCGCTGTTCATTCACTTCCCCACCTACATTTCATACTGGTACTGAGACTTGAACCTACGAACTTTCAGGTTACAAGTCTGACTCTCTAACCACAACTGCCCAAAGGTTATAGATACTAAAAGTATCAAAAAGTAGTTCACTATGTTGGAGCTACTTAAGCTATTAATTATTTAATCCGAACCATAATGAGTGATTAAATAAATTAATGATCTAAAGTAGGATGACAGTTCAATTAGAACACTCTACAGTAAATATAATAAATAGCCCATAAAAATAAGCTCTAGTTTATATAACAAAAACTGTAGCAAAAAGCAGCATTAACGTTTTCGTCACTCTACATTGTTGTTACTTGTTAGAAAAGCTAGTAATTTTAAAACAGCTGTTTTTCATGCTAGTGTTAAAATACAGAGTAGTTAGTTACTTCCTAACGCTACATGATTAAACACCCTACATCAAAATCTTTCAATATCAAAGTAAAAAAAAAATCATATTGTCATGCAAACTAGTTATTGGTTTATTTATTTGCATGTATAAAATGTGTATTTTTCATTTAAAGTTGCCCTCGAATGTGTTGAAATAATATTTTAATTTTGCGCTCATTGGTTTGTGCTTTATTGTTTCAGACAATTAATTTAGTAAGGAATGTTGGCATCACTGTTGTAATCCAAAGTATGCCAAAAAAAAAAAAAAAAAAAAAATTGGATCCATCAGTCGATCCTGCCATCAGTGTTATAAGGATACATTTTATTGAGAGCGCCTGCTACCAGCCCACAAAGAGATAAACAATTGCTCAATGCAAATCAGAACAGAGAGTGGGCATTAATGAAGTAGTTTTTTATACCCACACATTCTACCATGACTTGGCATTACACAGTTTCAGCAAGAGCAGGTGCTTTATAATGGAGTACTGGCTCTTTACCATTTAGAAAAAGAGGTATGTTCTTCTCAAAATAAGCCTCTGTATGTACATGTACATTGCAGCCAAATTAACGTTGTGTGGAACAGTTGCCGAAGGCTTAGGATGAAAAAATAAGAGGTAATGATGAACTTTCACTGTCGGCTCATCAAAGCTGTGATAAATCACCCTGTATGTGTAACAACCTCAAAATAATTATACAATTTTTTTCATGTCTTTATTTTCATTTGTGGGAAATTTGAACTAATAATAATATATTAGGGATAACATACAGCACAAATTGGAAAATGCTACAGTAGGGGTGCTGTGGGTAGAGAGAAAGAGAATGAAATTAGGGTGAAGGAGAGTGAACTCATGTTTTTCTTTCTAAAGTTTTCCCCCTAAATCCGTCTGCAGAAAGAAAGACAAAAAGTAGGGCAAATAAATTTACAGAAAATCAAATGGTTGTCCTATCATTGTCCAATGGGCAAAATATGCTCATCATGTTATTCTGCCAAAGCCAGGTTATAAGAGATCACAGTAAAATAATGAGACATTAGCCCTGACCCAGAAGCTGATCTACCTACAAGTAGATAGTATTTTAAAAGATCATAAGATCATGGTTCTTCCAAAAAAAAAAAAAAAAAAAAAAGAAAAGACAGCATTAATTAAGACCTTATTTGGTTAAATATTAAGGGAATCCTAGAATGCACTGCAATAAGCTTTGCACTTATGCGTGGCAAAGAAATCAATCCAAAATGTTTGATTATGAATAGTCGTAATTCAATTGATATCTGAAATTATCAATGAGAAAATTCTAATCTAATTAAAAATTGACTTCTTTAGTTTTTGCATAAAGTTTAATTTCATGCTTATGGGAGTATCATTCTGTTAGTTAGCAACATGAGCATAGTGAGTCTCCCATGAAGAGTTGCTTTGTTACGTAGTGTTCCAAATCAAGCAGAAAAGAGCCATTGCATTTTTCAAGTTCAAGTTTTTTAGATGACATTTTCCAACACATTTGACATTTGTCATTTTCTCTAAGAAATCAAAATCGCCTCAGATCTGCTCAGGATGAGAAAAAAAAACATTTCCTCTGCCTTTGTTTTCCCTCCAGCCTCATCTAGTGTCAAATATCTGAGACCTGTACAATGCTAATGGTCACCTGCTGAGCAACCTCCTTGATTCATTGTTTCATGTGCACCCTATCGGTTTCTCAGTGTGACACAGTGTATTTCACACAAATTATCAGAGAGAGAGAGAGAGAGAGAGAGAGAGAGAGAGAGAGAGAGAGAGAGAGAGAGAGAGAGAGATTGCCACAGTCAAAATCAATGCCATTTCTATCTAATCTGACTCCCTCCAGAAAAGAGTGTCAAAGTGCAAATCTGTCCAAAGCTCTACAAACAATATTGTTCAACCATCAAAAGTCTCTTTGAAATGTCAAAGGCTTCATACCCATTTTTCTACCTTAAAATTGCTATTTGATTTGTTTTTACTCATCCTGTTGTCCGTTCACCTTGTGAGAGGGTTTGCCGATTCTAATTTACTAAAAAATAAATGTTCAGTCAGTGAGTATAAGCGTGATGTAGAGGCTGAGGCAGTTAGATCCATTAGCATAAGTTGAGGAAAGCTGTCAAACTCAAGCTGGCAATAGAAGAGAACTCAGGCAGGCATAATACTCAGGCTGGTGTTAGTAGAGGGGCAATTCAATATTCAAAGTGAAACACAGGCCAAGGTCAAGACAGGCAGCGAAGGTTCGAGAGTTCATGAAACAGTCCAGGTCAGAGATCAAAGGTCAAGAGATAACAGAGAATAGTGCAAAACTGACAGATTGGCAAATCAATACTTCACAGAGAACAAAAGAGTAAGCAGTCCATAAAGGGAGGATAAGGAGCAATAGGCGATAATGCTGAAGATGACGAGGGAATTCAGCAGGGCTGGATGGTGATGAGTGCAGAGAGGGGAGATGGGAGATGAATGCTCTGTCCCAATTCGCATATTATCCGTCCTAAATAGTATTCGAAAATAGAATTAGTACGTCCCAAATCGTAGTATGTTGAAATGAGTGTTTCAAAGATACCCGTCTGACTAGATGGTCTACTATTTCTGGTCAGAATCCGAGTGTAGGTCGATGCACACTCTAACGGCTGATTTTGCCCACAACCCATCGTGCGTTGGACGATGATTCCTTTAGAACTACAAAGACAAGTAAAAAGTGTTAAGAAACTACAGACATGGAGGATGCGCGAGTCCCGCGGTTATGTTGAGAGGTTTTGATAAAGAGGTTTGAGTGATTCATTTTTTGTATCTAACCTAACGAAAATGAATTTATTTAATGTTGTCCACATTATATTGCATCTGCAGCAGCATTGTGAACTTTTGTAAAGATACGTTTTGCCATTACCTTTAAATGCATCATTATATTCACGACTGTCAGATCAACATGCTCTGAAAGGGTATAGAAAATTAAAATTAGATTGAATGGAGGATTTTAACTGTGACGAGATGATTGACAGGGCAGTTTATGGTGACAGGATGCACGCAACACGACAGAGCTGTCCGTTAAAGATGACGTGATAGTATGTCCCAAAGCTCGCCTACTCTTTTGCTACACACTCAAAAGTATGTACTTTTTCTTCACAAAAAGAGTACATACTTTTAGGGCGTAGTATAAGTAAACGAATTGGGATGCAGGGGAAGTTTTAATACTCAGGAGAAAGGATTCGAATGACACCAGAAGGAGGTGTGGTAGGGCGTTCTGTGACAACAAGGTGGACAGTTTGAGTGTGTCTAGCAATATTACGAAATGTTAAGTATTTTCAAGAGAAGTTTTTTCTAGTTATTGGGACAAACTGCAGGACACTGAGAATAACCCATAATACATTTGAAGACATCTCATTATGATCATATATCAGATAGCAGTATAGAACTCACTTCTCTTCTTTGGCAGTACATATTCAATTTTCCATCTACTATTATATTGTGCTGTGCCTGCAATGCTTATATTCCAAAAACCATCAGTAAGCAAAGAATCAAAAAATAAAATCCCTTACTCTGTAATTAATTAACATTTTTTTGCTGTAAAAGCAAGGGGGGACATTGCTGAAGGAAAGGTTTGCATGTAAAATATTACTGGACACGTCAGTAGCTTATTGTGATATATCTGGCAAGGTGAGCGGTCTAATATCTAATGTCATAGGATCAGAATAGTGTTTATAGATTGAATCCCACCCAGGCTGATTTACTTTACGAAGGGTTCGGGGGACAGGGCCAATAGGCTCATTTAACGCCGTGTCACGTTGGATTTGGATCCAAGTCAAGAAGACCCGTGGATCACAACAAGAAATAACATGACAAATAGAGAAATTCTAATGTCAAATGCACATAACATTAGTTTTCATGGCATATGATATTTCAAAGAATGCTTTTCTTTTGATTTCCTCCTCTTTGTGTGTCTGCACACATTATCTTCAGACTTACAGACATGAACATCAGTATATAATATAGTATCCAAAAACTGTACTCAAGAAATAGTAGAAGTATAGAAATAATTACTCAAAGTAAAAACAATAATCTTAAAAGTTAGTTGAGGAAGAGTAAGAAAGTGTCCAATGAAAATCTAGTGAAAATAACTATTTACTTTGGATCATATATACACCATGACAACCATACAATAACATGTTAATATTTAGATATTGAATTTAAATGGCTATTATTATCATTATTAAATATATTTGCAATAAACTCAGAGACAAGCATTATTTCTGGTATCTGTAGCTCAAATATCATTGTACGTCCTTTGCCTTGCATAATAATATCATACAGCTACATTTGGATTATTAGACAATGTCAAAATAAAGTCAACCTGTCGGATTATTAGACAATGCCGAAATAATGTGTTCAAGGGCATGTAAGGGAACTGTAGTGTATTGAATTGTATGTAAACTCAGTAATAAGCACTTGTTCGGCCAGAGTAGAGATGTGCTCGTACTCATAACCGCTACTGAATATCTGAACACAAACAATGATCAAATGCACATTGACTGATCTGTTCTCTAAAATGTAATCAAATGTATATTTCTGCAGGCGCATGTGTACTAACTGTCCAGCAAAGACATTAATTTTAAGACAGACAGGTCGCTGCCACTGGTGTTCTTTGTTTAAATTAAGGTAAATGTCCAAATATACAGGATAACTGGTAATTTCATACTTTGTAGAAGTGGTATTGTGGCATAATAATCTGTTTGGCTGTAAAATGTATTACCTGAAGTAATTAAAATCGAATGTAGCTCGTTTACAGACAGGAGACGCAGATTTTCAACTGAATAAAGATCTTCATCACAGGTAAACAATAGGATGCATTTGCAGATTTGCTTTTAATTGACTGGTCCATGGCCATCCACTGCTCCTGTTTTGTGTTTTTGGTTTGTTTGTGTGGTTTTCTTTTTCGTTTTCTCCTGGTTGAGTGTTTGTGAATAAACTCTATTTCCTGAAATTATTCCTCGTCGTGAGAGTTTCTCATATACAGTACATTAACTGTATAGTAACATTAGGGTAACAAAGTAAATCTACTTTGTTACTACTCACCTCTGAATTTATGGTTTTGCCACATTTTGATTAACACTGCTGTCCACACTGGAAGACAATACATACGCTAAGGGTTCATTTTGTTATCACTTTGGCCCAGTTTTTCAAAAGTAATCCACTAGGATTTTGGATAACGGATTGGATCAAAACTTGAAAATGGGTTTTTCAAAAGAAAAATGGATTACATTATCGGATTAGATCACGTAATTCAATCTTGGTTTGTAGGATGTGGATCACTTTGATCCAAAAAATCTGGATTAAACTGATCCCATCAAAAGGGTGGATTCAACGTGGATTTCATGCCCAAAATGTAATAAAAAATTAAAAAATGTATCAAATAATCCTATATTTGGATCATGCCGTATACTACGAATATCCTTTTTATTCAAGTTTAATATAAGTTATTAATATAAATGAAAACTTATAAGTTTTCATTTTATTTGTTCATCTGCCAGGCTACAGTGATTAGGTGGGCTTTAAGGTATTCAGCCTTTCAGTGAAGGCCTAGAGCAAATTAAAGAGTTTGGCCTCATAAAATAATCCCCCAAACAGCTGTCAAAATTGACTAAAAACAATACATTTTATTCTGTAATTAATTGATATATGTATATATTCATCACAATTGAAAATATTTTTGTTTTTAGAATATTTATTAGTGATGCATGCAATGATTACAGAATAACCAAAAAAATGCAAAGAATGGCAATCACTGAATTTTGAAATTCAAAACAAATCCAAATCAGAAATAGTGTCTAACTATTGCGTCCTTGTTGCACGTCCTTTTTGCTCGTGACTCTGAAGCAAACCAAGGCCAGACTTGAAATCCACCTCCTAAAGGCTACGCTCAGACAAGCTGGTCCCTCCACATCAGATGAGGAAATCTGAAATTATTGTGGAGTATTTGACATTAAGTCTTTTTTTATTCAATACATCTTGTTATAAATACCTTCAATCTACAGTGTTTGTTACTTGTTTTGTCTACCTGTTGCTCTTTACATAGTTCTACATTGTGATTTCCTATCCTGTTTGAGCACTTGTTATCCAGATTTGGTGATCCTGAAAAGTTCCTTTCCAGATCAGATTGATCCAATCCGATGTTGCTTTGAAAAACTGGCTCAAAAGTAAGTTGGATTACGTGTATCACGGATCGCACAAAAAAAAAAAGTCTTACTAAATCCGGATCGAATTTTATCCGGATTTAATCTTTTGAAAAACCGAGCCTTTAGTTTAGGGCCCACTATTCAGTTAACTAAACTTTTTTGTTTGTTCATGTCTGTCATGTGATTCCCTGTTTGTCATGTGATCCTGCCATGTGTCTTGTCATTGGTTAACTGTCTGTTCATTGTCCACAAGTGTGTCTTGACATTAGTCTGTGTATTTAAGCCTTCGTGTTTGCCATGCGTCTTTGTCAAGTGTTACCTGTAAACACTGTTTGGAAGTCTGTCGTTCTCATAACCGCTACTGAATATCTGAACACAAATAATGATCAAATACACATTGACTGATCTGTTCTCCAAAATTTAATCAAATGTAGATTTCTGCAGGCGCATGTATACTAACTGTCCAAGCAAAGACATTAATTTCAAGACTGGAAGTTTATTTCATGTTTTTTGTTTTATATTGTTATGTGATTTGCTACAACTTGCCTCCAGTGGATCCCTTACACTAGGTTAAAATCTCATTGAGATTAAAGTCTCTTTTCAGAGTGGCCTGGCAAAGAAAGCAGCTAGATACATACAAATACACATGAAAACAGAAACACAATCAAGGATCACAACAGCAATTTACCAAAGGATAAAACAATCTATTAAAAGTAACAAATTCAGTTAGTGATGGAATGATAGTCAGCTTTAAGTTTCAAGATGTACATTTTTCCAAGCAGAAGAAGCATTATATTTAAAGCCTTTTCCCCCTAAGCTCTGTTCAAACCTGAGAAACTTTACGATATAACAAATCATTATTAGTGTCACGTTGGTTGCAGTAGAGATGAAACAGGATCTAAGTGCAGCAGTCTATTTAGAAATAAACTCAAAACCTCACACAACAGAATCTCAGGAACAGGAATAAGGATCAAGAACAGAACAATCAGCAAAAAAAACTGAACTAACCCAAACACAGGGTTTAAATACACAGGGACAAATCAAAGAAGTGAGACACAGCTGACATGGCTAACAAGATAATTGATGTAAGACAACTTATGTAATAATATGTATTTAAGGGGCCAGACTGGCCAATTTAGCTCAAAAGGAATTATCAATTAATTTATAGGAAATCTTAACAGAATCACCAACGCATTCTCATCCCAAGGTGTCATCTAACTGACACATTACCTTTAGCGTCAGTTAGATGACGCGGGTAGGTTTAGGACAAGCGTAGGGTTAGGGTTAGACCACTAGGATAGCGTCCTCTAACTGACGCTAAAGAGTGCCTAAAGCGTCGGATGTCGATGCATGATCAAAAGCGTAAGTTAGATGACGCCTTGGGGTGAGAACGGGCTGCTTATAAGGACGAGCAAATGAATCGTCCAGCGTTCATTCAAACGGGCCGTAACTATAACCTCTGCAGTGGAAATAAATATCCAAACTATAGTGAAACACCATTTATTAGCGAGGTTACTTAGATCAGCAGTTTAAGTCTGTAAGCACATATCACATAAACAATTCTCTTTAAAATATAAACAAGACTTTATTAAACATAAAACTAATATCTCACACAATAACACACACATCTATTCAAGTTACAGAAAGAAAGAGAATGAGGAACGAATGAGTTTTAAGAGTGAGATGGTGAAATCCCAAGTTTCCATAGGCTATGCACCTATAAGAGATGACCTGAACGAACCTTCAATCATTCATTCATTTAACCCTTCTATCGTTTCTTAGGCGGGTTATTCCAAATTTATCTCAATGCACCAGTTCAGCTAAGAAAGATAAAGCTAATTACAGAAATAAAAATGAGACGAGAGTATAGATAGCTTGAATGGAGCTGTTTAACCCATGGATGTTCTTCTTGTTTAGGTTCTTTTGTCTGCTTGTCTACATGGTTATTCGTCTGTCCGGTTACTCATCATGGCTTTTCCATGACTTCTGTAAATCTGCTCTAGTGAGTAAATTCACAATCCAAACCTCAACCCAACTTAACTAAAACTCTATGTAAATCTCTACGGCTTTGTTAGGGTCTAAGATTTTAAACTGGAT
Source organism: Hybognathus amarus (assembly GCA_030378365.1). NCBI lineage: Eukaryota > Metazoa > Chordata > Actinopteri > Cypriniformes > Leuciscidae > Hybognathus > Hybognathus amarus. The sequence continues at coordinate 206,669 of JAQIUQ010000408.1, forward strand.
GAGATGTGACCAATTATAGGCACTGTTACACTGTTACTCCTAGCCTAGAAATTTAGACGCACCCTAGCGGCAGCAAAAAATATTTTGCAGCTAAGCCTGGTCTAGCAACTCTCCATAGACGTTTTAGCTGGAAAACCCCAACTCTGGTAGGGCCAATCACATCGTGTATAGAGTCGGTGGGTGGGCTTAACAAAATGACGACAGAGTTGCGACAGTCAGAGCCAGCTCGGACATATTCGGTTTTAAGTCGTTCATCCTGGATGCGGCCGCGCCGCGCGCACTGTTACAAAAAAGCTGTGGCGAACGATCAACTGTTAATATTTGCCACGCTCGTGTTGTGTCATCGAGGATAAAGGCTTTAATCTGTGTCAGCGCGTGCTCTGATCGGTTAAGGTGCACGGACCTCTCCCTGAATCATCTCCACCACTCCGAAGCACCACTACTCCGGCTCCATTTCCCTCGTAAGCTGATATTAGTATTTAAACATTCTCTATGATATTATTTTTTTTAATGACACACTGTCTCTTTCTCTCTCATACACACACAAACACACACATACTCACACATACTCTCACACATATGTAGGCTAGTTATAAACTCTTTAGACTTTTAATGATTAGTGTTTTATTTTTAAAGTTTGTGGGTCGTGTAAAAAACAAAAAAAAATCCCTTATTTTGGGGACAGATTCGGTAAATCTCCCTTATTTTTAATGTTCAATGTTGACAGTTATGGACTGGATACTGTAAAAGTTTAAAGAGCCCCTATCATGGAATTTTGAAAATCACTGTTCATATGGTGTGGAATATAGCTCTAAGGGAATGAAAACATCCTGCAAAGGTTTATATCTGAAAGTGCACCATATATAAAGTTATTGTCTTTCAAAAGTGAGAGTCGACTCTGAGTCTATGAAATGAATTGTTTTTGAAACGAGTCATTAGCTGGTTCATTCGTGACGTAGATACATACTGGCCGCGCCCAGTTACTGCGTGCGGCGGAGACGGAAGTCTAGATAGAACACATTCAAATACTTCATCATAGCATCATGTCGAGAAGACGCTGTGTTCTACAATGCAAAGATAGTTCAGCCACTTTGTTTTCATGTACCAGGGATGAGAATGTGAAGAATCGGTGGTTAGAGTTCATATTTGTAATTATTCCACAACAGTATAGCCCGATTGTATTCTCATAATTTTAATGACGGATCGTTCAAAATCATTAAAATTCAAATGTGGATTCGCAAGCGGTTGTTCCTGAAGGAGGGCTCAGTAACTTACTTACCCAGTGTATATGGATAAGCTTCCTCCTTCGAATCACAACCTGTAAGTATTATTAATAACTTAATTGTTGCTTTTATGGGTTTTGAACGGTTTTGTAGCGTGGGGCACGAGGAGGGAAGGCGCAAGTATGTGTGTGCGCGTGTGTGTGTAAGTTACGCTCAGCGCAGCTTCTAGGTCTCCAATGTAAATTGTTTTAAATATGTGAAATGTTTGTCGCTGTTATTGGAGTTGTCATAAAGAATAGAGTGTCTTATCAATATTATAGTAGTAATGTATCAATATGTTTATGCGTTATGCTAACAAACAATAACTGACTGGGTCATCTGACCAATCACCATCCGATTAGCTCCGCTGAGTATGTCACCTTCTTCGTTGCTCTGATTGGCTTTAGCACTATCCAATTGCTGTGCAGAGAGAATTTGAAAGACAACCGTTTATCCCGCCCCTCGGATTGAGCCCTGTCAATTAAGAGTTTCCAATATCTTGATGTAGGTCTGGCATGCCAGGCTACTGTTATCCTATTATGAGAACACATTTTACACAGATTTCAATCAAGCCATTTTCTGAATTAATAACATATGATCTTACTGATACAGGAAACATGATACACTTTCATTCACACATCTAATAATAGTTATAACAATTACATTACTTATTTGTGATCTAAGCCTAATAGACACATACAGATAGACACAAGATAGAATTATGTAGCTGAACGATAAGTCCGTCAAGAATTGTTTTGGGATGATTTTATGCATTTTTATATGTAATGTCTGGTCTCTGTGGTTTTAAGACATTTCAACCCTGGGGTTGTTCAGGGGTCCTAAAGAAGGAGGTGGTCTGTTTTAAATCCTTTGTCTTGGTATCAAACAATCTCTGCTGTTATCTTGGTTGAATCCTGAGCCGTACCATCACTGAACCAATCAGTCTTTTCCAAACTATCTAACTTTGACCAGTACTTCTTCTATTTAGGCTCATCTCTTTGAAGCTTGCATGGTCGTTAAGTTCTTAGCTGGGACTGGCTGAATCACTGTCCATTTATGGTCTGAGATTGTACTGGTGTTTTGGGGGTCAGGAGTGTTGAGTTCTGTGTCTAATTATGTTTGAACAAATCACCTGGAAGATTTATTTGTGTTTGGTTCATCCTCAATTCCTACATTGATGAACAGGTGACAGGAATACAGACACAGCGAAACATGAACTGAACACAGTGAAAACTAATCTAGAAACAGACATGAACAGAACAGATCAAAAACAAACTCTACACTTGAAAATACAGACACAAAACGTGACAATTAGCAGGCATATTACGAGGATATTGGCTAATCGTTCTCGTATAAACGTACACTAAAATTTGAGCATAATTTCACACTTTTTACACGAAATTCTAGTTATGCTTTATCACTGCACTACTAGTCAAGTCACCTTCATTTATAGCGCTTTTAACAATATAGATTGTTTCACAGCTTTACAGTGACAAAAGGAGATTAAAGTAACAGATTGTTTTGGCTTCACAGCAGCTAGAATAAAGTTACTGTCCGGCTAAAGTTAATTTTCATTGATTCAATTCCGTCGCGACGACCATTAGTAATTAACTTAGGGGCCACTAACACAACACCATTTTAACAGAAAACCCTACTATCATGATAAAATAATTACGTGATGAGTGGGAGAATTTAAACACTTTTATTCAGAAAGAATACTTTTCATCACCTACTTTCCAATCCATTCCCAGTGTAAATTATTTTATTAAATAACTGCCCTGTAACTTGATCACTAGCAAATATGTCAGATTACCACAATAAAATAGTTTTGAAAGGGTTGTGAAAGGCATTTTGTTTTGAATTTAAGATTAGAAAAAAAAAGTTTTAACAAAGGTTGTGAAATATCTTTAGCAATTTGTGTGTCATTTTTGTCACTAAATCGAAGACTGCTGTTTCCATGGATATCGTTTCACATTCCGAGGAAACAATGACCACTTACTATTCAGCAATGTATTTATTTACCATTTTTAACTTATATATGGCCTATATATTTACAAAGATCAAACTCACACTGTTAATAATTGTTGGCTATTAAAAATGCAAACTATCCCCATCACTAATTTTCTCCTTTTGCTTGTAATTGGTCTTATGTATCTTTCTTATTAGTATTGCTTCCCATGCCAATTTTGGAAATTAGTGTTTAATGATGCTTTGTCTGATCTTGAAATTGAGTGTCCTTGCAGCGGGATACCCTCATATTTAAGCTGTGCACTACATGCATTGTTTTGATATATAGGCCAAGCTACACAACTGAATACTAAAATAGCTGCAGCGTAGGTGTTTCTGTCCTTGTTAGGGAAGATTAGCTAGATATTTGTTCAAAGATTTTGTGATAACTTTTTGTGTTGTTTATCTGTAAAATACATGACATTGGAAAAATCACAATGGAGATCTTTACATTTTTAGCCAAGATTTAGCCCATTATTTAGCATGATGCTATGTTTCTAGCCTGTTTCCAGCATTGTTGAATGTTGCTTGCATGATTTACAATGCTAGCCTATTAACATTTTAGTACATTGCAGGCTAAAATATTTTTTTTCCACATTGCTAAAAATAATTAACCCATTGCTAGCATGAAATAGCACTTTGCTAACATTTCAAAACATTGTTAGCATGGTGTACACATTGCTAGCATGGTTTAACACATTGTTAGCATGAATGTTGCTAACATTTTTAGCAGGTTTTTAGCATGACCTTAGTTGCTAGGCTTTACTACGGATACCTAGCTGATTAAGATTAATTAATCTATTAGAGTTATTGTGTTTTGACCCCCTCAATGAAAGACTATGGAACTTTTCTGTAGTTTGATCACCTGTTTAACGAAAATCATTTGGGATAAGATAAAGCATTGTGAGTCAGATCATTTCTTCCACATAAAGTTCTCAATAGATAATTTTGGTATTAATTTTGTCTCCGGTGTTTGTGCTAAAATTACATAGAAGAAATCAAAATGAAAACAGTTGAGACATTTGTTGACATAAGGAGCGTTTTTAGGTTTTAAAAAATATCAGGGGCTGAATCCCGAAACATCCAGGGCTGGGGTGGGTAACGAGATAACATGATTCGATAAAGAGAATAATGTATATTGCAGGCCTATATGTAGGGGGAAGACTGTTTATTAAGAAAAAAAAAAACATCCATGGCACTGCAACCACACCAGCCTACACTACATTCCCACACAGTCACGCACATTCAAATGTGAGGTAGTTAGGGGGATTTGGGGGCCTACTCCCAAGAACATTTGGATTTCTCAGACCTACATGTGTGCATTTTAAGGTGTGTGAAGGTCATAAAAATGGGATAACAATAGCTTTAAAAACAAGTCAGTGGGCAGTAGCATAAATTATTTGTCAAGCAGAACAGATTCCAAAATATGAGGATGAGGATAAATGTTGAAATGAATGATCCACACTTGGAAATGCAGAATGTTTCTGCTTATTGTTGACAATACACAATCACATATTCCAAACAGAAATGGGCTTAAATGAGAAATCTTTCAAGGATTCTTTTGTATAGATGTTACATTTCAATCAAACAGTAGTGCAATCTTTTTGTGTCCAGTGGCAAATGAGCAATTTATATATTAGCATTAAAGATTGGTTTCAGCAACTTGTTTCTTTCTTAGGTTAATCAATGTTTTTGGCACTAATCAGTTCAATTAAAGTTCAATTGTTCACTTATAAAGACAGTCACTTGTCGCCACCTACTGGCTTTACAAAGCAAGTTGGGCAAACACAGACAACCGGAGTTATACAAACGGTGAAAAGGCTGATCCTGGTGAAATGGTCCTCGAACACATTCGAGGACCATAAAAATATATATAACTGTTACTTATAAATTTTATAAATATATATTTATACTTATGAATTGAGCGTATAGTTTCTGTAATTAGGGCCCGAGCACTAGCTGTGCGAGGCCCTATTGAAACTGTTGGGGTTTTCTTTCTTTTTTTACTTTTTTTCTTTTTTCTTTTTTCTGCAAAGTAAGCGCCATTTCCGTGGCCGCAACATGCTCAAAAACTCACCAAATTTGGCACGCATGTCAGGACTGGTGAAAAATTTCGTATTTTGTGGGTTTCGCGGATGGGCGTGGCAAAATGGCTCGCTAGCGCCACCTAGAAAATTGGAAAAAATTAGCCCCTTGTCCACGTTCAACCTACATGCACGAAATTTGGTGCGGACGTGTATCATATCAAGACGCACAAAAAAACCTCAAGAAACCATACCCTAAACTCGACAGGAAGTCCACCATTTTGAATTTGGCGGCCATTTTGGGACGATATACACACTACATACTTTAACGAACTCCTCCTAGGGATTTAGTCGGATCGACTTCAAATTTCTGCTGTGCCTTCTAAAGGCATTGACGATGTAAAGTTGTGCTATCTGCGTGTTTTCGTCAATGGGCGTGTCCGTGGCGTCGATGATTCGCCATGAAACAGGAAGTTGTAGTAACTTGGCTGTAAATGCCCAGATCTGCAGCAAATTTTACACATTTGACAAGAGTCCCGCCCTGAACAAATCCACATGCCAACATTCACCCACAGTCATAGCGCCACCTAGTGGCAACAGGAAATGACCTTTAACGAAGCAGCCTCCGCCGCATGTTTGACCGACATGTACGAAATTTCTGTGGTACATTTACCATGTCCAGACGCACAGAAAAGTCTCTTGGAGCGATGCCCTAAACTCGACAGGAAGTCCACCATTTTGAATTTGGTGGCCATTTTGGGACGATTTACACACTCCGTACTTTAACGAACTCCTCCTAGGGATTTAGTCGGATCGACTTCACATTTCTGCTGTGCCTTCTAAAGGCATTGACGATGTAAAGTTGTGCTATCTGCGTGTTTTCGTCAATGGGCGTGTCCGTGGCGTCGATGATTCGCCATGAAACAGGAAGTTGAAGTAACTTGGCTGTAAATGCCCAGATCTGCACCAAATTTTACACATTTGACAAGAGTCCCGCCCTGAACAAATCTACATGCCAACATTCACCAACAGTCATAGCGCCACCTGCTGGCAACAGGAAGTGACCTTTAACGAAGCAGCGTAGCAAATTCACAGCCGCACCGGCTGAGCTCCAGAATATGCAATGCGGCCGCCTCACACCACGACGCGCTACAGGTGCGAGGGCCCGCCCATCGCTGCTTGCAGCTTTAATTAGGGCCCGAGCACTAGCTGTGCGAGGCCCTATTGAAACTGTTAGGGTTATTTATTTATTTATTTATTAGGGCCCGAGCACTAGCTGTGCGAGGCCCTATTGAAACTGTTGGGATTATTTTTAGGGCCCGAGCACTAGCTGTGCGAGGCCCTATTGAAACTGTTGGGATTATTATTTTTTTCTTTTTCTTTTTTTTTTTTCTGCAAAGTAAGCGCCATTTCCGTGGCCGCAACATGCTCAAAAAGTCACCAAATTTGGCACGCATGTCAGGACTGTTGAAAAATTTTTTATTTTGTGGGTTTCGAGGATGGGCGGGGCAAAATGGCTCGCTAGCGCCACCTAGAAAATTGGAAAAAATTAGCCCCTCGTCTACGTTTCAACCTACATGCATGAAATTTGGTGGGGACGTGTATCATGTCAAAACGCACAAAAAACCCTCAAGAACACCTACCCTAAACTCGACAGGAAGTCCGCCATTTTGAATTTGGCGGCCATTTTGAGACGATTTACACACTCCGTACTTTAACGAACTCCTCCTAGGGATTTAGTCAGATCGACTTCAAATTTCTGCTGTGCCTTCTAAAGGCATTGACGATGTAAAGTTGTGCTATCTGCGTGTTTTCATCAATGGGCGTGTCCGTGGCGTCGATGATTCCCCATGAAACAGGAAGTTGTAGTAACTCTGGCTGTAAATGCCCAGATCTGCACGGAATTTTACACATTTGACAAGAGTCCCGCCCTGAACAAATCCACATGCCGACATTCACCCACAGTCATAGCGCCACCTGCTGGCAACAGGAAGTGACATTTAATGAAGCAGCCCCTGCCGCATGTTTGACTGACATTTACAAATTTTCTGTGGTACATCTACCATGTCCAGACGCACAAAAAAGTCTCTTGGAGCGATGCCCTAAACTCAACAGGAAGTCGGCCATTTCTAATTTTACGGCCATTTTTGGATGATTTACTCATTGCGTACTTTAACAAACTCCTCCTAGGGATTTAGTCAGATCGACTTCACATTTCTGCTGTGCCTTCTAAAGGCATTGATGATGTAAAGTTGTGCTATCTGCGCGCTTTCGCCGATGGGCGTGTCCGTGGCGTCGATGATTCGCCATGAAACAGGAAGTTGTAGTAACTTGGCTGTGAATGCCCAGATCTGTGTGAAATTTTACACATTTGAGAAGAGTCCTGCCCTGAACAAATCTACATGACGACATTCACCCACAGTCATAGCGCCACCTACTGGCAACAGGAAGTGACCTTTAACGAAGCTGCTTAGCAAATTCACAGCCGCACCGGCTCAGCTGCAGAATATGTAACGCGGCCGCCTCACATCCCCACGCGCTACAGGTGCGAGGGCCCGCCCATCGCTGCTTGCAGCTTTAATTTTTCTTTTTTCTTTTTCTTTTTTCTTTTTTCTTTTTCTTTTTTCTGCAAAGTAAGCGCCATTTCCGTGGCCGCAACATGCTCAAAAAGTCACCAAATTTGGCACGCATGTCAGGACTGGTGAAAAATTTCGTATTTTGTGGGTTTCGAGGATGGGCGGGGCAAAATGGCTCGCTCAGCGCCACCTAGAAAATTGGAAAAAATTAGCCCCTCGTCTACGTTCAACCTACATGCATGAAATTTGGTGGGGACGTGTATCATGTCAAAACGCACAAAAAACCCTCAAGAACACCTACCCTAAACTCGACAGGAAGTCCGCCATTTTGAATTTGGCGGCCATTTTGAGACGATTTACACACTCCGTACTTTAACGAACTCCTCCTAGGGATTTAGTCGGATCGACTTCAAATTTCTGCTGTGCCTTCTAAAGGCATTGACGATGTAAAGTTGTGCTATCTGCGTGTTTTCATCAATGGGCGTGTCCGTGGCGTCGAATGATTCGCCATGAAACAGGAAGTTGTAGTAACTTGGCTGTAAATGCCCAGATCTGCACGAAATTTCACACATTTGACAAGAGTCCCGCCCTGAACAAATCCACATGCCGACATTCACCCACAGTCATAGCGCCACCTAGTGGCAACAGGAAATGACCTTTAACGAAGCAGCCTCCGCCGCATGTTTGACCGACATGTACAAAATTTCTGTGGTTCATTTACCATGTCCAGACGCACAGAAAAGTCTCTTGGAGCGATGCCCTAAACTCGACAGGAAGTCCACCATTTTGAATTTGGTGGCCATTTTGGGACGATTTACACACTCCGTACTTTAGAAGAGTAACTAAACACTTAACCAACTTTTTTTAGTTAATGATCTGTAAGAATGGAGCTTCATAAATGCTGTTCATTGATTCGAGTACATTTTTTGACAATTGGCAATAAAGTCTTTTAATTTTCAAATATATGGTGTAAAAACGTCTGAGTGCTGCCCTCTTCAGGTTAAACGGAAAGCTCCTGCAGCAGGGGTACTCTCTGACGTAGCGAACTCTCTGACACTACTCTGTCACGCCCTTGGTGCGAGCTCACCACGCCCTTGGCAGCCCCTGGTATAAAAGCATCTGGTTCCGTCAAAACTACTCTAGCGAGTCAGGAGTTGGATTTATGAGTATTTAAAACGATCAGGATAGCATCATGAGAACCCGAACTCGAAAGATGGACTAATCATTTCTCTTTCCGGTGCTGACAGCATAGACTATATGGGACTGACAGGAAGAACGAAAGACTCGGACCCGGCCGAACTTTGAGACTCGAGAGATGAACTAATCTTTATTCTTTCCAGTACTGCTGTGCTATATCGCACGGCCGCTTCCTTTCGGCGCCCATGTTATGGTGTCGTTCACACCAGACGCGGAGCGCCGCGGCGAGGCGCAGCCGGCCCGCGCCGTGAAGTGCCAGTTTCGGCGTCTAGTCTATTTTTTCCGCGAGCCGCGAGTGATCCGCGTCAATTCCGGAAGGAAGTTACACCAAGACACACTCGACCATCCGGTAAATGTAATCAAGATTTTCGTAAGTAGCCTACTAGATGTTTTGGAATATTTAACATGACATTTTAATTATATAATGATGAAATGAACGAAATGATTCGATAAAAGATTAGTTCATTTTGCTGAACGAGACTCAAAGATCCGAGTCAGTAAAATGATCCGAACTTCCCACCACTACAGCTGTCAATTAATCCGTCACTGCGGGTCTCATGTGCACGCTCCCCGCTCAGCCCCGCCCTTGGCTCGTCCCCTCTGTCTCCGCTGGGGTCTGCCCACTTTTTTAGCATTTTTCAAATTTTGCCAGTGGGTGGAGTCAGGCTTTGACCAGGGGTTTAGTTACACTTTAACGAACTCCTCCTAGGGATTTAGTCGGATCGACTTCACATTTCTGCTGTGCCTTCTAAAGGCATTGATGATATAAAGTTGTGCTATCTGCGCGTTTCGTCGATGGGGGTGTCCGTGGCGTCGAATGATTCGCCATGAAACAGGAAGTTGTAGTAACTTGGCTGTAAATGCCCAGATCTGCACGGAATTTTACACATTTGACAAGAGTCCCGCCCTGAACAAATCCACATGCCGACATTCACCCACAGTCATAGCGCCACCTGCTGGCAACAGGAAGTGACCTTTAAGTGAAGCAGCCCCTGCAGCATGTTTGAATGACATTTACAAATTTTCTGTGGTACATCTACCATGTCCAGACGAACAAAAAAGTCTCTTGGAGCGATGCCCTGAAACTCAACAGGAAGTCGGCCATTTCTAATTTAATGGCCATTTTTGGATGATTTACTCATTGCGTACTTTAACGAACTCCTCCTAGGGATTTAGTCAGATCGACTTCACATTTCTGCTGTGCCTTCTAAAGGCATTGATGATGTAAAGTTGTGCTATCTGCGCGCTTTCGCCGATGGGCGTGTCCGTGGCGTCGATGATCGACCATGAAACAGGAAGTTGTAGTAACTTGGCTGTGAATGCCCAGATCTGTGTGAAATTTTACACATTTGAGAAGAGTCCTGCCCTGAACAAATCTACATGACGACATTCACCCACAGTCATAGCGCCACCTGCTGGCAACAGGAAGTGACCTTTAACGAAGCTGCTTAGCAAATTCACAGCCGCACCGGCTCAGCTGCAGAATATGTAACGCGGCCGCCTCACATCCCGACGCGCTACAGGTGCGAGGGCCCGCCCATCGCTGCTTGCAGCTTTAATTTTTTTTTTCTTTTTTTTTTTTTTTTTTTTTTTTTCTGCAAAGTAAGCGCCATTTTCGCAGCCGCAACATGCTCAAAAAACTCACCAAATTTGGCACGCATGTCAGGACTGGTGAAAAATTTCGTATTTTGTGGGTTTCGCGGATGGGCGGGGCAAAATGGCTCGCTAGCGCCACCTAGAAAATTGGAAAAAATTAGCCCCTCGTCTACGTTCAACCTACATGCATGGAATTTGGTGGGGACGTGTATCATGTCAAAACGCACAAAAAAGCCTCAAGAACCCCTACCCTAAACTCGACAGGAAGTCCGCCATTTTGAATTTGGCGGCCATTTTGGGACGATTTACACACTCCGTACTTTAACGAACTCCTCCTAGGGATTTAGTCGGATCGACTTCAAATTTCTGCTGTGCCTTCTAAAGGCATTGACGATGTAAAGTTGTGCTATCTGCGTGTTTTCGTCAATGGGCGTGTCCGTGGCGTCGATGATTCGCCATGAAACAGGAAGTTGTAGTAACTTGGCTGTAAATGCCCAGATCTGCACGAAATTTTACACATTTGACAAGAGTCCCGCCCTGAACAAATCCACATGCCGACATTCACCCACAGTCATAGCGCCACCTAGTGGCAACAGGAAATGACCTTTAACGAAGCAGCCTCCGCCGCATGTTTGACCGACATGTACGAAATTTCTGTGGTACATTTACCATGTCCAGACGCACAGAAAAGTCTCTTGGAGCGATGCCTAAACTCGACAGGAAGTCCACCATTTTGAATTTGGTGGCCATTTTGGGACGATTTACACACTCCGTACTTTAACGAACTCCTCCTAGGGATTTAGTCGGATCGACTTCACATTTCTGCTGTGCCTTCTAAAGGCATTGACGATGTAAAGTTGTGCTATCTGCGTGTTTTCGTCAATGGGCGTGTCCGTGGCGTCGAATGATTCGCCATGAAACAGGAAGTTGAAGTAACTTGGCTGTAAATGCCCAGATCTGCACCAAATTTTACACATTTGACAAGAGTCCCGCCCTGAACAAATCTACATGCCAACATTCACCAACAGTCATAGCGCCACCTGCTGGCAACAGGAAGTGACCTTTAACGAAGCAGCGATAGCAAATTCACAGCCGCACCGGCTGAGCTCCAGAATATGCAACGCGGCCGCCTCACACCACGACGCGCTACAGGTGCGAGGGCCCCGCCCATCGCTGCTTGCAGCTTTAATTAGGGCCCAAGCCCTGAAAGGGCGCAGAGCCCTATTGTTTTCCTTCCGATTATTTTTATTTTTTTTTTATTCAGGGCCCAAGCCCTGAAAGGGCGCCAGAGCCCTATTGTTTCCTTCCGATTATTATTTTTTTTTTTTCATCTGTATAATGTAAATACACGGCAGATGAAGACCTATGAATGGATTCTTGATATCTTTGAAACTGTTGCCGTCACGACGCATCAAACTTTACCATTCTTTTAGGATGCATTCTTTAGGGATTCGAACATTTGTCCATAAATCAAACACACGTGCATGGATTAATATGAAACTTGGTACACTCATAGATCACATCAGGCCAAACAACTTTCGTGCTCTAAGTTTTACGACAGTTCAAACGGAAGTCGGGAATTATGTTTTTTTTTTTTAAATAATTGTCCTAGAAAAACATCAAATTACAACCCATGCTGTTACCAATCACCACCAAACTCGGTGTGCATGAAGTCAAGACATTGAGGATGCTAAATTCCGGACGGATTTGTGATATCTCGAACGGTTTGGCCGTGGCGGATTTTTTTGACTAAAAAAGGACACATAAAGTGTGTTATAACTTGGTTAGTTTTACTGACAATTACAAAACTTGCCGTGTATATTGTTCTATTCAAGCCAAACAACTTTCTAATTAACAATAATAAGCTCAAACCCACAGAAAGTCAGATATTGTAGTTTGAATATGATCATGCTCTTTCTGAGCCTAGGCCTGTCACACAGTCTGTGTGTGTGGGTGATTTTGAGACTCTGGACACACAGTCTCTGTGTGTGTGTGTAGGGGGAGGGGGCTTAATCATTTCACTGTGTGTCTGGCCTGCTAAAGTAAATACATTTCTTAAGCCTGGTATTTTTTAAATAAGTTTTTATTTTTATTTTTTTATAAGTAAAGGCATATAACCTGTTTAATTGTAGTGCATTGACAATAGTTTTATATAATTAGTGTATTAATTAAATTAACTTGGTCCATAAATCAAAAAAGTAAGTAAATAAATCAAAAAGGAAGTGTGTTAAAACTTCTGCATACATTAACTGATCTTGATGAAACTTCAGCAGTGTGTTCGTTGTAAGAGGTCGATCACATGGATGTGAGTCAAATATATAGCGCCACCAACTGGCAGCAGAAAGTGTTTCACTTTCAAAATGCTTTGAAATCGCACTCTTACTTTTACCCGATTTGCTTCAAACTTCATGTGTATAATGTAAACACACGCCAGATGAAGAGCTGTGAAAGCATTATTCAATATCTAAGATAATGTTGCCATAGCAACGCATCAAACTTTAACATTCCTTTTTTTTGATGATTTTGAGACTCTTAGCGGCTTTTGGGGCCCTTAACGGGTTTGAAAACTCTTGAAACTTTGCACACAGGTCAGATCCCACAGCCATCAGAGCCGGGCTGAAGATGGTACCCGGGTGTGGCAAGGGGGCTAGACAGCGCCCCCTGGAACGGGGTCCAAAAACTTGGTCCATAAATCAAACACGCTTGCATGTAATAATATGAAACTCAGTACACATGTTGACTCATCGTTTCATATATTCATATATTCTCCTCAAGCCGGACAACTTTCTAATTTACACTCATGAGCTAGGACCCACAGAAAGTCAGATATTTTGGTTTGAAAATGTTGAGTGTCTCTCTGAGCCTACACTTCTGTATGGCAAGCCCTTTTAACATTTAAAAGCTAAGTTTGACTATTCGTAATTAACATTGTAGATATCAACAACGTCTTTCTAGTCGTAATTACATTTTGGATAGTTTGTATTATCATTTAAGATATCTGTAACGTAATTGTGACTAGTCGAAACGACAGATAGAGTATGGCAAGCCGTTTTAACATTTAATCATTTTAACCTACTAGTCTCTATTTTCATGCTACTAGTACTTATTTTTTAGATACTAGTATCTATTCCATTAAGTACTAGTACTTATTCATTAGCTACTAGTGCTTATTCTTTAGATACTAGTGCCTTTTCTTTAGATACTAGTGTTTATTCTTTAGGTACTAGTACCTTTTTAAAGATACTAGTACTTATTCATTAGAAACTAGTCCTTATTTATTAGATACTAGTACTTATTCATTAGATGCTAGTCCTTATTCATTACATACCAATGCTTATTAATTAGTTACTAGTACTTATTCATTAGATACTAGTACCTATTAAATAGATACTAGTACTTATTCATTAGACACTAGTACTTATTTCAATGGTGACTAGTAACTATTCTTTTGTTACTAGTCACATTTTTTCCATTGACTTCTATGGTGATCTGTCATTCAGATATCAACTATTCAGTTCTGACTAGTATGTTAGTATGTATTCCAATTGTGGAATACATACTAGTATGTATTCCAAAGCAGGGGTTACGTTTTTGCACGTCGTGCAGAATAACCCTAAAGGCACCAAGGTGGCGGTGCCACCGGCTTTATATATATATATATATATATATATATATATATATATATATATATATATATACATATATATATAATATAGCTGCGAGCAGCGATGGGAGGCCAAAGCCGGCGGTACCGCCATCCCGGTGCCTTTAGGCACCGGGGTTGCGGTGCCACCGGCTTGGGCCCGCAATCGCTGCTCGCAGCTATGTTTAATTATTATATTTTTTTTTTTTTTTTCTAGCGACTATTCGGGCACTTTTGGGGCCCTTAACATGCTCGAAAACTCTTGAAACTTTGCACACGGGTCAGAACCCGCGGCCATCAGAGCCGGGCTGAAGCTGGTACCCGGGCGTGGCAGGGCGGCTCGTCAGCGCCCCCTGGAATGGGGTCCGAACACCTGGTCCATAACTCAAACACACTTGCATGTAATAATATGAAACTCGGTACACATGTCGATAGCAGAATTTCATCTATACCTCGCGTTCTTGCTTTTTACCCCAGCCCAACAGGAAGTCGGCTATTGAGGTTTTTTTGTAAAACACACGCAATGAACTTTTAAATACTCCTCCTAGAGCTCTGATCCAAATTCGACGAAACTCGGTCAGCGTAGAAGTCAAGACATTGAGGATGAAAGTTTGTGTGGGGATTTTTGATATCTCGAACGGTTTGGCCGTGGCGAGGAAACGAAACTATGGCGAGAAACGTGAAACAGGAAGTGTGTCATAACTTCAGCATACATTAACTGATCTGGATGAAACTTCAGCAGTGCGTTCGCTGTAAGAGGACGATCACATGGATGTGACTATTGTGAGTCAAAGTTATAGCGCCACCAACTGGCAGCAGGAAGTGTGTCACTTTCAAAATGCTTTGAAATCACCCTCTTATTTTTACCCGATTTGCTTCAAACTTCATCTGTATAATGTACATACACGGCAGATGAAGACCTATGAATGGATTCTTGATATCTTTGAAACTGTTGCCGTGGCGACGCATCAAACTTTACCATTCTTTTAGGATGCATTCTTTTAGGGATTCGAACATTTGTCCATAAATCAAACACACGTGCATGGATTAATATGAAACTCGGTACACTCATAGATCACATCAGGCCAAACAACTTTCGTGCTCTAAGTTTTACGACAGTTCAAACGGAAGTCGGGAATTATGTTTTTTTTTTTAAATAATTGTCCTAGAAAAACATCAAATTACAACCCATGCTGTTACCAATCACCACCAAACTCGATGTGCATGAAGTCAAGACATTGAGGATGCTATATTCCGGACGGATTTTTGATATCTCGAACGGTTTGGCCGTGGCGGATTTTTTTGACTAAAAAAGGACACATAAAGTGTGTTATAACTTGGTTAGTTTTACTGACAGTTACAAAACTTGCCGTGTATATTGTTCTATTCAAGCCAAACAACTTTCTAATTAACAATAATAAGCTCAAACCCACAGAAAGTCAGATATTGTAGTTTGAATATGATCATGCTCTTTCTGAGCCTAGGCCTGTCACACAGTCTGTGTGTGTGGTGTGTGTGTGTGTGGAGGGGAGGGGGCTTAATCATTTCACTGTGTGTCTGGCCTGCTAAAGTAAATACATTTCTTAAGCCTGGTATTTTTTAAATAAGTTTTTATTTTTATTTTTTTATAAGTAAAGGCATATAACCTGTTTAATTGTAGTGCATTGACAATAGTTTTATATAATTAGTGTATTAATTAAATTAACTTGGTCCATAAATCAAAAAAGTAAGTAAATAAATCAAAAAGGAAGTGTGTTAAAACTTCTGCATACATTAACTGATCTTGATGAAACTTCAGCAGTGTGTTCGTTGTAAGAGGTCGATCACATAGATGTGAGTCAAATATATAGCGCCACCAACTGGCAGCAGAAAGTGTTTCACTTTCAAAATGCTTTGAAATCGCACTCTTACTTTTACCCGATTTGCTTCAAATGTAAACACACGCCAGATGAAGAGCTGTGAAAGCATTATTCAATATCTAAGATAATGTTGCCATAGCAACGCATCAAACTTTAACATTCCTTTTTTTTTGATGATTTTGAGTCTCTTCAGCGGCTTTTGGGGCCCTTAATGGGTTTGAAAACTCTTGAAACTTTGCACACAGGTCAGATCCCACAGCCATCAGAGCCGGGCTGAAGATGGTACCCGGGTGTGGCAAGGGGGCTAGACAGCGCCCCCTGGAACGGGGTCCAAAAACTTGGTCCATAAATCAAACACGCTTGCATGTAATAATATGAAACTCAGTACACATGTTGATCTCATCGTTTCATATATTCATATATTCTCCTCAAGCCGGACAACTTTCTAATTTACACTCATGAGCTAGGACCCACAGAAAGTCAGATATTTTGGTTTGAAAATGTTGAGTGTCTCTCTGAGCCTACACTTCTGTATGGCAAGCCCTTTTAACATTTAAAAGCTAAGTTTGACTATTCGTAATTAACATTGTAGATATCAACAACGTCTTTCTAGTCGTAATTACATTTTGGATAGTTTGTATTATCATTTAAGATATCTGTAACGTAATTGTGACTAGTCGAAACGACAGATAGAGTATGGCAAGCCGTTTTAACATTTAATCATTTTAACCTACTAGTCTCTATTTTCATGCTACTAGTACTTATTTTTAGATACTAGTATCTATTCCATTAAGTACTAGTACTTATTCATTAGCTACTAGTGCTTATTCTTTAGATACTAGTGCCTTTTCTTTAGATACTAGTGTTTATTCTTTAGGTACTAGTACCTTTTTAAAGATACTAGTACTTATTCATTAGAAACTAGTCCTTATTTATTAGATACTAGTACTTATTCATTAGATGCTAGTCCTTATTCATTACATACCAATGCTTATTAATTAGTTATTAGTACTTATTCATTAGATACTAGTACCTATCTAAATAGATACTAGTACTTATTCATTAGACACTAGTACTTATTTCAATGGTGACTAGTAACTATTCTTTTGTTACTAGTCACATTTTTTCCATTGACTTCTATGGTGATCTGTCATTCAGATATCAACTATTCAGTTCTGACTAGTATGTTAGTATGTATTCCAATTGTGGAATACATACTAGTATGTATTCCAAAGCAGGGGTTACGTTTTTGCACGTCGTGCAGAATAACCCTAAAGGCACCAAGGTGGCGGTGCCACCGGCTTTATATATATATATATATATATATATATATATAGTGTGATATATATATATGTATATATATATATATAATATATATAAATATAGCTGCGAGCAGCGATGGAGGGCCAAAGCCGGTTTCTGCAAAGTAAGCGTCATTTTCGCGGCCGCAACATGCTCAAAAACTCACCAAATTTGGCATGCATGTCAGGACTGTTGAAAAATTTCGTATTTTGTGGGTTTTCGCGGATGGGCGGGGCAAAATGGCTAACTGAGCGCCACCTAGAAAATTGGAAAAAATTAGCCCCTCGTCCACGTTCAACCTACATGCACAAAATTTGGTGGGGACGTGCATCATATCAAGACGCACAAAAAAAACTCAAGAAACCATACCCTAAACTCGACAGGAAGTCCGCCATTTTGAGTTTGGCGGCCATTTTGGGACGATTTACACACTCCGTACTTTAACGAACTCCTCCTAGGGATTTAGTCGGATCGACTTCAAATTTCTGCTGTGCCTTCTAAAGGCATTGACGATGTAAAGTTGTGCTATCTGTGTGTTTTCGTCAATGGGCGTGTCCGTGGCGTCGAATGATTCGCTATGAAACAGGAAGTTGTAGTAACTTGGCTGTAAATGCCCAGATCTGCACCAAATTTTACACATTTGACAAGAGTCCCGCCCTGAACAAATCCACATGCCAACATTCACCAACAGTCATAGCGCCACCTGCTGGCAACAGGAAGTGACCTTTAACGAAGCAGCGTAGCAAATTCACAGCCGCACCGGCTGAGCTCCAGAATATGCAACGCGGCCGCCTCACACCACGACGCGCTGACAGGTGCGAGGGCCCGCCCATCGCTGCTTGCAGCTTTAATTTAGTATTTGCTTCGGGGAATTGGGAGACTCTTCCTGTTATGCATCCCCTGATATCTAGCAAGCTATCCATCTGAGGGGAATTTTCTGAACGTTAATTTACACAAAGTGTTTCAACCGCCAAATCAGATGTATAAATTAGGCTACTTCATCTACATTCTTCATAAGAAACAGAATATGACTCACAAAATAGATTAGCTTGGCGAAATAGTAAGGTGGATCCCAGAAGGTAAGTTAGAGCAGGTTTGCTAAAGAGTAGCTATTCACATCCTGAGCTTATGATGAGGGAACCTGCTCTCATCCCAAAGCGCCAAATTTTGACACTTTTGCAAAAGCGTAAATATCCAACGCACATGGCACCCTTTCAGCGCCAAATGAGACGTAAAAATAAATAGGGCAGAAGGCGCCTCCTAGTGGTCTAACCCTACCCATACCTAAAACTTAACCATCTCATTTGGCGCTAAAGGGTGCCATGTGCGTTGGATATTTACGCTTTTGCAAAAGTGTCAAAATATGGCGCCTTGGGATGAGAATGCGTTGGATGAGGAAACAGCGCCAGTAGGCTAAGTTAGATAAGCCCTAACTCTTATTGCCTCTCACTTGCCTTGTATCATTCATGACTCCTTATTTTACTTTTTAAAAGGTGTCTAATGTCCATAATAGCTACCACCAGATGCCACAAACAACTATAACAGTCAAGCCCTAAAGCAGTAAGTTAACCGATGGCTCTTTCAGGCTCTTTCTCTCTCTCCCTGGTGCGCATTCTAAATGCAAGCATGCTGTAACCATAGTAACCACAGTAACTTTGAACACATTTTAATCATCTTTAATACAGGATTCCGAAGGATAGATAAAAATACCCAGTCATTTTTTTTACATAAATACAAAATGATAAAAAAAATGATAATAATTATCAATAAATACATTTTTGAGATCCAGGGCTATTGAAAGTGAGGAGTCACAGTGCCGATTTGGGCGGGGTCTGAGCCGGTCGGCCATGTTGGGATAGTTTACACTATCGGTTGCCAGGGGCAACGCCTTCAGAACTACACAGAGGCGCGACTAAAAATATGAAATAGCGAGAGACAGCACAGCGCAGTATTTGTTTTAGTTACATTTTAGCGATACACGGCAGTGTCTTTGGAAGATATGGAAAAGGAAGAGAAATGAAAGTGGTTCTATAACAATGCTAGCCAGCTTTATTTAGAGAAAATGCTTGTGGATAAACTGACAGCAGCAACAGTGAGCAAAGCATGATTTAAAAAGCAATATATTTCAGCACAGTTCGCCTTTTATTCAACACAAACAAATGAAATGAATACTCTGTTATTCAACTAGTTGTTTAATTTGTTATAGTATATATCTGTACCGCGAAATGTTTAAAAATACACCTTTTTAATGACGTACGATTCACATTAACAGGATAGCTGAATGTTCCTATCTGTCCACTTAATGTTGCATGGCAGATGCAAATGCACGTATCTGATTCAAATCAGATTTATTTCCACATATGAATGAAGCCTGAAACATCAAGTTTGACTGAATTCTCGCAGTTTAACGTGTACAGGTTTGCGGGGTTTCTCTTGCATCCAGCCACAGCAGAATTGTTCATAAGCTTCTTGACTTAAAGCTTCTGAACTCTTGCATTGTGTAGCAGTAACATTAAGCACTGTTACCATAAACCAGGTGCTTGACTATGTCAGGGTATGTGAAAGGTGGTAGTGCTTTGGGTCTTTCGTCCATTCTGTAGCAGGTTCGTACGGTGTCCATACTGTGTGTTGATGTCAAGTAGTTTCTCTAAATAACGCTACTTAGTGTTGTTATGTAGTCTTTCCCAATTGAGACCCTTTCCCTTTGCTTCATTTATTCCCAAGAAAGTGTGCCTTATCGCAAAATGCAAATAAATATCAATCTGCGGTCCTTCTCTGTCACTACTTCTCTCATTCTCACGGTCGAAGTAACCTTGACAATGGATAGCGTGTCCTCCCAAAATGGCGGATCCCTCCCACAATGCACCGCGAGTTATGACGCGTGACGTCACATCCCCATTATCAATAAAAAAATTGTCTAACGTGATCTAAACCCATGTCTAATCAACGGCCTGTTTGACACACAGTAAGAATCATAGGCTTCCAACTCTCATGCTTTTAGACTCTATTTTCATACGCTCATGCCAAACATTCATTTTATTACTCAGTGAAAAACTTCTCACAGCAGGACACTGACAACGTGCCTGTCATGATTGACCTGTCACCTCTGCACTACATTTCCCATGATCCCTCCTGGCTCCCACCTGCACACTCTCATCAATCATCCACAACTGCCATCATTCACTTTCATCAGATGCACTCCATTTAAGCCTGCTTCACACACTCATTAGCGTCTGGTCTCGTCGTTCCTAACCTAAACTACTTTCCTGACTACCTACCGCTGAGACACTTATCTGTGCGATCCTCTCAGCTCATCTTCAGTTTTCAGTCTTGAGTCTTCTCCAGTGATCCAGCCACCTCTACAGTGATCCAGTCACCCGCCTCCTGAAACAGATATGAACTGTCATTCACTGCTATCATTGAGATGAATGATTCATTTACTCAGTTACTCACCTGTTCCCATCGCTTGTTTTCTGAATACCTGCAATACATCTCTTGGTTTGGATATTACCACCTGTGTGTTACACTTGAAAATTAAAAATCCATTTTCTTTTCTCATTTGTTTTTTTATACTGCTCATGAAGAACAGTTTAACAAACAAATTCATTGGCAAAGGTTATTTACAGTATAGTAAAGTTAGTTTTGTTTTTACATGTCGTTTGAATGCAAATGTGATTCTACAGTTTCCAGCCAATGAGATTGGAAGTGCCAATTTCAGCCAGCTCATGCTATTTTTATGTTCAATATATGGTACTGTAAATGGGCTGTGGGTGGTCTGTAGGGCTGCTTTCCAAGACTAGAATAGAAACTACATGCTAGTTAGATAGATATCTATGTGAAGGTGGCAAAAGGACCACTCACTGAGAGGTTACACTGTGTAAGGGGGGGTGATTGCGATTTCACTTTTTTTTTCATTTTAATTAGTGTGTGATGTTGCTGTTGGTGCATGAACAGAATCTGCAAAGTTGCAGCGCTGAAAGTTCAGTGTAAGCAGAGATATTGTCTTTTAAAAATCAGGAAGTTTAATGCCTACAAAAAGACTTCAATTGGGACTACAGCTGGGTTTTAGACGTCACTAACCCACATATTTGCATTAACCCTCCCTTCGCAGTAGGGTGACCACCATCAAACAAACCAAATGTGGGACAATTAAAAAGTTTGTGTGGGACAATGTGGGACATGTTACCAACACTAAAACTGTTATATAATGTCTATCTAACTTGATAAAAACATTTATATTCTGCCTTTCAGCTGACAAAAATTATTTGTTCTTTAGTCCCTTCCAGAAAAAAAATCTTTATTTTACATGTCATTTAAATTCAACATCACTGAGCCCAAAGGCAGCAGACATCATGCAGATAACTATTAGAAACAGTTCTGACCAAGTCCAACAAAAATCCATCCAACAAAATAAACAATGAATAAATATATAAAACAACATGAAATTTGATTGACAGTCTTATATATTAAGAATATATATTAAAAACCAAATAAATAAATAAATAAATAAAACGTTTTTAGAAAGGATGTAAATTAAAACAACCACAGCAGGCAACAGGTTAAACAACAACAGATAGATTCCGTTTAATTAAAATGTTAATTTACCGAATTATCCATTTGTTTTCCGACAGGGAACTTATGGAACAAATCACCGGTACACATTTTGATTGACAGCCGTCACAACCTACGAGTGACCGTGTTTACTCCTCTCTTTTCAACCATTGGACAGAATATAAAAAACGGCTGTTGTATTTGTATTTATGACCGGCTGTTGTATTTGTATTTATGACGAAGCGCTGTTAAATATAGGTGAAAAACTACGCTGCAAAAATAATAAGTAAAATGCTTTCTTAAAAAGGCAAAAGAATGCATGCGTGTTTTCAGTTTGCGATGCGCAGGACAAGGGGTGAAAATGCTGTGCGGTACAACGTAAAGTGGAACGGGTGGTCACCCTACCTCCGGAATATGCAAAAAAGGACATGGCCATATTTCTGTGGCTCGTCGAGTGTGTTATGTTCACCCAGCTGTCAGGACTTCTGTGTTCGGGCTTTCACCGGACGCTAAAGTTCGTCAACAATGGTTTGATTATGTTCCTGAAAATGACGATCGTTAGCTCTCTGTGCTGAGCATGTTATGAAAAACAGCTTCCAGAATCTCCACGAATTTAATGCCGGTTTCAACAAGAAACTGTTACTAAAACATGAAGCAGTTCCAACTTTAAAACCAGAGGCAGCAGTTGTTGGGCCACAACCTGTAAGTAGGCAATGACATAGACATTTTAAATGTATTTGCATGTATAATTTCAGAAGTAATGTTTTAGTTGTATCAAATGTCAGCGCAATCCAAACATTTTGGACCTGAATTTTGTATATGTACTAATTTTGTAAATGTATTTTTCATGTATATTTACTTTATTACTTCGATTATATACGTTATTTTTCGATTTGATCAAGAACGTAAACCAGTGCCATGGTTGTTTGTGTATACAGTAGCCAGTTAGTTTGATGCTATAGCCTATTGTGTAAAACAAACGTGTATAAAGTTAAAGGCAAATTACCATTCAAAAATGTTTTGTAAGAACCGTGTTTAGGGAGGTTCTGCTTGACTCTCTTTCATCGCCGCTTCTGGGTCTGATTCTGGCTCATACCAGAGACTGATACTGCAGAATCGATACCATTATGTACATTTGACATGAACAACACTTGCAACTTCGCCCGTAAAGGTAATGGTTGTTAAGTATCTGGACAACATGTCAACCGGTCATTCAAATGACAGAGGAGAACGTGGCTTACAATAAAGGTGACATTTATTAAAAATAAGACTTTTTAAAAAAGTAAAACCACAAATACATGTTATATTGCACCCCATAAACACAATCATGCAAAGAAAAAAATCCATAAACCACCCCTTTAAGACAACGATCAATCAATCTCTACTACACACAGAATTCTGTAGGATATGGCAATCTCTTCCAAAATCCCAAAACTGTCAATTTCTGTCAATTGGTGTGTAATGTAGGCATTACGAGGGCAGTTGTGTGTTCGATGAGTGCTCACTTCTCACTTGCAGATTAGTATAATACATTTAAACAGGCTTCTTTATTCTCGTATGTTTGACACAAAACTGTAAGTGCATTCATTTACAGCACTGCGAAAGATTCCTGAAATATCTAGTTTTGAGAGGACTGACATGGATTTGGTGCTGAAATTTCTCCTTGACCTCTTACCAGTATTCTTCACTCTTCATTTATAAACAAACAGTATCATCTGATTCTATCATAAATGCTGGGATGGTTATATGTATGTATTTGTTTAGAATATGGAATAATTTTGAAATTAATTACAATAAATGAGACTGGTTATCATTTCAAACAACAAAGTTGTTTTGATCTCATTTGAATATAAAAGCATGTGTATTCTTTTGATCTATCTATGAGTGATAGCAGCAAGAATGGGGAAACTCCCTCGTATTCAAGTCAAGTCAAGTCAAGTCACATTTATTTATATAGCGCTTTTTACAATACAGATTGTGTCAAAGCAGCTTCACAGTGATAACATGAAAGTAGTACAACACAGATCAATAATATTGTTAACTATTAAATATTAAATAATAAATAAATAACCCCAACTAAGCAAGCCAACAGCAGACAAAGCAAGGCGACAGTGGCAAGGAACCAAAACTCCATCAGATTGGATGGAGAAAAAACCTTGGGAGAACCCAGGCTCAGTCGGGGGCCAGTTCTCCTCTGGCTTACATTCATATTGTTAATATATAAATATGAAATATAAATATTGTTTATATATAATACGGAGCCATAACATATCGCCAGTGTTGAGTCGTCTCTTCACAGGCGTTGGGGCATCTTGAATCCCTGTGGGAGGCTGGATACAAAATGGACCTGACAAACGCCATTTTCTCGGGACAGATGTCCCGAGATAACAGCAGAAAGGCAGATGGGAAATAATTAGCATAGCTGATGTTCAGAATGATTTCCATTATACAGGAGTCGGTGTTAGAAAAACACTATCTCAAAACTCTCCGCAACCCAACCATACGCGCCGAACCCGTTTGACTAAGGCTGTCGAGCCCCACTGGCGCGGTAAATACAGGATCAGTGGCAAACGGTTCCGTATGGCATAACAGAGGACTAAAAGGTAAGCATTATGTGAATGCTTGACTGAAGAGATGCGTCTTCAGTCTAGTTTTAAACTGTGGTAGCGAGTCAGAGCCTCGGACCGTATCGGGCAGGCTATTCCAGAGTTTTGGAGCTAAATGCGAGAACGCCCTCCCTCCTTTAGTGGACTTAGATATCCTAGGAATGACCAGAAGCCTTGAATTTAGTGATCTTAAGGAACGCGTTGGATTGTAGGGCGAAAGAAGGTCTGTTAAGTACATTGGAGCTAAACCGTTTAGGGCTTTATAGGTCATTAGTAGTATTTTGTAGTTGATACGGAACTTAATAGGTAACCAGTGTAGAGATGATAAAATCGGTGTTATATGAGCGTATTTTCTTGACCTAGTTAGAACTCTAGCGGCTGCATTTTGGACTAACTGTAGCTTGTTTATTGAGGATGCAGGACAACCGGCTAATAAAGCATTACAGTAATCTAGTCTCGAGGTCATAAATGCATGAACTAACTTTTCTGCATCAGAAACAGATAGCATGTTACGTAGCTTAGCAATGTTTCTAAGGTGGAAAAAGGCTGTTCTTGTAACATATGAAATCTGATTTTCAAAAGACAAGTTGCGGTCTAGTATAACACCCAGGTCTTTTACTGTAGTGGATAAAGTAACAGGACATCCATCTATATTAAAGTTGTATTGTAAGAGGTTTTGTGAGTAGTTTTTTGGACCAATAAGTAATACCTCCGTTTTATCTGAATTTAATAGCAGGAAATTACGCGTCATCCAGCATTTTATATCTTTGAGACACTCGGTCAATTTAGATGAGTTAGTGTTTTCGTCTGGTCGTGATGAAATATATAATTGAGTATCATCAGCATAGCAGTGGAAATTAATTCCATGTTTTCTTATAATGTTACCAAGTGGCAGCATATATATAGAAAATAGCAGAGGGCCTAAAATCGATCCTTGCGGTACTCCATGGTCTACTGGCGTTATCTTTGATTTTTCCCCATTTAAACAAACAAAATGAGAACGGTCCGATAAGTACGATCTAAACCAGCTTAATGCCTGTCCCTGAACACCAGTGTAGTTTTGTAGTCCAATCCAAGAGTATTTTATGATCTATAGTATCGAACGCAGCACTTAGATCAAGTAGGACTAATATTGAGATACGGCCTTGGTCAGAAGCTAAAAGTAAGTCATTTGTAATTTTAACTAGCGCAGTTTCTGTACTATGATGCGGTCTGAATCCTGACTGGAATTTTTCATAGATATCATTTTCTTGCAAAAAAGAGCACAACTGAGCGGACACAACTTTTTCTAGTATTTTTGACATAAATGGAAGATTTGAAATAGGTCTGTAATTTGCTAAGTTATTTGAGTCTAATTTCGGTTTCTTAATGAGAGGTTTTATTACTGCCAGCTTGAATATTTTTGGAACATGACCTAAAGATAAAGACGAGTTAATAATATTGAGGAGAGGCTCTTCCACTACAGGTAATAGTTCTTTCAGTAGTTTAGTGGGTATTGGATCTAATAAACATGTTGTTGGTTTAGAAGCAATGATAAGTTTATTTAGCTCTTCCTGTCCTATCGCTGTAAAGCGGTGTAGTTGTTCTAGAGGAGCCATAATTGAGGCTGAATCATGGGACACCATAGAGGATTGTACATTTATAATTATGTTGTGGATGCTTTCTATTTTCTCATTGAAGTAATTCATAAAATCATTACTACTAAACTGTAACGGTATATTTTGCTCTGGTGATGTCTGTTTATTTGTTAGTCTAGCCACGGTGTTAAATAAAAACCTTGGATTATTTTGGTTATCTTCTATTAGTTTGCGAAGATGCTCAGCCCTGGCTGTTTTTAGAGCCTTTTTATAACGTGACATACTGTCTTTCCACGCGATTCTGAAGACCTCTAAATTAGTTTGTTTCCATTTACGCTCTGAAGATACGAGTTTCTCTCTTGATAGCATGCGTATCACTGTTGTACCAGGGTGCTTTAGTTTTCTCTCTAACCTTTTTTAATCTTATTGGTGCAACAATATCTAAAGTACTAGAGAAAATGGTACTCAAACTGCTAGTCATTTCCTCTAACTCATCTGTTTGTTTGGGTTCATTTAGCAGCTTAGATAGATCAGGTAAGCTATTTGAGAATCTATCTATAGTGGTTGGAAGGATTGTTCTGCCTTTTCTATAACGTGGCGCAATGTGACATATTTCAGCAGTACGTATTATGCAGGTCACCATGTAATGATCAGTGACATCATCGCTTTGCGGTATAATATCTATATTAGTTGGATCGGTACCATATGATATAATTAAATCTAGTGTATGATTTAGACGATGAGTGGGGCCACTGACGTTTTGTTTGACCCCAAAGGAGTTTAATAAGTCTGTAAACGCAACCCCTAAAGCATCATTTGTATTATCTACGTGTATGTTAAAATCTCCAACAATTATTGCTTTATCGACATTCATCAATAGATCCGACAGAAAGTCTGCAAACTCTTTTAGGAATTCAGCATAGGGCCCTGGAGGTCTATATACAGTAGCCAAGGCTAGAGATAATATGGATTTCTTTCTTACATCTAAGAGCGTAACATTTAGCACAAGTACTTCAAAAGAATTAAACCTGTGACCTGTTTTCTGAGTAACGTTAAAAATATCTTTATGGATTGTTGCAACACCGCCGCCACGGCCGATCAGACGAGGCTCATGCTTATAACAGTATCCTGGTGGACTGAGACTCATTTAGACCGAAATACTCATTCGGTTTAAGCCAGGTTTCAGTAAGGCACAGAACATCAAAATTATTATCTGTGACCATTTCATTAACAATAACCGCCTTAGGTGTGAGCGATCTAATGTTTAGAAGACCTAGCTTTAAAAATTGTTTTTGTTCACTGATATTTAGATTTTCTGGTTTAATTACAATTAGATTTTTGCTAGATCTTACACTAGATTTATTGTTTGGCTTCATTAAACGAGGAATGGACACTGTTTCTATATAATGCTCCACACTATGCATATTAGTTAAATTAGGACAGCAGAGGCTGTGATTTGGACTTTGACTTATTAGTCATCTGGTGCTGTGAACGTCTCGGAGATGTTGTCCGACAGGAACACTCGCTTCGATTCTGCTGGGGTGGAGTCCGTCTGCCCGATACAGTCTGGGTCGCTCCCAAAACAGATGCCAAATATTTACAAAGAGCAGTTTCTGTTCATTACACATTAACATTAACCATTCATTGAGCGCAAAAAGTCTACTGAACCTTTCCTGTCCTTGTCTGTACGTGGGAAGCGGTCCGGAACACGAATGATCGTTGCTTTAGGCGCTGTGCTGCGTACCGTCTCGATCAGGCTCATGTAGTCCTTTTTCAGAACCTCGGTCTGTCGCAGCCTGATGTCAGTCGCTCCCGCTTCCAGCACAACAGCTCCGATGCGCTTGTCACCGCTCACGATCTCGGGAACCTGAGCGGCGATATCAAGAACACGGGCACCAGGGAAGCAGTGAGTTCGCACCTCACCTTTCCCCGAGTTAGCGCGGACATGATGGACCATGGATGTGCCGATGATCACGGCGTCGTCGCGTTCCGGTTCGCGAAGAGGGGAGAAGCGGTTCCGAGTGGGCATCTCCGAAGACCGGGAGGGGCGGAGAGGTAGCTCTGATCCTGGCTCGTGTCTTCCGCTGCGTGACCCATGCTCCGTGTTGTGATGGCGTCGGAGTAAAGAGATCCAAGATGATCGTGTGCTCCTGGGCAGAGAAACACACGGAGTGGATGAGGTCTGAATCGAAGAGTTAACGTTACTAACCACTGATTTGTGAGCATCGGCGCGTGATGCTTCAAGCGTTGAACGCCGATCCAACAGCTCGGCTTGCTTCACTAGCAGTCCACGGATCTGCTTCTCGACGTGTTCCAGCTCCTGCCTCACCGAGAAGAGCTCGAAGGACTCCTCACCTGCACTCAGAGGTAACGTTAGACACGCATCTGATGTGTTCGCCATTTATAAAAGATGAACAGTAAATTAGTAGTGATACTACAAATATCACCACTAATTTAGGACTGAAATGCCGAAAATAAACCGTATCTTTTCAGTGAAACGGATGTAAAATGAGACGGCCGATAGGGCCACGCGTGAAATGCTAGCGGGCTAAAGGCTAGAGCTAAAGTAGCGATATCAAAGCAATCCAATTGTTTTTTATAAAGGAATAGTATCGAGGATAAGTTCACATGATAGAAAAATAGAAAGTGCTAGTTTATAAATGAGTGGTAAAGAAGAAAATTAAAGATTAATGAAGAAATCCTCCGGAGCTACAAACACGAATACAGATCGCAGATCCATTCATTAAAAATAAATCCATTTGCAGAAACAGTTGTATCTATATTTTCCCTCTTTGCCTTCTTTATGACTGGGTCATAAGGTACCAATCATTACAATATCAAATAAAGGAAAAATTGCAATAAATTCAGAATAAATAAAGAGGACGTGTTTAAAATAAAGTGGGTGCTATTAATGCGCAAATTTAACTATTTGCCATGAGTCAGTGTTTTCCTTACAGGTACACTGTATGCAAATGACACATTATACCCTGCAGCATATACTGTATTTTGAAAGAACTAGCTGATGCAAAAATAATAATATGGTGCAACTGACTACAGAAACTGTATTGCAAATCAGTAATCTGTAATGTTTTCACTTATTCTTGGGCTCAGGAGTTATTCGTTGAAAGTCACAAAATGTGTTTCTACCTTACCTGAATACTAAACCTGGGGCTCTTGAGTTTCACTAGACGGTCGAGCAGAATAAGTGTCCTGTGATGAATTGTACCTTTTTCATTTTGAGCCTTTTCAAACTTTCCTCCACTGCCAGTGTCAAGGCAACATTTTTTTTTTCCTGGGACATGAGCTATAGTGTATTTGTATGGATGGCAGCAGTGGTATGGCATTAAAAGCAGGGCCAGATGTCTTGAGTGATTATACCTCAAGAACACAACTGAAAAAGAAGTGTAAATCTGGGGCCAGACACATCAACTGATGCTTTCTGTGGCTACGTTCAAGGATGCTATGTATCATTATGTTTCTCTATGAAGCGGAGGATTAAAAAAAAAAAAAAAGGTTATAAACATGACATTAAACTGACGCAAAGTCCGAATGCCCTCAAATGATGTTTTACACTTGGCTTTACACATAAACATCAGTCCTGTTTCACTCAATCATAGCTGGTGTACTGACACAGGCTTGGACACACATCAAACAGGAAAAATGACTCTGCTGCTCAGATTTTACCTTGTAAAGTAAGCAGTTCATTCAGCACAGACCTGACGAGATCATAGAACGAAATAATGGCCTGGACTGGCCATCGGGAGCACCAGAAGAATTCCTGGTGGCCTGGCAACTAATTTGGCTACCCTGTTATTATTATAATTATTATTTTTGCCTGCCCATATACCAAAGTGATCATTTCCATACACGGCATTTCGATAATAAATCATGAATCTGTTAGTCGTGACTGGCAACAATTTGTTAACCTCCCCAAATGGAGTAATTAATGCAAGGGATTCGAAGATGGAGAAAGTGGTCAGGTGGAGCAGAGAAGAAAGAAGCAGAAATATAGCAAAATTACTGACCGCTTCAATTACAGGCCAGTTTCATCCTATCATCAACATTAACTTAATATTAAGGTGATAGCAAATGTTAACAGAAGCACCCCTTATTACTATCATCACTAAAATATACATGCAAATGGACATCGTTTTTATTTACTGTCAAGTTACAGTAGTACTTTAGCAGAAATTCACATCGATTTATAGTATTGGTATGAGGAGAAGCTAGGGCAGATAACAACACAAAAAATATGAGTCATAATAATGAAATAACATTTAGTTTTAGAATTTTTCTAAAAAGAGATTGTCATGATGCAGTTCTTGTTGTAATTTTAGCTATACTTAGAATTTTTTTTACTATGTGTAAATTGGTATCTTCTTCTGTTGTATTTATCTATGCTTGTAATTTATTTATTCTTTCTATGCATTACTCCCCTACAAAGCTTAAGAATCCTAGAATGATTAATTCTTTACAAATATAGCTATTCAAATGTCAGGTGAAATTGTTTTCATATCGCAATATATATATTGCAGAAAAACATAATATCGCAATTTAGTGTTTTTTTTTTTCTCAATATTGTGCAGCCCAAGATTTGTAAGAATCTTCTTGTAGTCTGTAGCATTGGCGACCCGGCTGGCATTGACTAGATTCAGGCCACTTCAGGAACTGTGGTAAGTTTTCAAGACTCTGCTAGGATATTGGAAAAGTACATGAAAGAAGTTGTTTTCATCTCTCACTCTCACTGATTACACCTTAAAGATGAACTGAACTGAAATTTGAGAAAAGGTGATATAACAGATGTATTTTATTCTCTTTGGTAAAAATTTTTAGAGATTGTTAAAAGGGATAAAACGGTACATTGAAAGTGTTGGTTTTGTTACACGGGCGCCGCCATGTTGGATTTCAACATTCGACTACGTCACTGGCATGGTACTGTAGCCACTCCGTTGCCTACCTGCACCAGCAGAACAGCTGTAGCTTGTAAACAGTCTGAGGCTAGCTGACATGGCTGAGGAAACAGATTTTTTAGCGACACACTATTTAGAGATGTGTACTTTCGTCAATGAGTACATGAAACGTCTGACAATGTCTGCATGAAATGTTTTATTTACACAAGTTACAAGTTCAACGCATCACGTTAACGCTACTCGAATCCTTGATATTCAGCTGAGGGAAAAAATCCTAGATGTATATTTCACTGTAGAGGATGGGATTCTCCTTCCTAAATGCACCCTCGCACATAGAGTGAACTGCCAGTATGCTGTTAATCTAAACAATCTGAGAAAAGTGTAACAAGTTAGCCCAGCCTAGTCACCTATTCGTAAAATACACTGCTACAGATGGGGCGCTCGCGCCTCAGCTTGGACATCCATTAGAGACAGCATAGCCTCCTCCAACACGTTTCTCTTATCGAACAGCATCCGAAATGAACGGTGCATGGTGATTTCTTTTTTTTTTGCCGATCAATAAATGTTCCAGGTTGACCTCTCTGCAACAGATCGGATCCGGTGCAGTGTCCATGCTCCACAGTGCTCGCGCCCACAGTCACTTCCCCCAAACGATCCTGTGGAGCCTGAAACTGATCGTCCTCCATGTGGTGGTAGTCAGACACTACTGGCCTGTCCCTTATGGGCTCAAATGCCGTAATCCATGCTGTTAAAAGTGTTAATTTCCGTCAGTGTATATAGGACCTGCAGCTGTTGTCTATGGAGCTCCGTGGGTCCTACCATGCCAGTGACATCATCGAAATTGCCAGTGCTAGCAAGCACAATTTCACGTTGCTTAAAAAAGCAATATTAATATTTTTTTACTAAAATGTTTAGTGCAATTTACTTTTAATTGTCATAAACAACACATTTTCATCGTCAATTTTTTTCAGTTCAGTTCATCTTTAAGCATTGCAGTTGATTTATTCTGGACAGTGATCACACAATAGAGAATGTGAATCTACGTCATGGCGCAGTGCACTCTGGGTAGCGCGGCCATATTTAGGACACGGTTGTAGTAACTAAGGTACACAAATGTAACGGAGGCCAGCTAGTAGTTGCTGTGCGAGTAAACCTCACTCCCCGATCTCAATAGGCGCTCTCAGCGACAGATGCTAGAAGCTGCAGTCTTTAGCCTCCTTGTTAGAGTGCCTGACTCTCATGCCGGAGACCCGGGTTCAAGGCCCGCTCGGAGCGTGGCGAGTTGGACCCGGGTGTAGGGGTTACACAAACACACATGGACCGTGCGAAGATCAAGCACAAGGTTATCTACCGAGATAAGCTGAACAAGGAAGCAAAGGAACGCTACTTAGAGAAAATAAAGGCAATTAACGGGTTCGATCCGTACGAACACAAAGAGTGGTCGACTGATCTGAACAAGCTACCGCTAACAACATTTCCTGACGCGTTTTCTTACCTTGTTTGTGGTGTGAGCGCCTACACATTTGAACCAGACACACCTCTCTGTCAACAACAACACTGCAAGTTAAACTCTGTGTCGAATATATTTTCTTTTTTACTTAGGAAACATTTTAGTTAAGTTGTTTACTTTTATTAAATGTAATTTCCAGGCGAAACGCTGTTGTTTTTGTTGTTTCTGCAATGCTCTAGATAAACCGGATTCTGATTTATTACATAAACTAATCGATTAGTTTCTGTAATAAATCAGAATCCGGTTTATTTCCAGGTTTTCACATACAAGGAGTTTACCTTGGTATTGGTGCTTAACCGTACACATAAACATAAATAATGAACTAGTAAAATAGATCAAAAGTACATGTCTACAAAAAAAATATACTGCAGATTTGACTATGATTTGACGTTTCTCACGGAACCTCCGTGTCCTAAAATCCCACAATGCCATGCGTTACTGGGGTCCGCTGTACGTCACATTCCTATTCTCTATAGGAGAGTGATTATATTGGTTATATCCAAAACCCGGTAAAAGTTTAGACACACTTGACTTAATTTGTTCATGATCTTGAAAAACTATTAATATTATTTTTTATTGCTGTTGTACTATTTACTTACTATTAATATTATTTATCATTACATTTTCACATATTTTCCCTTTGATTGAGTTTAATTCTCAATTTGCTCATGTGATGTTTTGTAAGTCATTTGCACACAATTCTGTTTCAATCAATCAGTCTTTAACAATGAAAAAGGATTAGTTGTACCAGATAGGAATGCAAAAAAACAAAACAAAAAAAAAACAGCCTCATTGTACAACTTGCAATTGTGCTAATTCAGCATTTTGATTAACTACTAGACATTACTATTAATCTAAAATGTATAACAGGGACAATGAGCAGATGTGTCAAAATGTTAGTTGTGTACTGTATATGATTTTAAATAAATATCTAGTTTAGCCACGAAACTCTAGAAGGCGCAGGCTGGTAGGTCCTTTTATGAAATCTGCAAACTATCATTATTACTGCATGGTGCAAGCTGATTGGCCTCTGCTGATCCTGCAGCCAATGACATTGCTTGCTCAACATTTAAAAAGTCTGGTTCAGTGTTTGTAGGGTAGGTCCTCTGAAACTGTTCTTGTATTGTCAAACTCTAACAATGTATTGTCTGTGTGAGGATTATACATGTCTATTAACGCAGCAGAATGTTTTATGTACTCTCAGCAGCATGCATGCCTGGCTGTTGTGTTCCTGGGAGATTTATGCATGTCTGTATTAGTGCAGCTTCCGTCCTCACATCAGCATGTGTCTATGCTATGTATCTATTGTCCAGACTTGCTATGCAGCAACAGCAATAATCATCATCAGGAGATGCTAAAACTATTTTGAGGATTGTCATGAACTCTATTATACCACATGAGATGTGCAGAATGCAAAGTAGCTGTAATCAAATAAATGTTTAATTTACACAATATTTATTAAGATTTGCTCAAAATTATTTGAAAACAGAAAGACTGCAATGCATTGATACAGTTGTCAGTACACTGTGGGATAGTTGTTGGCTGATGCGATAATTTAAAACCCCTAATATTGGCTGTTTTACTGTCTATTTTCAGTGATTAACAACTTACATTTTGGTTTGTTCATCGCACAAGCTATAACTTCAGAAGACAGAAGTCATATTACACAAGTCTGTAACAAGTTTACTCTTTTCTTACCAATTTGTTTTGCCTTGTTTTGCCTTTTAAAATTACACTCTAGTCTATTTAGCACAATAAGGGCTACCATTTTATGTGAGCAACATGTATGCACATGTTTGTGTTTTTGGGAGAATATTGTTTATGAAAACAGAAAGACTGCAATGCATTGATACAGTTGTCAGTACACTATGGGACAGTTGTTGGTTGATGTGACAATTGAAAACCCCTAATATTGGCTGTTTGACTGTGCTGAATCAGAATCTGTGTATTATCATCTGTTTAGAAAAACAGACTATAGTCTGTCTAGTATGATATCTGCGTCATTGAACAGCACAAATCAATGAGGAGCTAGACATAAGAAAAAAAGTCAATTCAGGAAGCGACAATGTCTCACATGACTGTGGTTCACTTGAAAATCACATGCATCCTCAACAAAAACAAACCATAAATGGGAATCTTAGACTGCGGGAAAATTCTTCAGTTTACAGTTTACAGTTTACCTTTGCTAATATACACACCTTTGCTAATACCCCAGCTGGTTTATATTAAGATATTGACATTTAAAATCAACATGAATTTATTTTTTCCAATGGAAATTGATTGGTTTATGAAAAGTGGTGTGTTGGCAGAATAGATGCAGGTGGTTGGAAGAAAGGGATTGAAAAGTAAGAAGCTTTTTTTGTCTTTCAAAAAGTAATTTTAGAATAAGAGGTGTAGCAAGTTATTATATTTTGTAAGTAATTTTGTAAATAATTTAATAAGTTAATAATTGAGTCCAAAAAAGTAAATCGAGTAAAATTTTTCTTCAGGTTGACACTTTGCCACTTAGTAGATGATTTAAACCACAATGATAAAAAAGAGCATTAGCTTTGAATGTGGTTACCAGCCAGGATTCTTATATGTTACTGCCAGAAATTAAATTTTTATAAGACATGGTGTAAGCAAGAGGCCCACTGCAAAAATGTACTGGATATCAAATATATTACAATATTTTTTAAAACTTACATACGGGAATCATGATTATAAAAGACAGCTCAATATACTTGTTTGAAGGATTGAAATTTATTAATAAAGTATATATTAAATATGTACAAATAATAAACACTAAAATCTAATTGTTTTCATCACATTGCCTTTTATAGGGTGGATACTATACTAACCTTGACAGTGTTTCCTGCTTTGCTGTTCAGCAGTGCTACAGAAAGGCCACGACAAAATATACAATAGGAAATATATAGTTACTTCAGTTTAAATAGCATATAGTGCAATTACAGCATGAATCATAGACAAATTGATGTTTTTAATGAATTAGTCAAAAAGATTCACAAATTATTAGCTATTGGTTTTGTGACTCATGTCAACTGACCCTTTTCTCTAAACCTGCATTTTAAGCAGAGCTTAAAATTTGAGGTAATCAGCCATATAACCCTAACCTTTGCACTACACAAGCATGCTAAAACTTGAAATATTGAGTAACCTATCATACAATTTAATATTTGCATATAAAGCCTTAGTCCTTTTCCATATAATTAAAATAAATGGATACTGCTTCCGTCAAGCCCCAAAAACAACAAAAAATGCCACATTTTGATAGCATTGATGGCTAATGAGTCTTGTGAAATGTAATAAAGCATCATTTTTGCCATATTCTACAGTTACGGAAGTATTTTCAGTGATTAACAACTTAAATTTTGGTTTGTTCATTCGCACAAGCTACTGTATAACTTCAGAAGACAGATGTCATATTACACAAGTCTGTAAGAGGTCTACACAAGTTTTCTTACCAATGTGTTTTGCCTTGTTTTGCCTTGTGTAAGGTGAAATTAAACTCTATTTAGCACAAACAGGGCTACCATAATATGTGAGCAACATGTATGTACATGTTTGTATTTTGAGAGAATATTGTTTATGCGTGTTTATTTAAAAAACCAATAATGAAAGTTTCTGAAATAAGG
The DNA here is from genome assembly GCA_030378365.1 of Hybognathus amarus. Classification (NCBI taxonomy): domain Eukaryota; kingdom Metazoa; phylum Chordata; class Actinopteri; order Cypriniformes; family Leuciscidae; genus Hybognathus; species Hybognathus amarus. The sequence goes on from JAQIUQ010000408.1 coordinate 242,924, forward strand.
CCTCAAAACACATACAAAATATGCGGCCACAAGACTTTTGACCATGGATGTTGTTGCCTACCGTTTTTCTTCAAAATGATCTGAAAATCATCCTGCCTAATTATTCACATAACACAACAGATAATTTTAAATTGTGAAAAACTTTTTATTTTTTTTTTTTTTTTTTTTTGCCAAGGCAACAAAGGCACGGTCCAACCTCATCATGAATAATTAGGTAATTCTCAGACCCGCATAATAATGAGCCTTTCATTCAGTTGTGCACACAAGAAAGAATGCAAGGATATATATATATATATATATATATTGATAGATATATACACTCACTCACACACACACACACACACACACACACACACACACACACACACACACACACACACACACACACACACACACACACACACACACACACACACATATATATATATATATACACACACACACACACACACACACACACACACACACACACACACACACACACACACACACACACACACACACACACACACATATACATATATATATATATATATATGTTTGTGTGTGTATATATATGTGTATATATATATATATATATATATATATATATATATATATAGAAAAAAAGTAGCTGAATTTGTGTCTTGTAATATAACCATTAACGCAGCATGTGCCACACTATTTTTGAGATTGACAGCTTTTATTATACGGAATACAGGATCATGGATCTTCAAAGAGATATCTCAATATTTTCTGGGATTTTATCGATAACGTTAATTAGATTATATTTTGCTTGCATGCTTTTATTGTCTAACATTTTTGATATTCTTCATATTCTATATGGTGGTCAGTTTGGAGCAGTGACACAAATCATCTTTTCCAATAAGATTAAATAGATTTTTACCTTTTATAGATACTTTTTTAACCTAATTAAATGCATGCAAATTTATAGAATCAAATTATATTAGGATAATAACACACAATAAGGCTGTTAACAATTTAATGAAATAAATATTAACAAAGTTTATCTTTGCAATGCAGAGAAAACAGAAACTGCATCTGAAGTGGCATTTAGAGGCATTTACAAAGACAGTTTATATATATATATATATATATATATATATATATATATATATATATATATATATATCTCACCAGCCACTTTATTAGGTACCCCATGCTAGTAACGGGTTGGACCCCCTTTTGCCTTCAGAACTGCCTCAATTCTTCGTGGCATAGATTCAACAAGGTGCTGGAAGCATTCCTCAGGGAGTTTGGTCCATATCGACATGATGGCATCACACAGTTGCCGCAGATTTGTCGGCTGCACATCCATGATGCGATCTCCCGTTCCACCACATCCCAAAGATGCTCTATTGGATTGAGATCTGGTGACTGTGGAGGCCATTTGAGTACAGCGAACTCATTGTCATGTTCAAGAAACCAGTCTGAGATGATTCCAGCTTTATGACATGGCGCATTATCCTGCTGAAAGTAGCCATCAGAAGTTGGGTACATTGTGGTCATAAAGGGATGGACATGGTCAGCAACAATACTCAGGTAGGCTGTGGCGTTGCAACGATGCTCAATTGGTACCAAGGGGCCCAAAGAGTGCCAAGAAAATATTCCCCACACCATGACACCACCACCACCAGCCTGAACCGTTGATAAAAGGCAGGATGGATCCATGCTTTCATGTTGTAGAGGCCAAATTCTGACCCTACCATCCGAATGTCGCAGCAGAAATCGAGACTCATCAGACCAGGCAACGTTTTTCCAATCTTCTATTGTCCAATTTCGATGAGCTTGTGCAAATTGTAGCCTCAGTTTCCTGTTCTTAGCTGAAAGGAGTGGCACCCGATGTGGTCTTCTGCTGCTGTAGCCCCTCTGCCTCAAAGTTCGACGTACTGTGCGTTCAGAGATGCTCTTCTGCCCACCTTGGTTGTAACGGGTAGTTATTTGAGTCACTGTTGCCCTTCTATCAGCTTGAACCAGTCTGGCCATTCTCCTCTGACCTCTGGCATCAACAAGGCATTTCCGCCCAAAGAACTGCCGCTCACTGGATGTTTTTTCTTTTTCGAACCATTCTCTGTAAACCCTAGAGATGGTTGTGCGTGAAAATCCCAGTAGATTAGCAGTTTCTGAAATACTCAGACCAGCCCTTCTGGCACCAACAATCATGCCACGTTCAAAGTCACTCAAATCACCTTTCTTCCCCATACTGATGCTCGGCTTGAACTGCAGGAGATTGTCTTGACCATGTCTACATGCCTAAATGCACTGAGTTGCCGCCATGTGATTGGCTGCTTAGAAATTAAGTGTTAACGAGCAGTTGGACAGGTGTACCTAATAAAGTGGCCGGTGAGTGTATATATATATATATATATATATATATATATATATATATATATATATATATATATATATATATATATATATATAGACAGGCATGAATGCATTTAACCTGCAGTTACAAAATACAGAAATAATGTTTTAATGTTCTAAAACTTTGAATATTAATATTAGAAATGATTAAAAAAATATACGATAATTGTTAAATACAAACCGCCAGTAGGGGGCAGCAAGTTTGTGAGTCATTGAGTCATCCGATTCATTACAACGGACGATTATTTTAAGATCAAATCTTTTGTTTTAATGAGTGAGTCATTGAATCATTCGTTCAAACGATGTGTTCGTTCAGCAAGGAAACATCACCATCATGTGTTGCTCAGACACAGTCCTGTGTCTTTGTTTGGAACAATTTCGTTGGCGAAATGGAGCAAAATACTGTTAATGTAAGTCACTTAATATTAACTTCTTGTTTATTGAACTGTTGTAGAAACTCAATATCACGGTTGTAAGTCGGATGTACAGGTACTGATATTTGGAGAAATTTCGAGTGCACTCTTCATGTGAGATTGATTAACTATATTAGATTATATAAATAATCCCCACACACAAACATACATTATCTAGGATTAGCCTATAAATCAACAAGTGATTGCGTACACTACAGCAAACGCATTAATTAGACTACATCACGTAGAGAATTAAGAGCATCTGTGCGCTTTCTAGATTGTGTTTTGTATAGTGAGGGTTGATATGCACACCCCTTAATGTTAAAATGTACTCACAGAGCTTGTTGCAGATGTGTTTGTATGTATCTCTTGACCCAGAGACTCAGAGATTTTGTCTCTCGTGGAGACTTGGGACATTTTGTATCTGTTATTGTCTCACTGGATTGATGTGCACTATGAATGTAGTGTGTCTGTTAATATCTCTTTCCTTCCTCTCTGACTGGAGACTGAGAACTTGGTTGTTGCTGTCTCACAAGCTGCTGGCATCAAAGGGGATCCACATAGTGTGGCCCTTCTTTCACAATGTGGAGCACATTTGCCTAATCTAAAGGACACAAATAAAACAGTGTCTTTAAAGTTTTACCAGTGCATTACTCTCTTTCCAAGCCACCATCAGAATACCTATGACAGTGTTGTGTTGTGAACACAGTCCAAACATGGATAATGATAGAAAATGATGGAACTGTCATGCATACATTCCTTTTTATGTTAACAAATTTGTTGTACTATGAACATCTGTCAATGAGAAAACCCATTTCTCTTCGTTTCAGCCACCTCTTTTGTATCCAAAGGGTCCTAAGTAAGGGTGTGACAAGATCTTGTGAGACTAAAATGTGACGAGATTTCTTGTGGAGTGAAAAGATCTCTCGATATTGCCATGATGGAGCGTGAGGGTGAAATTAGCATAGTATACGCCACCGCTACATTCACATTCCATTACGGTGTACACCACTGCACCACCTCATTTTGCTGATGAAAATGACTCATTTTGTCATTTTGCTGTTTTTATAAAACATTAAAACTATTGTAAACATCTACTATGCTCATCCAGCACGAGTTGCAGTTACACACAATGCAGTAGGCATCACAGGTGAGGTCACTGATTGTGTGACGAGGGCAAAAGTTTTTGTGGCGCAACAGAGCATCTGATAAATGTCTTTGCCATTGTTTTCTATGTAAACTAGACGGATATGTATAATGTTGTGCTCACATCTTGCATCTTTTTCAGTGGCTCTTGAGCATGATAGGGGAGAGCCGGGCACAAAGTAACACTTTTTGACTTTGTCAATTTGTGTAAATCTACTTAGGGTTTAGAGTTTTTTTCCCCACATTAATTTCCCACATGTCTAGCACAATTATGTGGTTTTGTTTTATTAATACAGTGTATACTTGTTTCTTGATTTACCCTGAAAGAATGGAAGTGAAATGTGACAACATGCCCCATAGGTGGGTATAATTGTAACATGTGAGGGGCACATTGTAACATCACCATGATATGACAGCTTAAAATGCTATCTGATCTGATCAAAAACATATGCAAGTCAAACCAAAATATTTTCTTAATAAAATTCAATTATTAACTTTTTCATATAAAATAACGGCATTTTTTATAATTAAAAATAAACTAATTTTTGAGTTTGACAACAAACACATCGGAAAACACAGCTATACAGCATAATTCAAAAACAAAATAATACTTAATAATTTCTGAGCATTGACTCTCAGTCTTTATTTACATGTTTCTCATGTTTTCTCAATAGAATTCATAAAAGTATAGAATATAATATCATATTTCTAATAGGGGCACATTGTAACACAGTGTTACAACATGCCCCAACTGCACAACTGTGATTTAAACCCTGCTAGTGTCTTCTGCTAGTTCAGCGAAGCATGAAAGAACTAAATCAACGGTTAAACAACAGATTGGAGATTAAAATATTATCAGATTTGTCTAATTTTAAATAAACACAAAAAAATAGAGATGAAAAATTAACTTAAGTAAGAAATGCACTTTTGCTATGGTTAAATAAATGTTCAGTGATATCTTACAAAGATTTTGGAATTTTGGCGCATTTTTTCTCTATATAGTGTTAAAATGGCAACTAGTAAATATACCAAGTTTCGTCATGCCAGCATGTGTGGAAGTATTTAAAACAAGCATGTTACAACTATCCCGCGTTACGTTGTGCCGCGCTCCCCTACGGCATTCTAAAAAAGTGGCGCTCAAGTTAAAATCAGTTCAACTTTTAAAAAACATCTCGAGAACTTTCATACTATAGCCTGTCTCCCAATATCAAACCTATCTCTGGACTCTGTAGTTATGTTAAGTATATTTATATAGCGCTTTTTACAATATAGATTGCATCAAAGCAGCTTTACAGTATCAATCAAAACATAACAATGTTTATTTCTTTGTGGAGAAACATCCACAACATGTACAGTTGTGGCTCTGGTCTGTTTTGGTCTCAAATTTGCACTTTGAATACTGAGAGAGAGAGTACTTTGATTATGGTTGCAGTAGCACTTATTGTTTGCACTAATAAGACTAAGAAAAACATATTATAAAATTTATACTGTTTTTATTTCTCTGTTTAACTTGTGGTTCAATTAGGCCTCAATTAGTAGTTCTGGAAGCTCATAAGTCATGAACAATAAGGTCTGAAGAGACTCATGTATGATTGCGCAATATAATGATCTGCCCTGTGCTGAATTGCTGCGGAGACACTCCGGCATCCGGCAAAAATAGAAACTCTGCGTATCTGCTCTGTAGGGCTGCGGATCGCCGGAGCTGGGACGGGACACCTTGCTTCAATAAGGTGTCTGAAAGTTGTTCTAGCATCCTTATCTCATGGCATTGGACATTTGTTGGTGACCAAGACCACTGAACCACCAAGAACCAATGAGCTGTAGCAAACCTTTCTCTGCTGTTGCAGTCAGAAAGGGCCCCACCTTAAACCTGGGCCCTGGAATGTGCTGTTCACTACAATGTGTTACTGTTTGATTCTGATATATATCGCATCAAATTAAATGTGTTTGTTTGGAGGGTTGTCAATGGAATCATTAAGGAACCTAGTTTTCTTTGCTCTAAGTTACACCCATCACCCTTATTTTAAATACAATTGTCCAACACATTATTTATTTATTTAAGCGAATTAGTTGATTTCGTCCAGTCATAAGATGTTTTTAATTACCCCTTGAAACATCTGTGTTAATTGTTCTTGGAAATGTGCTTATTTATATCACACCAAGTGTTGACTCACTCCGCGGAGATAGATGCCGACTGCACACTGGTGATTTGTCTTGAGAAGAGTGAAGTACAGATATAAAACTGTTGTTTTGTGGAAGTATTCTCTGGAGAACAAGCCCAAAAGGACCATCTGTGTCCGACTGCAGCTCAGGGCATGTCACCGTTAGCCCTGCACTATAAATCACTGGCACTGGAGAGATCACTCACAGATCTGTAGTGATCTGCACTTTATTTGACTGCGTGTAATATACCACCTCTGATTAATTACCACTAGTTATGACATAAAATATGACTGCGCTCTCGAGAGCTCTGCTCCTCGGCTCCTTTCAAAATGACAGTTAGCTTTGCTCAGAAACATCCAACGCGTTCTCATCCTTTAGCGTCATATAGAACGTTATATGACAAAACGGCGTTATATTACGCGCATGGTACCCTTTATCGTTTATATAACACGCGCTGTGATGGTTAGGTTTAGGTGTGGGGTAGGGTAGGGTAGGTAGGGTAGTCTCATATTACGCTAAAGGATTTATGACGCCTTGAGTTCGCGTGTATATAAACGATAAAGGGTACCATGTGCGTAGTATAGCGCCGTTTTGTCATAAAGCGCTTTATGTGACGCTAAAGGAGGAGAACGGGCTCAAACATCACAGAACTTACTTAAGCTGGACTGTGATGCTATTTTCTTCTGGAAACAAACTGTGTTGCATTATTTTCTTATTATCTCTGTAAAGGTGCTTTGAAACAATCTGTGTTGACAATGTGACTTGACTTAGCATTGTTAGCATTATTAGCAGACTTTTAGCATTCCTGCTAGTGAGAAATGAGATTGTTTGGTAGATTTAAGATGTAGCACCACAGTATATCAAATATTATATGTCTCCTGTATTGAAAGGTAAGAAAACGGTGAATGTTATATGTTTCCCCACAAAAGCTGAACATACGGTTCAGTGAACTAGTTACACAATAGAATATTGTTCTGTTATTAATAAATGACTACACATTCCAAATGAGTTACACAATACTAACATTCTAGTAACTACTAACAACTAACAAGAAACTCTGATTAACAAATTAGAAATTTCACTATTAGCTTTGTGATTAGGATTGCGTTGGAATTTTGTGGAATGAATTGATTTAAATTAATTATAGGTGTATGTTATAATATAGGTTCTTATAATGGCAACAACAAATAATCCAGTTTTTTTTGGCTTGTTCTGTCATATGATAATAGTGTTTGGTGTGATGTCTGATGTGCAGTTTCCCTGCATGTTGTCTGTGCATACACTATTGTGAGTTTGAGTGTTATTTAGATGAGACGTTTGCAAGCTGAAGGCATACTGAAAAGGATTCCTCTTGAAGGTTTCACAGTATATTTTTCCAGCTAATGTGGCACATGCCCATGCAGATGACATCATGCACATGTGTATTCAGGAGTTCAGTTTATAGTGTTTCATCGCCACCTAATGGGCTGGCAGCAGAATAGAGCGTTTTTAGTCAGTTTCGTGGATCTGTGTGAATTGGTATCGTTTTGACAATGGTGTCTTCTGTACGTGAAAAATTCTATGGAAAAAAACTGAGTAAACATACCCTGAGTTTGTATGTCTTCAGTCATCTGTTTCCTTTGTTCTAGGTTTCCCGCTACTAAATAGTTGCCATGGACATTCATTTAACAGAGCACAACTGTCTGTTATCAGTTCAATATCTCTGTTTAAAAGGTATTTAAAATCACAGATGTTTATGACATTACCATGGACTTAAGCTTCTGTTCAATGAAATAGTCCCGCGTCCCGCCCACTATGCTATAAATACCACCTGGCCATGATTGCTGCCATTTTCCAACTATACATTGGTTTCAATGAAATGGCTAGAATTTCACACATTTACTATTGAATCCAACGTATCATCATCGCTCGGATTCGCTTCCATGGTGCTGTCAAGTACCATTGCTTCTGTGAGGTAAACTCAACACTATTGGCTATTTGAACAGGGGAGGAGCCATTTAATATGTGTAGCTTCCTGTTTCAGTGGAAATTATGCCAACACATCATACAAAGTTGCGCGTTCCAAGGCACTTCAGTGGGCCCTATAATTTCCGCGATCACGGAATCGCGACGAAATTGCAGAATTCGCAAATTAACGTGGAATCTAGCGTTAACGCGGAATTTTCATTTTATGCAGTGTTCCCCACGCATAGACTAATTTGCTGCCACATATTGCATTTTGTTCATTACTTTAACACTACATAAAACACGCAGTGTATTCTTTCAGTTGTATTTTCTTTCCCCTCCGTCTCTCTCTCACACACAATGTGCACACCACGTCGATCTATGAGGCGCTGGACTGGACAAAAGCGAAACAAACTCTGTGCGGACACTGGGCGAGGAGAGACAGAGTGTGACTTAATTTAAACTTAAATAAACTAATATAATTTATTTTACTGGACAGTTTAAAGCTCATAACCATGTTTTGTTCTTACTTGAAGAGTGCAGTGTTATGTCGCATCATGCAGTATTTGTCCTGAAAAGACTATTGAGTAAATGTCTGTTACCTCAATAAATTGGTAAAGGTTGGTAAAATTATAGTGCAGAGCTAAAGGTCATTCCTATTTTATTTGTATACATTTTAATCATTAACTTCTAAAGCACTCTCTTTTTATGACTAAAATAACAGTAAATGGTAAAAAAAAAAAAAATAATTCCCAAAAATTAAAACAGAAAAAACAGAATTTGGGAAATAAAAAGGATTTCATAGGGCCCTACAGTGGGCATTCCCTTACACACACTTACGGCATTATTCAACACCCACAGCCCTTGACATGGACCCCTAAGTCTTGTACCCTCTCGGGAGAGAATGGGTCTTATTCCATATCCGGCCCATGTGGGCTGGCCAGTTTCATATCTCTCCTCTCTTTCCTTTGGCATTTATTTCAGACTCAAAATCCAATCAGGTCCCTTTGGCCTCGTGTCCTGGCTGTGGTTCTGACCAACACTGCAAATCTTGCCATGTGTTTGGCTCATAACACCTGTCATTTCACAAGTAACAGACTTCTGTACACCTGCTGCTGTTGTTCACTTCATTGATCGATACACTGTCAGTCAGTCAACCTCTTCACATGCCGGATTGTGACCTTGGACAAACATTATGGAAATTCCTTTTTCAAATTGACTGAAAGTAACAATAATTTTTCTGCAGTCAGAAATTGCTGTTAACAATTCTCTTTCTCGTTTCCTACTCTCTCCAGGTTTATGGTCATGGAAAAAGTACAAAAATAATAAGGAGCAAAAACTGTTTTTTTAACATTGATAACAATAATAATAAGACACGCTTCTTGAGCAGAAAATCAACATATTAGAATGATTTCTGAAGATTCAAAAGATGCTCAAGACTGGATTAATGATGCTGAAAATTCAGCTTTGTCATCGCAGTAATACATTTCATTTTTAAAGTTATTATAATAAAAGACAAATAAGAAAATTTCACAATATTGTGTTTTTACTGTATTTTGATTACTACAGTCTTCATAAGCATAAGACACTTTCAAAAACATAAAAAAAAATTGTAGCCTAAGGGCCGGTTCACTTACGGCGTCTTTTACACGCTCAAGTTAGTTATTCCAAATGTAGGCGCGATCATAATGGAAGCAATGCGGTTGTGGTATGGCGCATTGAGATAAAAAAAAAAACATCTCAACTTTGCACACTGATGGTCATGTGACCAGTACCAACCACAGCAATGACAGACGCCTCTGGAACTCAATCGTCCTAGTGCTTTGGAAAAAGGAGAACGTGGCGCACCTAGCGCTTTTTGCGTGTTTTTATGCGCTATTTGTGATTGGTGCCTATGCTTCCAAACTTTTGACAGGTACTGTATATCTTGCAATGTGACTTAACCCCTTAAGTGTCCCACCCCCCCCCCTTTTTGAATATAGATGAAAATGCACATTTCGAACTTAAATGGTTGTAATTCAAGAATGCTTTGGAATATAGACGCAAGATTGATCTCGTTTTAAAGAAGACATTTGGCAGATATTTGTAGAAGTGAAATAAATTAAGAATGTGAAACAGAAAAAAAGTTATAGAAGTTTGAGCTAATGAAAATGTACAATATAAAAAATATTATTAATATTTTATATAAAATATATATTTTCAAAACCTGGGCGACTCTAAAACTGCAAAAAAATCAAAGCCAAAAATCTGAATAAGTTGTGTTTCAAATTTTAGGTTGATATCTAAAAAAAATTGCTTTCAGTAAAATTTTGTTTGGGCGCAGTACCATACTTTTTCACTAGGGCACAACCAGACTCCATTACCAACCCAGGCTCATTGGAAATACGTTACTCTGCCTACATTTTTACAAAACCTGAAATACGTACCTCCAGGTATGTTTCCCTGCACTTTTCGGGTGAAATGTCCACTAGAGGCGCAAGATGCGTGTTTATAATACGTAGGTTTTAATACAATATTTTCAAAGATATAAAACGTACGTTTTTGTATGTTTGGATAGATGCTAAAACGTATAGTATGGATGTATTTGCAACATTTAAACGTAACATTATTACGTTTTTACAGCTACAAAACGTTAACTGTTTACGTATGTTTCATATCATAACGATATCTGGTATACTTTCACTTTTAAAGATAAATGTAACACGATCCCTTAATCCTACTCCCAAAATCTAAACATATCCATTTTATACAGAATATAAAAAGGATAAAACGTAAGTTAATGGACAGAAATGTGTAGGTAAATGAGTTTTAGCATTAAAATATATTTTGAGCCACTAATCCTACTCCTATCCCTAAACCTAACCATTCCTTAAAACTACGTAGGCTAACACAATTATGAAGAAGAAAAAAATACATACCAGACAGACAAGTATACATTTCACAATAATTTATTTATTTTGAAAATGTCAAAACCGGTAACGTTAACATTACCAAAAGTCGTTCACATGATGATGCGTTGCAGTCGCAGTCCTCTGCCAGTATTATAGTAGTTGTGTATGAGGTACAGATCAGAATTAAAGTTATTAACGTTAATCCATGAAAATGTTAATCTGATTTCGGTTCGCTCTCTGAAGGCGCGCGCTCTTCTCCATTTCAAATGTACTACACCGACTGAAACACAGCATGTCGCATATCTGTGACGAAGCAGGCGAGAGCCAATGAGCGTTTGATATCACTGCCGTAAAACATGTCGTAACGCTTCTTGAAGGCGCATTATTTGAATTTGAATTCATCACCAGCGCGGATTTGACGTTTGCGGTCGCTGCTGAGAAATGAAGATGAAGATCAATGGATAAAAGGCTTTTGGAGAATTTGGATCTGTTTCTTGCAAACAACGTATGGATTCTAAGATTTGGTTTACATCAAGCTAATAAAATGTATGTCTTTTGTGAATGTATCAGTATGTTGTGTTTTATTGGAGAAAATGCTTTTTGTGTAAACACTAAATAGGCTACTACAAATTGGTTAAACAAGGTATTTTTAAGGTTAAAAGTGTATTCCTTTTTAACACCACGCAGGCTAATCCTCCGAAATGACTTTGCTGCAGAATGCACGAACAGAGCGAAATGTTAATATTTATGAGTAACGTTGGCCTATTATATTAATAAATGCGACTGAAAACTTAATTGATAAGACAGTTGAATGCAATAGAGTCAAAACATTAATGCCACGATTATGAATAAATAGTGAAGAAACCTGCTTTGGATGTATTATGTTCAGGACAAACGTAATAGCACTGCAATAGGTTAAGGACCAACGTAATGTATTATGTTCAGGACAAACGTACTAGCACTGCAATAGAAAAAAAATATAGCACTTAGCGCCTCTAGTGGACATTTCACCCGAAAAGTGCAGGAAACGTGGAGGTATGTATTTCAGGTTTTGCAAAAATGTAGGCAGAGTAACGTATTTCCAATGAGCCTAGGTTGTCCATTACTGCCCATATAAGGGCGCCTCCATTTCAATATGAAATAATAATAATTATAATTATAAAATAATTGAATGTAGGATATCTTTTTGAACTCTTGGCATGAAAACAAACAGGTTTCTACCTTTTGAAAGAAACCTGAAAAAAAATAAAAAAAAACCTTTGATTTTTCATGTTCATCACAATTTCAAAATAAAGGTCTAAACACGCCTTAGAGTATAAAAATATTCTTGTTGCAAATTGATAAATTACAGCTCCTCTAATATATTTTGAAAATCATAGGATAATACCGTTTTAAAAATGTAATTGACACCCGTGACACTTAAGGGGTTGAATACCTCAATTATGATCAATTAAAAACTATTTCTTGTATTTGTGACTTTATTATATTTGTACTCTTTCTTATTTTATAATTCATCTTACAATTAGGCTACATGATTTTATTTTTTACTCTAAGGCAGAACTATATTCTCATTTGAAAGCATTCTTCAACCCTGTAAGACAGCATACTCTTCCGTTTCTTGTTTCGATGCCACAAAGCTTGTGTTTACATGCTAATAGCAGGTGGGAAGAGTGAATTATTCAAGTGCGTTGAAATTCGCCATCCTACCTCTGTGTTACTGGCTGTCATCCATAAATCCTAAAAACACAAAGGCATATTGTCATTTTCTCTGAGATGGGATTGGAGTCGTGAGAGGAAATTACGAAGAAATAATACCATCCATCTCTTTCTTGGCCGTAGGAGCCCTCAGCTCTTTTGTTTACGTCAGTCATGCATTATTTAGCAATGTCTTAAACATCAGCGGTTTGCTGTCATGAGAACTAGAGCTGCCTCATTCCACACTAAGGGAAATGTGTCTGCTTCTTAAAAACAGTGAGCCGACACACACAACTACGCTGCAGATTTGGTAATAATAATTAATCTGGTCTGGTGGTGGTGGAGTCTAGTGTGCTTAGGGATTCTGCTCATGGTTAATGACTCGCACATCTGAACACTCCTCTGTTTGGATTCAAACTCTGTTACAATGTACACAATGCTGACATGGATCAGTTTACACTGTTGTAGCAGCAGCTTTGTGTCTAATGCACAGTGAAAAAGAGACATGATTGTTGACGTGCCTTCTGTAATTTTATATTTGTGTAGAGTGACTGTTAGTGTTCCTGGTATTTTGGCAGGAAACATCAAGCGCTGCATAATTTTAGGGCAGAATTATACCCAACTGCTTCGGCTGATGTAACCATGGTAACGAAGGATTAAAGCAGATTGCACCACAACTTTCTTCATGTGTGGCTGACTGTAGCTAAGTTTTAATGCAGCTCACCAATCTGTCACTGTCAAACTCTCTCTTAAAACTCTTCTGTCACTCAGAACTGCTAAAGTATTTCAAGAGTGTATAAATGTTTCTTCCAAGTCATTTAGCATTGGGATTTTAAAACAGATATCTGGAGTATCCAACAGCGGCTGGGTTTGTGTACAGACTCTTGAGGTTGATGTCCTTTTTCATTAATCTAAAGATCTTAAATTAGACTCCCATTAGACAATAACCTCTATGCACGATTGCTTCCGGGTTTGTCTCAGCACGCCCAGTTACATCTGGTCCCTGCGTCAGAAGCCGGTTTTGTGTTAGGTGGAGATAGTGTCAAATTACACTTGTTGTTTACAAAAACTTCCTGCGGTTAACGTGAATGATGTTAACAACACTGTGAGGCAGTTAGCTGTCACACAAGAGTAAAAAAGAGAAGTTATTTTGTAAATATTCCATATTAGAACATCGGATGGTGCACGTGGCATTTTTCTGTAAAATAAGCTTGTAAGAATACTAATGCAATGCAATAGCTTGTAAGAAATAAGAATACTAATGCAATGGCATGAACAGATACATAAATAGTAAGAGTAGCTAAACAACGATGGAATGATCTTAAAAACATATTACAGGAGGCAGAGAAAAACAGACACATGAGGTAGCTGTGTAGAGAGGTTTAGATAAACAGGTTTGAGTGATTAATTATCAGTATCTAACCGGACGAAAATGAATTTATTCAATGTTGTCCACATAATATTGCATATGCAGCAGCATTGTGAACTTTTGTAAAGACACGTTTAGCCATTACTTTTTAAATGCATCATTATATTCAAATTGCAAACACGAGGAGAGTATCTGCATGAAAGACCCACGACTGGCAGATGAACGTGCTTTGAAACGGTAGGAAATCAAATGAGATAGAATGGAGGATTTTAACTGTGACAAGATGACGGTGACAGGATGCACGCAGCACGCGACAGAGCTGTCCGTTAAAGATGGTACGTGATATGTCCCAAAGCTTGCCTACTCTTTTTGCTGCACACTCGAAAGTATATACTTTTTCTTCACAAAAAGAGTACATACTTTTAGGGCGTGGTATAAGTAGGCGAATTGGGACGCAGCATCTGAGTTAAGCGCGTGCACCACAACTATAAAAAGCCATCATCAATGGAGCACAGATATTATGAGTCACCATGGCAACAGCGCCAGACAAAAAGAGTGGTGGTAATCAAATAAAGGTTTAGCAAACGTTTTAATCCTTTTATTTTTTGGCAAAGTGCTGCAAAACAGATTTAGTAAATTAAACCATGGACAAACAATATATATATTCCTTAAAGAATGTACAAATACATTTTAGTATTATTGTTGGTGTTTAACCAGAACTTCCTCTTAAAAAAGGGAAGGAGACCGCAAGAAACTCTGGGTTTACTGAAGAAAACCTGCTCCTGACCAGGTTAGGTTCACAGAGTAAGTTACCATGGTAACTGACTCTGAGAATAAGTTACCTCTCTTTCAGAAACGGGCTTGACTTACTCTGCTTTCTCGGGTTTAACATACCTCCCATAACATACTCAGAGTTTTCACTTAACCTCCTTTCTGAAACAGGCCCCTGGACACTTGGCCTGGCAAACAGATAGGCCTACTCAAATGATACTTGAAGTTTACTGAAAGATACCTTATTAATTTCAATATATTTAAAGTAGGTTATGCCTCCTCTGTATGGATAGAAAATTGTTATATTGTTACATGAAAACAGGACATGTCCTGGGAAAACAGGACAGTTGGTCACCCTAAATTCAGGGCTGCACAGATATTGGTAAAAATGGCATTGCGATATTTTATTTTTCCACAATAAATTCCCATTAAATCCCATGGAAAGTTTCCATCTTTGAAAATTCCCAGAATTTTTGCAACCCTAAATACAGTACACACAGAAATATGTCAAAATGCCCAATTTGGTGAGTATTCACTTAAACACAGTTGGTTATGTCTTAAATGAACATATAGAATTGGGAAATCAATTCGTATAAAATTATATTGGATCCGTGCCTTCGGTCTTCAAGAATGAGAGTAGCCTAATAGATTGTTTCAAAGCAGCTTTACAGTGATGCATATAAATAATGCAACGAAGTTTGTTTCGGCTGTACAGCAGATCTAGGAGAAAATAGCGCCATGAAGTTCAGTGATGGTTCATTTTTGTTTATTAATGAATAAACAAAAAAATTATTCATTTAGTTAATATATATATGTGTGTGTGTGTGTGTGTATATATATATATATATATATATATATATATTCATATATATATATATATATATATATATATATATATATATATATATATATATATATATATATGTACAGTGTGCATTTGGAAAGTATTCACAGTGCTTCACTTTTCCACATTTTGTTAAGTTGGACAGCCTTATTATTACAAAACAGATTGAATGAATTATTGTCCTTACAATTCTACAAAAAATACTGGCAACATGAAAGAAGTTTGTTTGAAATCTTTGCAAATTTATTACATATAAAAAACGAAAAAATCACATGCATACTATAAGTATTCACAGCCTTTTCCATGATACTAAAAATTTAGCTCAGGTGCATCCTGTTTCCACAGAGCATTCTTTAGATGTTTCTACAACTGTGGTAAATGTTTTTCCACCTGTGGTAAATTCAGTTGATTGGACATGATTTGGAAAGGCATGCACCTGTCTATACAAGATCCCACAGTTAACAGTGCATGTCAGAGCACAAACCAAGCCATGAAGTCCAAGGAATGCACAGCGGTATTTCCGGTGAAGGTTTAAGGATACTCGATAACTTCTGCCGATCGTAGAGTCCAATAACCTGACTCCGCCAGATGGATTTGCTCCGCATATCCATCTGGAAACCTTCCGTTGAAGAAGTTTTGGTAAGGGGCGAAAATACTGGTTAGCTGATTGGCCTATGTTGGTGATAGACGGGCCAAATCAACCAATCAGATCAACGAAGCACATGACGTACTAACTTGCTGCTGCAGGTCAAGGCTCGTTAGCTCAGCAAAGCAACATGTCGGTAAAGGATATTTGCCGTTTATGTAACTACAATTTGCGAATAAAAGGCACCATTTCAGCTGCCCGGTCCATATTTCACAAGAAGGATGCAAGAGAAAAAAGCATTAGCGAGCGGCTAAAAGAATTAGGACTACCGCTGTCTGAAAATGTTTCTAGATCGCGTTGCTTCCGCTTGATTGCGTCACACCTCAACCCGCCTCAAAGCCAACGCTGATTGGACGTTCGTTTGGTGAACTGCTCCCAAATTTTCTTTAACGGAAAGTATCCAGACTGATCTGCGAGTAAAACCTTGAAAGCTCGCAAGATCAGGATGGTCTGCTGAGGCTAAGAGTCCAATGCAATACTGAGAATTTATATTGAATTTTATACTCCATGGTTATACTAAAGAAACGTTAGTCACAATAACAGATAAAACAGACACCCCTCATTGTGTTTCTGCTTCTTTTTAAAATTCTATTAAATAAACATAACAATATATAAAATTACATCTAAATGTCTGAACCTTTCGTTTCAAAGACGGGAGGACAGTACATTTTTAAGCCATAATCCCGTTTTCCTCGGTTTTCCTCCGCTTTAATTTCCCCAACCGGAAACTGTTGAGCATCCTTGCGTCAAATGCGGAACTTATGCGTGCATATAGCCCAATGTCTGTAGACCTCCAAGACAGTATTGTGTCAAGGCACAGATCAGAAAAAAATTCTGTAGCATTGAATGTTGAAGAACCCACAGTATTCTTCCTAGCTGGCTGCCCGGCCAAACTGAATGATTGGTAGTGATGGCAAAATGAGGCTTCCTGAACCACTGACACCTCGCAGCCCATTGCTTCACCCACAGGTTCATTACTGCATAGTACACCTAGCTACTGTACAAACTAATCAATTCTGAGCCAATGAACTGAGCAGACTTATGATGTCTGTATACCCCCCTTATTTATTTATTTATTTATGTATTTATTTATTTATTTATTCTCATTGTTAATGTCTGTAACCTTTCATTTGCAATAATAAAAATACCTGAGCATACATTTGTCCATTGCCAGGGTATTAAATGAAATATGTATGTTTCTCGGTCTGAGTTTACTTGTGCAGAGACCACTGTCACATACACAGTTCATTAATTATTAATAAATTGTTTGGATGGTGACAGTATGGCACTGTGTTGAGTGCAGTGCTTGGAGGGAGTTTAATAAAGTAAACTGCACAGAATAGTCTGTGGTGGAAAAAGTTTAGAATTGTTTCTGGTGTGTTTTGTGCAGTGAACTGTTACTAGTTTGCGTGCAGTTTGGGGTGGTAGAAGAAAGGATAACAATATATTTTTATTGAGAATCAAATGTTTCAAGTGTGTTGGGATTTAGATGATTCAGTCTTTTTGGACAAAACCTCTCAAGCCTTGGAAAAGATCCTTTCACAAGGAATAGAGGATGCAGGGGAACATAAAAATGCCAGTGCCAGCTGGTATAAATGAAGATACTGATGCCTCTATTGAGCCCAGAAGGGGAGGATCTCCTCTTTCTTGCTGGCTCCATTACCAGGAAAAAGAAAGAGACGCAAAAAGCAAACATATCCAAAGCAATCCGAATAATGTTATCTTTATTCATATAACAAGACTATAATACTGTAATTATTATACTGTAATTACTAGTATTATACTGTAATTATTATTACTGTAATAACTATAATTATTAATAACAATATACTATAAGTATTCTAACCTGATAAAATGTAATAATATACAGCCCTAACACAATAACTCCAATGAGATTTCTCTTACTCTCAGACTCTCTGACACTACTACAACTGCTTCTACCCAGAAGGTGGTGCAGAGTTTTGAGCCATCTTTATCTTGAAGCGACACTCCACGATTGAACCGATGCAACGTTTTCACACAAACCAAGGCCTTGTAATTTTTTTTCGACATAAGCTCCGACGGCTCTGGATCAAATGTTACATCACTAGCGATTGGGGGAGAAGGGCCTTAGTCAAGGAGGTGACCAAGAATAAGATGGTCACTGTGACAGAGCTCCAACGTTTCTCTGTAGAGAGAAGAACGACCATTTCTGCAGCAATGGGAGTGTATGGTGGCCAAACAGGGAGCCACTCCTCAGTAAAAGGCAAATGACAGCCCACCTGGAATTTGCCAAAAGCTGTCACCATGAGAAACAAAATTGTTTGGTCTGATTAAACAAAGATTGAACTCTTTGGCCTGAATGGCAAGCATAATTTCTGGAGGAAACCAGGCACCGCTCATCACCTGGCCAATACCATCCCTACAGTGAAGCATGGTGGTGGCAGCATCATGCTGTGGGGATGTTTTTTCTCTTTCAGGAACTGGGAGACTAGTTCGTATTGAGGGAAAGATGAATGCAGCAATGTACAGAGACATCCTTGATGAAAACCTGCTCCAGAGTACTCTGGACCTCAGACTGGGGCAACAGTTCATCTTCCAACGTGATTGACCCTAAGCAAACAGCCAAGATAACAAAGGAGTGGCTACAGGACAACTCAGTGAATGTCCTTGAGTGGCCCAGCCAGAGCCGAGACTTTGAACACGATTGAATATGTGTAGTCTGGAGAGGTCTGAAAATGGCTGTGCAGTGTGCACCAACCCTCCCCATCCAACCGAATGTAGCTCGAGAGGTTCTGCAAAGAAGAATAGGAGAAACTACCCAAAAAATAGGTGTGCCAAGTTTGTAGCTTCTTGCTCAAATAGGTTGAAATCAAGTCGGTTGAAACACTGATTGAGCGATTCCATGTGAAAGATAGGATTTCGATAAGTTACTCTATCTTTTAACACACTTTCAGATGCTCGTTCATGTTTATTTCACGCCGTAACAGCGTTAATACACTATTTATGTTTTTGAATTTCGTAAGAAAATGTACGAAATGTACTTTGTTTCATATCAATAGTAACAAAGCACAAAGATTAGGCTATTGCGGTTTATTGGATCAGATGCGCGTTACGCGCTCAGGCTGCAGCGATTCGTCGACGTTGTCGACAAAAAATCGATAATAGAAATAATAGAATTTCATTGTACTACGTTTTCGCCAGACATGTTTTTTTTTATTAAATGAGTTTGACTCGCCTCAGTAAGATTTACCCGTATTTTCCACATTATAATTACAGACACACTGTCCGGCGCTGTTCGCACATCACAGATTGTTCATAAAGCGCTCCCCGTTCACAGTAACTGGGTCGTCTCATTCAGAACAGCCAGCTGTTGCTGTCAGCGAGCCACCGCATATTGAATACTCAGTCAGGCTGCGAATGTAAGTTACGTGCCCGCCCTAGCACGCTCACACTAATAAACGCATCACCTCCGGCGCCGCGCACTCGCTACATTCCCAGCACATCTGTGGATGCATGACGCAAACCCAGTCAAACGTTTGACTGCAGTATCTTATGCGCCTCAAAATTCAGTGCGCCCTATATATGAAAAATGTTCTAAAATAGGTCATTCATTGAAGGTGTGCCTTAAAGTGCGGAAAAAAAAATTGTTAAATAATATGGAAGCCAATACGTTTTGTTTTGGATCACGAGTTGTAAAGTTCTTTTGCAACAGAATGACCACTGAATGTATCTCACAAAATGCACTTAATATTTTTGTTTACTGCAGGGGTACTCAAGTTCAGATGCCAAGGGGGCCACATTTAAACCACATAAAATGTAAAGGGCCACACATTACAACTTGCATCATAACAAGACTTTATTTATGACAATATTTACAGTTTTTACTTTTTTAGAAATGCAGTTTATTACCTATAGTGATAGGTAAGTCTTGTTATAGTCTTTGTCCTCGTCATACTGAACGTGAAAATAAAAAAAAAAATCTGGAACAATAAAGTGTATTAACAGTTTTCTGGCAATATTACTGCAACAACAACAAAAATACTCATACATTAAAAACCTCCCTGCAAGGTAAGTCTTGCTAGTCTTTTCCAATTTAAAGTAATACTGGAACATAAAAAATATATAAAAATAATGACAGTTAAATGACATGTTTTTATACAGTGCCTTTACAAAATTATTAATCATAGTCTCCTACTAATACTAGGCCCACTATTAGCCCAGTACACCTAACTGTAAGTTAGTCAGAATTCGCTCAATAGCAGTTTTCACATGATCCATTTGTCATGCGAGCCGTGCCCCGTTCTGAACTAAACTGCCAGTAACTGGATATTTTGCAGTGAACTCATTGACGTGATAACAGCTCGTCATTGTAATCGGAGTGCTTTTTGCTTACTTTCTGTTTATAACCCATTGACAATTTGAATCTACAAGTTTTGTTTTTCATGCTGTTAAGAGCAGTGGCGGATTTAGCAAATTGGGGGCCCAAGGCGAAGGTAGTATGGGGCCCCCATCCGATCTTTAAAAGAGAACGAAAAAAGTTAAACTTTTTTTTTTGGAAAAATAAACCATTAAATGGCACTTTCTGGAGAGTTTTGTGCAAAGAAATATAGAAAAAAATAGGTCTAACAAGTCTTATATTTCTGTAATTCGCCCAGATCAAAACACAAATATGATGACTGAATAGATTGCTAGTTGAGAAACACTACTTTAATGAATGTTTTTATCATGACTTTGTGAAAGGTTAACTAAACAGCATGAGCCGTTTTCCAGCTGGCCAGTAAGTTATTTGGCAAATTTCATTCATACAGATCTGTTTATTATGCTATAGTTTTTGATATTGTTATACATTTCTTCCAGATAATCACAATGATCATTGCGTTTGTCTTACCGAATGTGGTAACTTTATGCAATTACAGTTTGTCCATAAGCTTTTTTTTATATATTCATGTCGACAGTAAAATGTTGCCAGATAATGCTACGAAAAACAAGAAAAACAAAACAAATAATAATCCGAAATAAGTTCAAAGCTTGTGTTTTAAAAATAAGATTAATATATCACTAAGCCTAACATTAACTTTCCACTTTATAACTTCCTAAAGTGTCACATTAAACCAGAAAAACAGGTCCAGAAGACTACTGCACCTTTCCATAAGGTGGATCTGGCAACACGGAGACTGTACCCGCGCTCACAACGCGCTCATGCACCGCACTCATATGAGGTGGTTTAAACGGCTGATTAATCATTTAGAGAGCTTGACATTTTATTTTTGAATGTAAAAAAAACAACAACACAGAGGTCCGGACTTCGGTGACTTATAGCTGGCTACGGCCATGGACTTCTAACATATTGTTAGCATTGTTGTCATCGTCAGCGGGCATCACAAAAAGGTTTGTTGTTACCTTCTGCAATTTTGCTGAAAACGTTTTGCTTTCCTCCCGCGTCCTGCTTTTTCAGCACCGCTTGGGTAACGTTAGCTGTAGCTTTGCTTCATTTTTACTCTGTCTACTGTGTACAATCTGCCTGTCACTGCTTATTCTCTGTCAGTTTTTTTTTGGCGCATTACAGCCTTGTCACTTTCGTACGCAGAAAGTCAAGTGAGATAATGGAATAGTCCATTGCAGTGAGTTGAGGTGGGGGGCCCCGTCTGCGACACTAATGATTTTATGCGTTTTTTAGAAATATATAATTTGCGAAAAGGAAAAAAACAAACAAACAAACAAACAACTTAAGGATAATTTAATGGGACATTTGGGGGCCCCTAGGTAGCTCGGGGCCCAAGGCAGTTGCCGACCTTCGCCTAATGGTTAAGTCCGCCCCTGAGTTAAGAGGAGATAGAGATGCTTGGATCAGCTTTGGCGTACCACGCCGGAATCAGCTGTCAAGACAGGGCGCGATTTTGTCAGTAGGTCATTTACGTACCCGGCACACTTTTGGAAACATTGATTGCACCAGATGTAAAACATCTCTATTTAACTAGAAGAGCATTAATTTAGTTCGCTCTTCAGATGATAGAGATCTAAGCAGCTAAAATGTTTTTTTAAATCAAGCTGGGCAATTGTTGCGCTGCTGTCAGCTGCATGAGCTTCAGCGCAGTCTTCATTCGGACACGCGCGCATTTCAAATCGCCGTTGCCAGAGACTCTATCTCATTCCTCGATTTCAGCGAATATAAGTCCCTTTAAACATTCCACACACATCACAATGACATTGACTTGTTTTTTTAATGAATAAAAATGGGATTATCCGATCAGGCGGTATAGCTGCTTGCCTACATAGGCTAATATTTGTGCAACCTTTGAGCTCAAAAAAAGTGCATTCATCTTTTGCATGAGCAGAGGGCAGTAAAATGAATGTGCCGACTGGCCGGATGTGCGAGCCTGCGAGGCCGCCTGTGAGATGCCTCTGGTTTACTGTGTCATTACTGCTAATGTGCACTGCCCCTGGTTTACAGGAAGAAAATGTTTACTTGTTTTTAATTTTTTTTTCTTATAAAACAAATGTGCCTGTAGCCTTTGTGAAAATGAATAGAGCTTCTCTATGGAGCTGCCAACTTTTGAGTTTAGCTTGGCGTGAGATTTCTCCGGGGGCGGGGGAGCATAGCCTATTATTTGCACTAAAGCCTCCTTTAGTGCCTGTCTTTATAACAAAAACACGCCGTCACAGAGACAGCTACAGTGGCATAGATCGTAAAGCGTGTTGTTCATGAGAGAGTTGATGCGATAGGACCCGAGTTCGAATCTGCCTTTTGCCAAACATATGAGAATGTATAAACTAACATGAAGGTCTCTAGCATTATATTTTGCCAATTAACTAAAAAACAAAACCATGATATTGATTTTTGCCTTCATAAAACAGCACAAGACTTTAAGAAAAGGCATTCTGTTTCTGTGCTGGGTGTCTTGGGGGAGAAGAGAGAAAAGTGTAGCAGTTTTTCCCAATGAGCTGGAGCTGGAAAACCCGTACGTGGATGTCATCGGAGTGATAACAGAACGCTGAGAGTGCAGTAGAGGAATTGGCTTTGACTCCAGTCCTGGTTTTGCAGTCCGCGCCATTCAGGAGCCTCAGCATCTGTCTCGGATGCACGATGACGCTCTTATACTAGTATTAGGCATTTTTATTTACTTTTCAGTCTGAATCGAGCCCATCGGCAGCAGAGTTCAATGAGAATATGCATTTTTCATACAGAAGTACCCCCTTCTTTCTTGTGTTTACTATCATTCTCCACATAATTAAAGCAATCTCATGCTAAACTTTAGAAAATGTAATTATTATCAATTAGTCGACTATAATCGTTTCAATAGTCTATTAAAATGACTATTAAAATAGTTGTTAGTTGCAGCCCTATTACGCACTACAATCTTCCATTCATTCATCAACTGAAAACAGCATAGTCCAATCGGGTTCTAAAATGAGAATTAGTTTTTGAATATAAGAATATATTTTACCTAGCCGAAAAAGTAGCCAACTTTTCTCAAGTTTCTTCGTCGTCTGTTTTCTTCTGCTGCTGATTGCTGTTACTGATTCTCTGGTGTTCAGGTCGCGTACTATTTCGTATCACACAGCATGGAGCATTTACCATACGTGCAAGGAGAACAATAAACTCGTTTGTGGAGAGTCAGTGGATGCGACCCGAGAGTCCTCAGAACCGTTACGGTGCACTGGTGCAACATAGGAAAAATTTTGGTCGCACCCTTACAAATTTTGGTCGCATGCTGCGACCAAAATTCGGTCACACTCTAGAGCCCTGCTTCATAAGGAAAACATTTCCTCTGTTTCCCTGGAAATGTACATTTCTATTAAGTACTGATGGCTAAGAGCAAGTAGTCAAGTACTCTGACTGATTAGTGACTACAGATATGAGCTCTGAGAGATCGGACAACTTCAGGTGTCGTCGTGAAATGAAAGAGACTTACTAGACTAAACATTTAAACTATCTCTTAAAATACACATACATGCATGCATACAGTTTACCAAGGGAAAGAGAGCTGAAGCAGGATACAGGGAAGCAAGAAGTTATAGGATTGTTTGATGTTCAGCAGATCATCAGGTTTAGTTGAGCAAACCATCAGTTTAGTTGTAAACACATCTTCTTCTTTAAAGGGGTAAGGATTACATATGGCACTTTTCCACTGGCATGGTTATGGTGTGGCGTCGGTTCGGCATGGCTCACTGGTGGCATTTGCGACCAATTGAATCTTTCAGATCCCCGAGACACCCGCTACATTTTAATAGCCAGTAGACAACAGCCAACACTGTAGCAACTGTTTTTAAAGTACTTGCTTGGAAAAAGAAGTTGAAAACTGCCAAAAAACGAAAATAAAAAATGGCTGAATCATGGTTGGTGGACAAGGTGCAGCAGTTCCTCTCGTTGGTTGCTGATGAGTTGCGCAACTATAAGTATCAGTCCCACCCACTTTGAAGTGCTACTAACTGCAGTGGAAAAGCAACCAAGCTAAAGTGAACCAGAGCCATGCCGTATTGAGTCGTCGTATCACGCAGTGGAAAAGTGAAGCGAGATGAACTGTTCCGTGCCAAATCAAACTGTTCCTGCTTGAGTCAAAGTGTACCGAGCTGTATATATACACACATACATATATATCAAATAAAGAAACTAAGTTTGTTATTTGAATGTCTCGTCCATTTGCATTAACCCTTAATCACTCTTAAAAAAGGACAGCACTTAAGGTCTTGGGGTCATTTTGACCCCAGACTTTTAAAGAGTGATCGCATAAGGAAATATAAATTTTTTCTATATGGAAAACTATATATCATTTTTTAAATTCACTTCTCAACTAATCATTTATGCTGTGTTTTTTTGGAATTTTTTTAAGTTTTATACCTATTTACTCCACAATTACATGACTAGGCCATAAATTGGCAAATAAAAAGGTTTTTTTTTTAAAGAAAAAAACACTTAAATAACGATGATAATTAAATCATTAAGTTTTTGGACATTGCTCTATGTGTTAGGGATAGAATACTACCTTCTGGTGGTTAGTCGAAAAACAGTTTTTCTTATAGTTAAGGAATTAAAGTGCAATGAACACATCTATCCAATAGGGGCCCATAGAGACTCATTCATTTTCACTTAATTTTTCTTGATGCTTCAAATTCTCCTTACAACTTGTATATATATATATATATATATATATATATATATATATATATATATATATATATATATATATATATATTGTGAATTGCACAAAATATTTTTGTCAAAATTAGAGTTTGTTGTTGTTGTCTGATATATTTTGAATTATTTGTTTATGCAAATAATTTATGCATTTTTTATGCATTTTAAAGTATTACTACTGGTATATAAATCATTCAATGGGTTAGGACCTCAATATATTGCAGATATGCTCACTGAATATAAACCCAACAGATCACTCAGATCATTAGGATCACATCAGCTAGAAATACCAAGGGTTCACTCAAAGCATGGAGAGTCTGCTTTTAGCTATTATGCCAGCCGCAGCTGGAACCAGCTTCCAGAGGAGATCAGGTGTGCTCCTACACTAGTCACATTTAAATCCAGACTCAAAACACATCTGTTTATCTGTGCATTTACTGAATGAGCACTGCCACTGTTCGTCCGACTGTTTCTAAATTGTTTTAATTGTTTTATTTTTATCAGTATTTTTATTTTTTATTCTAAACTGTTTTAATTATTCTGATTTCTTTTGAATATTTTAATTTCTTCTATGTAAAGCACTTTGAATTGCCATTGTGTATGAAATGTGCTATATAAATAAACTTGCCTTGCCTTGCCTTGCCTTGCCAAATTATTATACATACATTTGCATAAATATTACAAATCAGCACTATGACATGACTGTATTCACACACTTCATTTTAGAAAATTATTTATCAACAATTATTGTTTTTTTAGAACAAGACATTTTAGAACAAAATAAATTTAATAAACCAAGTAAATAAACCAATATAATACAAAACAACAGCACTAATAAACTGTAATGAACAGGATGCATACATGTGTTTGTTTGTGTGTGTGTGGCTGTGTGTGTGAGATAGAAAGCTCATTCCACTTTGTGTTTATGCTCTAGGACCAGACCTTGATTTAAATGCATTTTTTTTTATTTATGCCAGTTTTGTTTGTTTTATTTGCCATTTTCTGTAAAAAATGCTCTCTGTTGCAGTCATGACATGTGTGTTTGTGTGTGTGTGTGTGTGTGTGTGTGTATGAGATAGAAAGATTGTTCTACTTTCTATTTATGCTCTAGGACCAGACCTTGGTTTATATGTGGAACATTTTAGATTTATAATGGATTTACTTTAATTTTTTTAACAAACAAAATAAAAAAGTCATTTTCAATTGGGGTCATTTTGACCCCAAAGACCTTAAATTGTAATTTTTTTTACACATCTTTAGAACAACCGAATCGAACCCAGTTTTTTGTGCATGTTTAGATAGATTATTAAGGAAAAGTCACAGAGTTTCATGGCCCTGAGATGAAGAGAACATTTTTAAAAAATCAAGGAAAAGTCCAGTGGGGTCATATTTACCCCAAAGAGTGATTAAGGGTTAAACTGTCCTGATGCAATTTGTTGAGGCTCCAGTTGATCTTTGCTGATGGTCTTGATGAGAGAGATCCAGTGGGAGTTAGAGGATCCTTGGTGAATGGAAAGACAAGGCTGCAGCTTGGTGCAAGCTTGAGTTCCTTGGGGGACTTCTAGTTCAGCATCATCTTCACGTTAGGACTTCTCAGGAAGAACAGAGAGAGTAGGAGAGCCAAGTGGCAAAGAGCGCAAAAGGCTAAAAGGACAAGAGAGACAGTATAAGCTAGGAGCTAAGAGAGTTTTTAAAGCGTGAAAATATCACACCCTCTGGAGGTGTGTGAGCCAATCAAAAGCCACCCCTTTTGAGGGAATTTTTACGACCCATAGCCTTCTAGCAGGGCATTTGATGTTTAATTTCATTGGATGTTTACAAAAATAATCTACAAGATTCTTATAATACTAATGGGCAAAATTTCGCAAAATGTAAATTAACAAATGGTGGACAAAGATTGGAGTTTATAGAGACTAAACATGCTACACATATGATTTTGGTTAACCGTACTGTAGGATGCAAGTCATGTCTCAGACTAAAATAGTTACATAGGCCCAAACCACATAAAATGAAAATTATGTGATGGAAAATGTATATATATATATAAAAATAAAGCAAGATTTAAGAGAGTGTCACAACTCTGGAAATTCTGTTGGGTCGTAAAGCTTTATCAATCTTAATTAGGGCTGTTGGAACGAATGCAGAAATTCGAATATAGTTCGAATATTTAAAAAAACAATACTATTCGAATGCTGAAGTTACTATTAGAATATTGCTATGCTTTTATATATATTTTAAATATAACTATATATGCAATCTTTCTTGCGGCTTACACGCATTTGAAAATGAAATGCTTTTGTTTCGTCTAATGAACAATAACGTTTTGAATCGTAACGCAATTGTGCATGTTATCCAAGCTGTAGGCTTTCATCAGGGTTTCCCATACAGACATCCCAAGTCTCCCGGAAGATCCGGAGTCTCCCGCATATCAGATAGCGCTCTGATGCCCGTAAATTAGTTAAAATCTCCCGGAATCCAGAGCGAGAACATACTGCGCGCATAACTTACATAGCGTGCGGCGCGTGCATGGCAGAGTGGGAAAGAACGAGACCTTGCGAGTGCCGTGCGAAAGCCAGTCCCGCGCGCTCTCTCTCCCTTTGCAGACTGATCTCATGAAATGGCTCAAAATGCTAGATAACGTGCCACTTGACTTGAAAGTGGCGTGTATGTTGGCGCAAAAGTCATGATGTCATGTTGCCCTTTGGAACACCGCTGTCAAATCAGTCCAACACAGTGCTGTCAATGTTGGAGAACCAGCTTTAAAGCAGAACTAAGTAACTTTTTTACCTTAACTGAACAGCTTTGGAGTCATTGTAATTTTTAGATCACTGATTTCGTGTTGAATGGTGGTCGCTCTCGCACCCCCTGGTGCCAGTGAGCCGCAAAACCACCCTTGCAACATTGAGCCGGCGGGCCGCCGGCCTCAGTGTTAGGAAGTATCGTGTGATCTCAGGTCTCGCGAGGTAACGAATTGCTTTACGGCACTATAGGCGCACACGCATGCGTACACGCCCCCATCTATCCAGGAGCCGGCTAGCTATAAGAAAACGCTAGATATAGAATTCTTCAAGTTTTCGTGTAAAAAGAAGAAGAAAGCTAGGAAGTCTTTGTCAGAGGAACAAAGAAAGAGAAAATGGGAGACTGACCAAGCGAGAAGTCAGACTAGAGTGAATATTGGACCGGCTTTTTCAGAATGAAGAGAACTGAAAGAAAGCGAAGCATGCAAAACCGATGCTGATCTGGCCTTCTTGCTGTTGCACTTTTAAGTATCTTTCTAATAAAATGTGTTTAATGTTTGTATTTCTTGTAATTGTGACCTCGGGATGTTTGCTATTGTCTGTTTGTTTGTTTTTTATTATGGTTGCTGTCTGTTACCGGCTTATTAGTACGCTGAGAGACTGTAACTTAGCTATTAGCATTTTCATTAGCAAACAAACTTGCTTGTTTTCTGTAGTGTTTTGTCCGTTCCTCTATCAGGTTTTATTTGTGTTACTCAGATCGCCTATAAATCGATATGAAATTCTACAAATTATGCATTAGTTTACCTTGTCGTCAGCCTCAGAATTAGTAACGTTATATCATGTTACTGAGCTGGCTTGACATATAATGAATAAACCGACACAAGAGCTGCTAGCTAATAATGCAACTTTTTATATTTATTTACCCACATATACACAAGCAGAACGATAAGTAAATGAGAAATGACTTTGTTTGGTCAATCGTTTTGATGGACAACTCGGATCACCAGAAAAATGATAGAAGAATGTAACGTAACATTTATTTTGATAATGCATAATCTAAGTAGCTGTAGGCTAAACCAAAAATAAATAAATAGCGGAAATATTTCTTATAATATTGTTTTTCACCATAATGTTAATGATTTTGTTTGCTAACACTATAAAAATACTATCTCAACATTTGTATAATATTGTTCTGAGAATCATACACACCTCAGAGGACATGGCTCCGTTTGTTCGCCGGCTTCTCGAAAAACAAATGCACATGGCCTGAACGAGATGGGAGGGAGGGGTGGGGGAGTTGACAATCGAGTTTACGACAGTTTTCTCATATATATATATATATATATACTGCGAAACTGTAGGGGGAGCTCGAGAGAGAAACCTGCGAGAAAACCGCAAATAAGTTCCCAGTCTTACTGAGCGCTGCTTTAAAAATGTTATTAGCCAGCATGCAAGGAGCCTATTTAATAAGGTGAGCTAAGTTATTATTAGAATACATCTGTATTTTCGAGGTTAGCACGCTGTATCACTGGTAGTTAATATCGATGGACACACGTCTTGTTTCCGCTTTTTTATTGTAAATAAGAAAGCGATCTAAATGTTTATTGTAGTAATGTTAGATGTCCCTCTAGTGGACAGAACATGTAACAACAACCACAGGCTATTGAGAATGAGGACATGCGTCACGGTAGCTTGCTGTCACGTGACGAATTGAGGCCGTCCACCATTTTGGGAGGACACGCTGATTGGTTGCCAGGGGCAACGCCTTCAGAACTTCACAGAGGCGTGACTAAATATGCCAGAAATAGCGAGAGAGAGAGAGAGACAGCACAGCGCAGTATTTGTTTACATTTTAGCGATACACGGCAGTGTCTTTGGAAGATATGGAGAAGGAAGAGAAATGAAAGTGGTTCTATCGTGTTTATAACAATGCTAGCCAGCTTTATTTAGAGAAACTGCTTGTGGATAAACTGACAGCAGCAACAGTGAGCAAAGCATGATTTTAAAAGCACATTTCAGCACAGTTCGCCTTTTATTTAACTCAAACAAACGAAATGAATACTCTGTTATTCAACTAGAGTTGTTTAATTTGTTATAGATATAGCCTATCTGTACAGCGAAATGTTTTAAAAGACGCCTTTTTAATGACTTAGGATTCGCATTGACAGGGTAATGTCCTATCTGTCCGCTTGACGTTGCATGGCAGGTGCAAATGCACGTATCTGATTTATTTCCACATATGAATGAAGCCTGAAATATCGAGTTTGACTGAATTCCCGCAGTTTAACGTTACAGGTTTGGGGGTTTCTCTTGCACCCAATTACAGCAGAATTGTTCATAAGCTTCAAAAGTTAATGACTTAAATCTTCTGAACTCTTGCATTGTGTAGCAGTAACGTTAAGCACTTACCATAAACCAGGTGCTTGATTATTTCAGGGTGTGTGAAAGGTGGTAGTGCTTCGGGTCTTTCGTCCATTCTGTAGCAGGTCGTATGGGTCCACACTGTATGTTGATGTCAAGTTTCTCTAAATAACGCTGCTTAGTGTTGTTATGTAGTCTCTCCCAATAGAGACCCTTTCCTTTTGCTTCATTTATTCCCAAGAAAGTGTGCCTTATCGCAAAAATACAAATAAATATCAAGCTGCACTACTTCTCTGACGCTATTTCTCTCAGTCTCACGGTCGAAGTAACCATGACAACGGATAGCGTGTCCTCCCAAAATGGCTGGATCCTTCCCACAATGCACCGCGGAGTTAAACGCGTGACGTCACCTCCTCATTCTCAATAGTGGCATTGGCGATCCATAAATGGTAAATGGTAAATGGTTTCATAGACCTAATGGCCACCAAAGCGCTTTACATAGCCTCACATTCACCCATTCACACACTCATTCATACACCGACGGCGGTGTCAGCCATGCAACGGCGCCAGCCAGCTCGTCGGGAGCAGCTGGGGTTGGGTGTCTTGCTCATGGACACCTCGACACTTGGTCAGGTGGAACCGGGATCGAACCACCAACCTTATGGTTTGTAGACAACCTACATGAACCACTGAGCCACTGCCGCCCCATAAGAATGTGTAATGTCGTAAATATTAATAATAGGATGAATTTGAGCATTTAATATTCGAATATTATTTGAATATTACATTAAATATGGAATGGAATTCGAATAGTATTATAGAGGAATATTGACAGCCCTAATCTTAATGTGTCCTGTAACAGGACACCAGGTTCTGCTATTTGAAACCTTCTATTTATCATGTAGTACTATTTGTTTTGGTTATCTGTGATCTGTTTCAGCCAGATACTGCTTTCAATGATGGGCCCAAAAATCCTGATCAAAGCCCCGTTAATATTGTCGTTTGCAAAAAGCAACATTGCTGACTCATGGTGACCAGTGGGAACTGCTGTAATCTAATATGTGTGAACTAACAACATAGATTGTGCCATAGTTATCAGTAAATTAAATTAATCTCGGGTTTTACTGTACTCTCTGGAGTGCTAGATCAATAGCATGCCTCACAAGGGTAGAACAAGGATGTTTGTGACAAAAATGTGGCCAAAGTATTTTGCATGTTAATGGAGGACAATTAATTAACTTCTGTCAAAGAATTGCACAATAGTCAGACTAAAAGCAACCACCACAAGATATTTCTTGCATGCAATTTAGTAACGGTGGAAAATGATTTATATGTTTTCTGCAGGTCATGGCAGGCTTTAACCAAGGTAATGATTTTAAAGGCAATGTCAAAAATCTATAATGAATCTAGCCACCCCACTAATTAATAAGGTCATTTTCCGTAAGTAAGAACACAATTAGGGAGTGTTGGGGAGTAGAAATACATTAACTGCAAGCAGCAGTTTTCTTTTACAAGCAATTTTTTACCTACAGGTAGCGCTGTTTATATGCCTCATAATATGTAGCCTTAATAAAAAATAATCAAAACATTCTCTACTTGAATTACATCATTTTAATTTAATAATTACAATGGGGATAAAAGCTAAACAAAAACAATACATTTTATAAGTATGCATCAGCAGTGTTTTTTTAAATGTAATCATATACAATAGGATAATTATATTATTGAAAGCAATGTAGATTGCTACATTTGTTTATAAAATACAGTAGAGAAAATAATTATTTTGGTCCTCTGCTGATTCTCTAAGTTTGTCCACTTACAACAAAATGAAGGGTCAATCATTTTATGGTAGGTTTAATTTAACAGATAGAGACAGTATGGGGATGTTCGCCAGCGTCATATGTGACGTCATGAAATGGGCGTGGGTACGAACTGGTTGGCAGAAAGAACCAAAACATACGCAGCAGTCTATGTGTTCTGTCAGCAAATGATAATTCTTTGTACGAAGAAGCTAAAAGGAGATATAAGGTAAAGCTTTTATATAACCAGGGTTCATGTTCTCTGCCTGATCCATATCACCTGAGTAAGAATTGGCCCGAAAAGCCTGAACACATGGCCAAATTTGACATTCAACGACATCTACCTGTATCTCATCGACACACCATCTATGTTTACCAGAGAGTCAATGAAAGCGTACAAATATTTAGATGCCTATAAGTCATAATTACGAATCTTGTGTTAACTAAGGATAACTGGTATATTTACAACTAGTGTAAAATAGAGGTGTAATTTGTCCATGGGCTTTATTTTGAATCAAAATTCTCTTACCTCTGATATATAACATTGGTCAACATATATGTAAAAATGTATCAAAGAAAATACAATAATTTGCCATTAATCCATAAGGGTATGTGTACACAGATGATACACTTTACAGTACCCAATCTTTGGGTTAAATTATGACTTTATAATACTGTGCGGCAAACGGCCATTACTTTTCTGCCAACCAGAGCGGATGTAACTGCGTTGTGACGTCACAGGCGAAGATCCCTATATCAACCAAAAAATCCAGAAAAAAAACCCCATTATATATAGGTTATAAGTTGATTTGCATTTCAGTGAGTGAAATACGTTTTTGATCCCCAAGCAAAGCATAGTACTTTGTGGAGAAACCTTTGTTGGCAACCCAGAGTTGAGACATTTCTTGTAGTTGGTCACCAGGTTTGCATCCATCTCAGGAAGGATTTTGGTCCACTCCTCTTCAAGATCCTCTCTAAATCCTTAAGGTTTCTTGGCTGTTTCTTTGCAACTCAAAGTTTCAGCTCCCTTTACAGAATTTTTTTTTATTTTTTTTATGATTAAGGTCTGGAGACTGGCTAAGCCACTCCAAGACCTTAACATGCTGCTTCTTGAGCCACTTCTTTGTTCCCTTGGTGGTATATTTTGGGTTGTTTTCATGCTTGATTCAGCTCATTTTGAAGCTCAATTTTGGTCCCATCTGATGACAGCACTTTCTCCCAAGCCCTCTCTGAATCATTTGATTTTCATTGGCAAACTTCAGACGGGCCTGTGCGTGTGCCTTCTTGAGCAGGGGGATCTTGTGGGCGCTGTCAGGTCTAGGCCCGGCTCAGGGAAGAGGACGACCCTGCCATGCACAGTCCACCACAGGCACCGTTGGAGGTGCGACAGGCCTAAGGTCAAGCAGAAAGACCACCTTACTGTAATGATTAATCCATTGCGGCGAAGTGTGTTACCAATGGTTTGCTTGGTGACTGTGGTCCGATCCGCCTTAAGATCATTAACAAGCTCCTTCCGTGTAGTTCTGGGCTGATCCCTCACCTTTCTCATGATCATCAATACCCAATGAGACGAGATCTTGCATGGAGCTCCAGACCTATGGCGAGGTTATTTTGTGTTTCTTCCATTTCCGAATAATGGCACCAACAGTGGTCTCCTTCTCACCATGCTTTTTGCAGATGTCCGTGTTGCCCATTACAGCCTGTGCAGGTCTATAAGCTTCTCCCTGATGTCCTTTTGACAGCTCTCTGGTCTTGCCCATGGTGGTGGAGAGACAGAGGTTGGAATGTGGATTCTGTGGACAGGTGTCTTTTATATACATACCAAGGTGATATTAGAAGGACCTTCTTAAAGTGACAGGACTCAATATATGTTCCACATGGCCATACAACAATCTGTGGGCAGAATTATTGCTGGTTGGTAGGGGATCAAATACTTATTTCACTTGATCAAATGCTAACCAATTTGTAACTTTATATTATGTTTTTTTTTTCAGGATTTATTGGTTGATATTCTGTCTCTTATCTTTAAACCTACTGTAAAAAAAAAAAAAAAATATATATATATATATATATATATATATATATATATATATATACCCTTTTTTGTGAGTGCACAAACTTACATAATCATTAGGGGATCAAATCATTATTTTCTCCACTGTATAGTATTTTTTTTCTTAATGGTTGCTTGGGTAACACTTTACAGTAAGGTTTGTTAACTACATTACATTACACTACTAAAATCTTGCTAACATTGGTTAATGCACTGTGAACTAGAAACTAACAATGAACTTCTGTATTTTATTAAAGGGGGGGTTGACTGCTTTTTTTCTTTGCATGATTGTGTTTATGGGGTGCAATATAACATGTATTCGTGGTTTTTATTTTTTTAAATGTCTTATTTTTCATAAACTTTACCTTTATTGTCAGCCGCGCTCTCCTCTGTCCCCTGAACGAGGCGGTTCACTTCCTGATTCTATGAAAACACTCCCTCAGAAACGTTCAGTGGGCTCAGATTGGTTAGTTTGGCCCGGTGTGTTGTGATTGGCTAAACTGTCGCTCACGTCTGTCCTGAAGATTAACGCCCATTACCTTTACGGAAATGTCATGAGCTCCGGTCCAGATGTAAATATGTGTCGAACTGCAGTATCAGTTTCAGGCAGAATCAGACCGAAAAAGCCGCGATGAAGAGTCAAAAAGAAACTCACCACAACCGGCTCTTACTAAACGTTTCTGAATGATAATTTGCTACATTTTTTAACTTTATGCACGTTTGTTTTACACAATAGCATCTGACTGGCATCAATAGCAACTGACTGGCTACTGATGTTATACTCAAACAGCGTTGGCATGTTTACGTTCTTGATCAATATCGAAAATAACGTCATAAAGCATATATACATGAAAAATATGTTTAAAACATTAGTATTTATAGAAAATTCAGGTCCATAATGTTTGTACGCATTTGTCGTAGACACAAAAAATAGTCTAACTAGTAGTGGCTATAAAGTAGGGCTGTAACGATACACCAAACCCACGATTCGGTTCGTATCGCGCTTTTCGACCCACCATTCAATTCGAATCGCGATTCTATCACGGGAGCAGGGCTTGGGGTGAAAAAACAGATTTTGAGAGGAAAAAATATACCGATATTTTTATTTATTAACATTTGTAAAAACGTGTAGAATCTGAACACCAAAAAACAATAATAACTATGCAAATTATTAAACTAAACTAGGCAGTGTAAGCTGCTGCTTTTGGGTTGTTTTCTGTGCTCCAACTATATATTTTTTTATAAGGCTAACCTTTCTTGTTTTGAACTTCATGCATGTGTATTGAATGTTAAACAAGTTCATAATTGTTATGATAACAAGACTGTTTTATCTTGGTGATGTGTAGCCTACAGAGGCTTTACACAGAGAGAATGAGAGAGATCAGCAGAGCGCGTGCGATTACCTGTGTCTGTCTTTGAAGTCGTGAAAAGGTTGCCGTGTATCATCATTTTAACGTTCACGTCACAGGTATTTCCCATAAATGTGCGTCAGCAGCAGCGCTGGTCAGCATCCCACAGCGCGAGGAAGCCGCGGGGAAATAAAATCACAGAGTCATGCATTGAATCAATGCCATATTGGTCTCTAAGTGAAGCATCAGCTTCAGCGTTAAGGCCTCATTATGCTTCTGCGTCAACTCCACGGCGTAGCTACGTCGTCACTGCTACGGCGTCGTGGCCGTTTTATGCTTCTGCGTGAGGTTGTGGTGCTTTGCGGTGCATTTCACCGCCAGAACGCAAGGGGGTGTGTGGTTAGCGAATGTCTTTGGTTTCGTGCACTGCGAGCGAAAGAGAGAGAATGTTGTTGCAGCTGTCAGCTGGAGCTAATCGACGTTGAATAACAAGACAACACAAACTTTATCCCCACAGAATCAACACGGATGTCCAGGGCCCGTTCCACTCATAGACAGTAAAAGAAAGGTTCCACCCGAGCTGCCATAAAGATAGCTTTTCGGAATGACTTGAAGTATTTTTTTCAGTATCCACATGGAACTGTCCTATGGCAGGATAATGTGTCCCGTGGCAGACTTGGTTAGTATATTATCAATGATTAAGGGTGCTCCATTTATCGGTCGCCGATCACGATCGGCCGATAATTGCTTTGGGATGTGTGATCGGCGGTCTCTATAAAGGCCGATCCAGAAAAGCCGATCAGATGACACAAAACACGCGAGACAATTTTTTTAATGCCCTGGTAAAAATGGCTTCAGCTGTCTGGCAATTGTACAAGGTGTGTGAAAAAGCATTTCACTAGCAATCCATCTGCAATGTGTGTACCACGCCGCTGTCTGCTTGTCAAACTGTGATCAACATGTAAAGAAAGAATAGAGTCTGTCCCGCAACGGAAGCGCGCGTCCGAGTGAAGACTGCGCGAGCTGCAGAGAACACTGTCCACTGATGGCCGCGGCAGCGAGCGCTCAGGTTGAGTTCAAAAACTCATAATAAATATGAAGCCATACTGTAGTATAATGTGAGATAGAAATTAATGTTTAAGTCATTAAATGCAAGTTCACGTAAACTTTTCCCTCCGCTGTCAGTCATTCTCCATTCACGTTCAAACCGCGCGTCGTCAGTCATTCTCCATTCAGCATTAAAACAGCACAGCGCGTCGCGTTCGGCAACGATGAAAACTCTCTCCAAGATGAATAAATGTTAATATTATTATACTTGATCTGTAGATCAAGCTCTGGTTTTGCATAAATTGACTCTCTTGCTGTACCTCAATCATGTTCCTTTCTGTATCACAACACTGGAGAGCACTATTATTGTTCTTCACGCGCACAGTAACTGAAATGTTAAACTGTTAAAAGAAAAGGCTCAATAAACTATTGCATAGATAGCTACTGTATAATACTATGCATCGATGTATTTCCTTTGTGCTTAGAACTTTTCCAAACGGACTCGAAGAGCTGCGCGCTGTGACTCATGTTGC
Organism: Hybognathus amarus; assembly: GCA_030378365.1. Taxonomy (NCBI): domain Eukaryota; kingdom Metazoa; phylum Chordata; class Actinopteri; order Cypriniformes; family Leuciscidae; genus Hybognathus; species Hybognathus amarus. Next base: position 280,174 of record JAQIUQ010000408.1, read on the forward strand.
CTCAAGCGCATCATTCAGCGCTCGTGATGCACATAACCGCACTCTATTCACAATCTTTCATAAATCTTTTCATAAGAGTCTTTCATAATCATATCATAATAATTTTGCACAATGAAAGATTATTAATTGCATTTTTGTTCTGCCATATCTCATAAGTTGCTGCCTCATTAAACAGCTGTGCTGTACATTTGTGCTATATTTATTTTCTTAATTTTATAGTAGACTATAAAATAATTGGAAAAGACTACAAATTTTTGGAGGTGCACGTCGAGCTACGGCGGAGGGGTCGGAGAGGGTACGTCGTCGATTCGACGCAGAAGCATAAAACAGGCTTTATCCATGCAACGCATTGCTGCTCAGCTGAGCCTTGAAAAGTAGAACTCAAAGTTAAAAATAATTAACACCTTCATTACTCTTCAACACATTCAACTCTTTTAATGAATCAGCTTTTTTGAACGTGTTCGTTGAATAAACGGTTTAATGACTCGCTCAAAGTCCGTTGTCATAACAATATGCGCGCTGGGTGGAAAGCCTTTCAATGCGCATAGATGCTATTTATTTTCGGTTACAGTGGTTACTGAAAATGTCCTCGTTTTTGTCCACATCGTAAACATATTTATATAGCAACAAATACATATCAATTAAATAAATAAATAAATAAATGGTGGTAATAGGGCATATCGCGCTATTGAGCCACTCAACATTACCGCAAGGGAAATTCCATAAACGCGACAGCCTTCGCAGAAGTGAACGTGCGTGCCTAAGAGAAATGCACTTTTCATACGGATTACATAAGCAGAGAGCAGTCTGTTTTCTTTCGTTTTGGATTGTTCTTTTTAAAAGTAGACATTTCAATATATATTTTTCATCAGTTCTATAAGCTTATAGGGTTTCGATTCAGATGAGCTCCAGTTGGCGCTCGCACCTCAATATCCTGATTATCTGTAGGCTAGCTATATTTTCTTCTTGCTTATTAAACCCAGGCAATTGGTTGATGAAACATTTATTAAAATTGAAATACAATTAATAAAAAACGAAATTCAATTTAAAGTAAGTATTTGTGCATTCTAGTTGAATTCTCTGAAAGTTTTAGTGCCGCTTCCAGAGAACTGTCACGACATTTTTTTTTTTTTCCTCGAACACGAAAAATAAAACAAAATAAATATTTTATGTTCTGGGGAGAGCCAACCCTTCATCCGGTGGGTAGCCTAGTATTACTTTTGGTTTGTACAGTGTAATTTACAGAATAAAAAAAAATATAGGCTATATTTTTGCCACCTAAATATTAAAGATGTTTTGTGTCGTGTCCGTGTACACGTCTGTATTTCCCTCATATTAAAAAAAATGCATGTTTAGACTTATATTTTTCTAATGTCTGGACGTAGGCTAGTGGATTTTATTAAGGGAGTAGTTTTGTGATGTAGGTCTACATATTTTATAATGTTAACTTAAAATAATATTAATAGTAATTTAAAGATGTGGTAGCATTGGATCTGGACAGGAAGGATAACTGGGAGGTGGAAGGGGTGTGTCGCGATACAGGATCGTGGACCTGAGTATCGCGATTTCGATTTTATATCGTATATCGTTACAGCCCTAAATGTCATAGTTAACTCGCAGTTAATCGCACATTTTTATCTATTCTGATTGTCTCTTGATTTTCTTTTTGTCCTATTTTTTTTCCCTCATTTTAAAATGCTCTTATCAACATGGAAAAGTGGATCAAGCCTTTGTGCAAATGTTTTTTATTTATTTATTGAAAACAGCAGTGTTCAAATTCACACAAAAATTCTCACTTGGAGCAAATAATCTCTCACACAATGTAACACTGTAATAAAAGGGTGAAATAAATACTGACGAGGTCCTGATATTGACGTGAAGGGGAGGAGAATTTGCATCAGCTGTGTGTGTGTGCTTGGCCATCATCAAGCGGTATTTCAGACTGGAGGTGCTGCGATGATGATAGATCAGTTGATAGATGATAGATCAGATAGATGATAGACCTCCCGAACCTTGTCTATATGATAGATGATAGATCAGACACAGCTTTCACCATTGAATGAATAGCCTACATCACTGTCCTTCGTGTCAAATATAAATTTCGAATTATAATAATTGATTCTACATTAACAAAACCTGCAGCTCTCGTTGACTGAAATCCTATTGTAAACATAATCCTCTGATCATTCGGACTTGTTGTTTCCAACCATTTTGGTGCATGACATACGTCACTCACGACCACACGTTAGCGATTGGCTATGGCAGATCCTGAGTGACTCTGGGCAAATCCAATAGATTTGAACTTTAACAGTGAACCTGCCTAGGAAGGAAACGTTTCTCAATTGAGAGGGCCAGACTCTATGTGCAAATGAAATGTACTAGAGTCTGGTTGAACCAGGCTAAGATTCACCTGCGCTTTGGTCGACAAAACAACAAAACATCCTCGTGCGGTGCAAGCCATTGAAATGAATTGGTTTCATAGTGCAGCGCCACATCCTGTTGCAAAAGCATGTGAAATAAAACTACAACGTTTGCTGAGGCCAAAAATCACGTGATAAAAAAATTGACGCTGTTAAAATGGGTTTGCGTTAATGCCGTTAATTAACTGACAGCCCTAATAAAAAATTAAATTTTAAATAGAAACAAATAAAAGATATATTTTTTTAATACATTTTGAACCAATATATAAAAATATATAAGCATTTATAAAAATTGTTCCCCTGTTTATAACACAGAATTTGTGTTTATGTAAAATGGAACTCTGTGTGTGGTGTGTTAAAGATGTAAAATATTCTGAACTGTGAGAATGAAATACCAAGCAGTTGTTTTAGATATGCAAAGTGCTTTTGGGTAAAAAACAATAGAGTCAGAAATAGCACAGGAGACATGACTCATAGTTAACTTTTTTAACCACCAAGAAAAGGCATGAAAAACAATTCTCGCCCAGGACAACTGGAAGCTGCTGGGACTGGAAAATGCTGGCTGATCTTGATCAACGGCTTATTTTTCAATCTGAGATTGCCACCACTAACCTCTGACCAGATATTGTTTAGTGGTCTGGATCAGCACACATTGTTCAACTGAGTTAAGAATGCTATGGGAGGATGCTGTAGATGAGGCATATGAGAGGAAGAAACAGTGATATGCTCATCTGGCCACTGAAGCAGAGTTGCGTTGCACAGTATAGAACTTTTCTGAAACCGTAGAGAGGAGCAGCAACTGGCTGTGGTTGAGACATAAATATTCTGTCTGGCTGCAGTGTACAGGCTGCCACGCTACGGCAGTTCACACTTAAAAATAAGTCAGATAGAATAAATGCATATTTGGCGTGCTGTCTGAGGAGAGGGCTCCGGGCTCGGTATGTGGCCCGAACCCAGAGGAGAGGGCTCCGGGCTCGGTATGCGCCTGAACCCAGACTACTACCCCCCCCCCCATTCCTGACTGTGGTAAGAATGAGCCAGGAGTGAGGAGTCGGGGTGGTGGAGGGATGCTGAAACTGTTGGGTAGACATGATGATAGGGTAGACGTGTAATTGTTTGGTGACGAGTTGATTGGAATGATTTATTTGAACGTGCTCCTCCGGAACCTTGTTTATAAAACATCATTTCTGGAGAGATTGTGGTTGGGTCACATGTGAACTATGAGGAAGGAGCAAACTCAGCAGCAGGAGGGATGTAAAGGTCAGTAAGCTGGGCTCTGTCACTGTCGAGCCCTCTTGAGGTGTTGTGGGCTAGTCGACAAAACACTGAGGATGGAAGGTGCCCACTTGAAGACCCCGGAGATGTCCCCTACTCTGCTCAATCCAGACAGTTGTTGTGCTGGTCCACTGGGGAGACCGCACTGTAGTTGCAGTCGGCATGTGTGCGTCAAGTACACTGCAGCCGTTAACACCATACAAGATTCACATCACCATATGGAGAGAAGCGTAAATGGATGGAGAAGCATAGTTTACTGTAAAGCTATGTCTTAGTTTGTGCTTATCTTGGCGAAAGCCGAGCTACAAATCAGCATGAAGTTTTAACATCTACTCTCGTGTAATGGAAATCTGAGCTTCCTGCATTTGGAAATTGCCTACTCAAAGAATGCAGTGTTGCCTTATAACATGATATCCCAAGCAACTGTAATTCCAAAACAAATCAGGTAATTTGAATATTTTTTTTAATGTTATATATTTTATGGATGTCACTGAATTATGATTGTTACATTTAAAAGCTTGTTTAAAATGATGATAAGCACACACTTATGATCATACAATGCACCAATATCGTTTTAATATTGTGTGGATTGTTATAGGGATGATTCATTTGACTTCAAAGTGTGACAATCTGTGACCATATAGTGATATTTATCAGAGTTGATAGAACTTAAAGCTACACTGTGGGATTTTTACCCCCATCTAGCGGTGAAAAGGTATATGACCATCCAATGAATATTAGTTTCTGTTCCTCTCAATTCCTATGGTGGCCAATGTAGTCAAGTGTAGGCTAGTCATAGTAAGATGTCATAGTGTGAAAAATATTTACATCATAAAATAATACGTCTTAAATGAATAAGAATACAGGACAGATGTGAAAGTGAAGGTGAAAGTCTCGCTTAGAAAGAGCTAACTCATGCTGCGTTCCAGGCAACCTGTAACCTGTGTTTTTCCAACCTTATTGGCTAAAGTTAAAGTGCACTGGAACGGCGATTGCGATTTCACTTTTTGTCATTTTAAATACTGTGTAATGTTGCTGTTGGTGCATGAACAGTATCTGCAAAGTTGCAGCGCTGAAAGTTCAGTGTAAGCAGAGATATCGTCTTTTAAAAATCAGGAAGTATATTGCCTACAAAAACGACTCGATTGGGACTACAGCAGGGTTTTAGACGTCACTAACCCATACATTTGCATCAACCCTCCCTCCGGAATATGCAGAAAACAGCATGCGCATATTTAAGCGGCTCGTCGAGTGTGTGGTCTTCTGTGTTCGAGCTTCCCACAACAACGGATACACTTTATGTTTGTCAGCTGTCAGGTCTTCTGCGTTTGAGTTTCCCACGGACGCTGTACTTCGTCAACAATGGATACAATTTATGTTTGATTATGTTCCTGAAAGTGACGATCGTAATTTAGCTCTCTGTGCTGCACATTTTACGGAAGACAGCTTCCAGAATCTCCACGAATTCAATGCCGGATTCAACAAGAAACTGTTACTAAAACATGAAGCAGGCATTTCCAACTTTAAAACGAGAGGCAGCAGTTGTTGGGCCACAACCTGTAAGTAGGCTAAGACTTAATCATTTTAAATGTATGTGCATGTTTAATTCCAGACGTAGCCTTGTGTTTTATTTATTTATTTTTTTCAAATGCCAGCGCTGGCTTTATAGCCACTATAGGCTACTAGTTATGCTATTTTGTGTCTACGACAAACGCGTACAAACATTATGGACCTGAATTTTGTATAAGTACTAATGTTTTAAACGTATTTTTCATGTATATATGCTTTATGACGTTATTTTCGATTTAATCAAGAACGTAAACTAATGCCACGCTGTTTGAGTATAACGTTAGTAGCCAGTAAGTTGCTATTGTTGCCAATCAAATGCTATTGTGTAAAACAAACATGTATAAAGTTAAAAAAATGTAGCAAATTATCATTCAGAAGTTTAGTAAGAGCAGTGTGTGGTGAGGTTGTGCTTGACTCTCTTTATCGGCGCTTTCTCAGTCTGATTCTGCCTCAAACTGATACTACATTATCAACCATGGTATTGTCACCTTTATTTACATGGTTGGACCTTTGGCATATATGTTTCACTCGTAAAGGTAATTGACCTTCCGGACAACATGAGCAACAGTTTAGCCAATCACAACACAACGGCCCAAACTAACCAATCTGAGCCCACTGCCTGTTTCTGAGGGAGTGGTTTCATAGACTCAGGAAGTCAACCGCTCGTACATGGGACAGAGGAGAGCGCGGCTTACAACAAAGATGAAAATTATGAAAAATAAGACTTTTTAAAAAAGAAAAACCACAAATACATGTTATTTTGCACCCCATAAACTAGTGTTGCACGGTGCACCGATACTTCAAAAGTATCGCGATACTCGGAAATTAATAACCTCACGATACCTACATTTATTAGTATTGATACTTTTATGAATGACCGCGTTCCAGATTTGTAAGAGACGTATTTCATGTGTGCATATTTCATGGAAGTCTCCAGTCTCTCCCTATGAACGTCTGTGTTTCTCCTCACGCATGCAACAAAGAAGCTATAGCTGTCATGAGACAAAAACTACCGCGAGACGGCTGTATCACACGTGATACAGTGGCGGCCTGTCAGTAGCGTAGTGGCAATCAGGAGAGTCGGATCTTTCCCGGTGGGCCGGTAGTGTTTCGAGGTAGCGAGGGCTGGTCTGATAGTTATACATTGCAAGTTATTAGCAACACAATCCAGCGGTCTCTGCAAAGGCGATAGTTTGAAGCGCGCCTCCGTGTGAAGACGGTGCACGACTGCGCGAGCCGCAAAAGACACTGTATCCAACTGATAGCAGCGAAAAAGAGCGCTGCTTGATTAAAAAAAAAAACAACAACAACAACAACAACAGATTTTAGCGCTAGATCTCTTATTTAATAGTGAACTAAATTAATTATCTGCTAGTTAACTGGAGATGTTTCATTTATTTTTGTATCAGGTGTACAACTTTCCCCCCAACTTTCATAGATAGCATAAATAATTTGCAAGCTGCTAAAATAAAGGATACAAAACACCAGCAAAATGATCTATCGGCTATATGATTATAATCAGAGCATGTGCATGTCAGTGATTTATTTATATTAGGTTATTACAGCATTAAAGAGTACAGACCTATGCAAAGGAGGTGCATGTGAAACGCCTTGTAAGAAATACTTTCCTTTTCAGGAAAAGTATCGAAAAGTAAATAAATTATTTAGGAATCCATTTGAAGTGTGGTATGGTGCATATAGTTTATATAGATTTTTATAAGAAAATATTTCTTATAAATTATTGCTTTTATAAGTATATTTCTTTACTGTTGGAAATTCAGAAAAATGATTTATAGCCCAGAAGGTATTTTTTAGCCTCTTTATTTTCACAGCTTTTTAGTTTTAGCAGAATATAATTGGATCAGGTAATCAATATGATTATGAAAGTTCAACTGATGTGTGAAGCAAAATAAGATTTAGTTCAGACAATGGTTGTAAATTGATTAAATGTGAACACATTATTTATATGATATTTGATATATACAGTTGTGGTCAAAATTAATGGCACCCCTGGTAAATATGATGAAAACTGTCTGTAAAAATAATTCTGCATTGTTTATCCTTTTGATCTTCCATTCAAAATATTGGCAAAATTCTAACCTTTCATTGAAGCAAAAGATTTGAAAGTGGGGGTAAATCACACTATGAAATAAATGTTTTTCTCCAAAACACTCTGGCCATAATTATTGGCACCCCGTTATTAAAAACTTTTTGCAACCTCCTTTTGCCAAGATAACAGATCTGAGTTTCTCCTATCATGCCTGATGAGTTTGGAGAACCTGACAAAATATCAGAGACCATTCCTGCATACAGACTCTCTCCAGATCCTTCAGATTCCCAGATCCATGTTGGTGCTTCATCTCTTCAGTTCACTCCACTCATCAGGTCAGGGTCTGGGACGGTCATGGCAGAAGCTTCATTTTGTGCTCCGTAACTAATATTTGTGTTGATTTTGATTTTTGTTTTGGATCGTTGTCCTGATGGAAGATCCAACCACGGCCCATTATAAGATTTCTAGCAGAAGGCGTCAGGTTTAGATTTTTTTATCTCATTGTATTTGATAGAATCCATAATACCATGGGCTCTATCTTGCACCCGGCGCAAATGACTTTATACACTGACGCATTTATCATTCCTATTTTGCACTCGCGCAAAGCGGGCTTTTATCCTCCACAGACGCACGTCGGTAAACTAACAAATGAACTTGCGCTTCCTGGGTGGGTTGGCGCAAAAAGGAGGCGGTGTGTCGACGCAAACAATCCCTGGTGCTATTTTGCAGTTCCAGAAAACAATTGCGCCAATGACCAGAAAAAACCTGGTCTAAGTCAGTGGCGCGTTGCGCGTATATTCAGATGCTATTTTAAGCGTGCATGCTTGGCCATAATACAGTGTGAACAACGCGGATACACTGTAGATGATTCTCTCATCAACACAGATGCATTTTACTTTTTGCAAATGATACATTATTATACGGAAAAATATATAAACATGAGGGAAATCATTGTTGTGTCCATGATAATGGGAAAAACAGGCATGAAGCTTACACATTTACCCAAATTATTATATGCATGTTTAACCCGAAGCTAATTTGGGTGGGTTTGTCCCATCCCCAGTGTCCCTTCTCTTTCTTTTTTACGGCCTGACGAGAACATTGTTCTACTCGGCTGTGAACCGATGCTGAAGCGCGCCTGGTAAATGCACCGTTAAAATAGAATTGTGCCATGGAACAAGCGCATCTCGTTCATCATGCTCTTAAAGGGAATGTGATATGACGCTCTTATTGGTTTATTTCCATTACGCCCAAACCACACCTATGAATAATGAAGCTACTCCAGACCAACCCCTTTTAGATTTGCGCCAGGCGCAAGAGGCATTTATCCCACCGGGAAAATAGCAACAGCGCCGGGATCCGCCCACAAAGTTAATTGCGCTTTGCGCTTTGACACTTGCGTTTCAGATCGTTAAAATAGGGCCCCATGTATCTGAACAAGATGTCCAGGACCTCCAGCAAATAAATAGGCCCACAACATATAAGATCCAGCAGTATATTTAACCGTAGGCATGGGGTACTCTTCATCCCTGTTTGCAACAAACACATCTTTAGTTGATTATAACTTTCTTAATTATTGCCCTGATGGTCAAAATGGGAATTTTCAATTCTTTAGCTATTTTTCTTACATCCACTTTCTATTTTGTGAAGCTCAACAATCTTTTGATACACATCAGAACCATGTTCTTTGGTTTTATTCATTGTGATGGATGATTCAGGGAATTTGACCTTTGTGCTTCCTCATATTTAAACTATTTGAAACAAGAAGTCATAGCTGGACAATTTCATGTTCCTAGTCACCCTGGTGTGCTTAAAAAATTAAATATTAATGGGAATGTACTTCAGAGATATTTTTCTCATAAAAAAATTCTCAGGGGTGCCAATAATTATGGCCAGAGTGTTTTGGAGAAAAACATTTATTTCATAGTGTGATTTACCCCACTTTCAATTCATTTGCTTCAATGAAAGGTTAGAATTTTGCCAATTTTTTTAATGGAAGATCGAAAAGGATAAACAATGCAGAATTATTTTTACAGCCAGTTTTCCTCATATTTACTGCCATTAATTTTGACCACGACTGTATCTATTTCACAAATTGTCCATTGTGTTGCATCTTGTTGTTTTTCAGCATCTCACGAGTGCTATGTTTTTAAGATGTTCTGCGAAGAAAAAAAAACTAAACAGTTCAAGACATTCTGACAATATATCTCTTTTGATATCTGTATAAGTCCCTATATACTAGAGTGCAGGCATTCACAAACAATATGTCTGTGTTAATTTAACAGAGAATCTTGAAAGAGCTTTTGAATTAACCTTTAGGTCAACTGTATGTTGCTTCTTATCAAAATTCCTTTAATATGCTCAGCTATGATGGATGCAGCTTCAGCAGTAAAATATTTATAATAAATAAATTAATAAATAAATAAATAAAATAAAAATTCAAAAGCAATTCTAACAGGAAATGCATGCTGACTGTGGCCAGTTGGAAGCCAGTTATGGGACTTTTAAATCTCTAAACAGTCCAGATAGCAATTTAATGAACTGACTTCAGTAAATGAACTCAATGGCACACAATAAGTATAGATTCTGATGACCTGACCTCTAAAGCCTTTTAGCCAGTGCACTTCTATAACATTTTTAAAGGACAGATTAATATTTATTCATGCAGTGTTGTGTTAGAAACCCAACTAAAAGTCACAACAACTTTTATTTTTTGATTCACTTTATTCCGTAAAGTTTGATGGCAGTTCAACTGTTAAAGTCAAAATAGTGTAGATCCCATTTAGTGCAAAATATTGCATTACTTTTGTCACATTGTATTATGCAATTGTGGATTTTTGTCTTAAATTTTGGATCAGCAGATTTATCATCAATATATATTTTTTCTTGGTTCAGGATGTACACATTTAAATATTAAAATGAATTATTATTATTATTATTATTATTATTATTATTATTATTATTATGTTTTCTTCTTTTTAAACATTTTAAACATGATGGCAGTGATTATATTAAAATAAATTTAAATTTAAGTCTATCAAGATGGATTTTTTTTTAAATAGAGTTGTGATGATAATGAATAAGGACTGCATTGGCATTAATGGCGTCACTGAGAAATAACATAAAACTTTATGCATGAGAAAAAATTCTCTCCACATGCAGGCTATAAGCCCACTTACAGACAGACATTAGCTTAAAAGGTTTTTGAGACTGTCAGTGGGACTTATCTGTAATTGAATCAAGGAATTTTTTATTCTACGTATATATGTTGATTAACTACTGATTCGTTCTACTAAACAGTCAGCGAATCCACATGTGTTCATGTAACTATAAAACCATAGTAGAAATAACAAGCCACATTTCCATAACATATTTGTGGTTTGGTTCACTGATTGTGTTCATGTGTCATTTTGTCCTGTTTGGTGGTGGCATATCTTATGGAAGATAATAATCAAGAAATTCAGTGTTTATATTGATTGTATTCTAATATGATTAGAACTGCATTGCCTTTGCATATTGCACCAGTGGATATAATTTTAGCTTGAATGAAGTCATGTTGTGCTCATTTCTGTAATTTGTGCTGCATCACAAATCTGGTGATTATAGTAATTAGTTCATATAACCATATTTGGAAAACTATAATTGTTATTCACTGATGTATTATTATTTTATATATATATATATATATACATCAGTCTAGCTCCCTTATATTTAGTGCTGATTCCATTAATATATCAAATCAAACCAAACATTTAAATGATGCATCCCAAAACAATTTATTTTTATTATTTTTAATAATGATTATTAATTAGACAGATCAATTCAACATGTTAATTTAGTAAAGTAATTATATAAAACTTAACTTGATATATAATATCTATCAATGATGCCCCTAGACCTGTACATACATTCTGTAATAAGCAACTTTCCTAATTGAAGCTTGAAGTGCCACATAAATTAAGTTGGCACAAATCGAGCCATTCATACAGGACAGCTACTGTAGATGGAGAGAACAGAATTCATGGGTGATGTTTGTAAATGTTTTTAATCTTAATTTGTAAGGCCTTTCTCACTTGTGCATATCTATTCGATCGATCTATCAATCTTATCGAATCTATTGAATCTATCGAATCTATATAAATTAAGCTGTTGTTTGCAATTAACATCAATGTATACTGTACTACATTTATGTGTCATTAATGTTGGCCTGTCAAAACATGCCCACAGGTTCACTGCTATTATTGTTTTGAGCAGGATTGATTGAAGGTCTGCACAATGTAATCCATAATTGTACAAGAATGTTATTGTCTAATATATCCATTGTTATCAAGACTATAGAGCCCAAAATGAGGTGATTATGTATTCAATCCCAAGCATTTCAATATATGACCCCTGCATAGTGGCTACAGAAAGAAACGTGTGGGAATTTATCGACTGCTGACCTCAAGTTGTCTACTATGGTGATAACACCTACAAATCAATACAGAGTACTATTGGTAAGACAATTAAGTCTGCCTTTCTAGTTCTGTATTACAAGGTGGTCCAGTGCAAGGACAGAGCAGCTTGACTTTGTCAATGCAGGCTTTTATATTAATCTCTGTGATGCTTTGTTTGAAGCCAAGAAAACAATAATGCAGTGTAGTGATTTTAAATCACTACATCATTCTTCTGTGATCCATAGATGGTCAGCATTATTTTGTATTTATTTTGAATGGACATTTTGTTTAGTTGCTTAAAAAGCAATAATAAAAGATTTTGCCATAAAGATTGATTTGCGAACTGGAGTCAAGCCGCATTTAGCATACTGTAACTTTAACATATGTTTATTTCATATAGTTTTCAGGCAATCTGGCCTGAAAATATGGTATTTGTAATACCCAATACAAAATGGCCAAAACAATGCAATCATAATGTAATAATGAAACATGAGAAAAGTTCAAAAGTCTATATACCATGCACACCAGGGAAGATTAGACAAATTATAGCTCTATGCCTGTCATTCATTAATTAAAAAAAATACACACAAACACAACTTTTGTTGGGAAACACCAATTTATTTTGATGGTCCCCTTTAGACATTCTGTTGACTATTGGACCTACTCGTCAAATCTCTCTCATTGAGTAATGTTAAAGTTAGAGTATTAGTAGATTGTCTGCTTAATATGTGTTTACACTTTATATTGATCATTCCCAGTCATTCTACTGACTATAAGTAATTTTGTGTGAAACTCCCAGGCAATGACTCTTCCATTTGTGAGTGCTGCTTGAATTTGATTCATAAGCTATTTAGTTACAATTTTGAAGAGACCTATTGGTTGTTTCACATATTCTTGAACCAGCATATCATAAAGAACATTCTGGGTTATACAGCGGGCAACCTTCGCAGTCGGACTGGAACCTTCAGAAAGGCTCTCTTGCTCTGGAAAAAGTATTGGCATCCCACTCACATGCTCTGATATACCAACGCATTCTCATCCTTTAGCGTCATATAGAACGTTATATGACAAAATGGCGCTATACTACACACATGGTACCCTTTATTGTTTATATAACACGCGCTGTGATGGGTAGGTTTAGGTGTGGGGTAGGGGTAGTCTTATATTACGCTGAAGCATTTATGACGCCTTGAGTTCGCGTGTTATAAACAATAAAGGGTACCATGTGTGATCTTCGTCTCCATTCTCAGCAGTGACTGTACAAATCCTGTGTCAAATCCCACGCTGGTGATGAATTCAAATTCAAAAATTGCGCCCTTGAAAAGTTACGTCGTGTTTTTCAGAAGTGATATCAAACGTTCATTGGCTCTTCCCTGCTTCGTCACAGATTGCGACATGAAGGACTCTTTGACGGTTGGTTTAGTTCATTTGAAATGGAGAAGCGTGAACCGAAGCCAGATTAACATTTTCATTGATTAGTAATTTAATTTCTGCTCTGTACTTCATACAAAACTATTACAATACTGCCAGAGAGGACTGCGACTGCAACGCTTCATCGTGTGAACGGTTTTCGGTATCGGTTTTGACATTTTCACAATAAATAAATTATTGTGATTATACTTGTCTGTTAGTTATGTTTGTCTTCATAATTGTTGTTTGTTACGTTGTTTTAAGGAATTATTATGGGTAGGTTTAGGGGTAGGAGTAGGATTGGTGGCTCAAAATATATTTAAATGCTATATTGTTAATAAAACTGCCATTTCCCAACACATCTGTCCATTACGTTTTATCCTTTTTTATATTATGTATGAAATGGGTATGTTTAGGTTTGGGATTAGGGTTATGGGATCTTTCATTTATCTATAAAATGGTAAAAAGTGAAATTATACAGATATCTTTATGATATAGAATATAAATAGTTTACGTTTTGTAGCTGTAAAACGTAATAATGTTATGTTTAAATGTTGCAGATACGTCTATATTATACGTTTCAGCATCTATCCAAACATACTAAAAAGTAAGTTTTCTATCTTTGCAAAAACAAAAAATACCTACGTATTAACAATGAGACCAGGCTGAATAACCCAGACTGTATCCAAAAAACCTTAATCCACAGCTGCCCAACTCACTGCAGAATTAAATGCGCACTTCGACCAAACTGTTTGTCGTGAACTCCACAGGGTACATGTTCATGGTCAGTCTGCTACTTTGTCACTTTAGCTAATGTCAAATGTCTGTTTCAATGATGCCAGCAGGAATTTTGGGCTGTGGACAATATTAAGCATGTATTGTTCCCACATCCGGGAGTGTTACACACCTTGTGTACACCAGACGCGAGTGGCACAAAGCGACAGAAGCAAATAGAACCCATTATAATCGGTGATGCTGTCTATGTTGTCTTTGCTTTCTGACAGTAAACTAATGCCATGTTCTATTTCTGACATACACTAAGCAACTGCACTACTCCTGAGAAGAACAAATTCATTTTCTATGGTCGCTTTGTCACATTCAGTGCGGACAGCTGTTGCGGACCAACAATGGTCGTGTCCGTGTAGACATGGTATTATGGTATGTAGAAGAAGCTAAAGAAGCTTACCACCCAGACTGTTGTTTGCCAAGAGTACAGCACGAGAGAGGATCAGTGATGGTTTGGGCTGCAATATCATGTAATTTCCGAATTCATAGTTTGTAATGTAGCATTTTATAATAAACATTGACGGCTCTGTAAGTCATGCAAAATACATTTAATTTAGGCTAACCCTCTTGGGTTGGCGGTCACAATGGCATGATTGACTCATTTTTTTATTTCCACATTATTGAAGCATTTCAATAATGATTTTTATGATCTTTAATAATTATAACTAAAATGTGGCATCTATCAATGGAAATGTTCATATTTAATACTTGAGCATGAGACATTTATTGTTCAATCAATGTTTCTTTAAAAAAATACTTTTTCTGCAGAAATGTGATGAAACAATGGACCGACATTTTTATTATTGTATGAAGTTTCCTGAGTTGCACTTATAGTTTTAGTAGTATTTTACATAATTTGACAAGACCTACTGCTATGATTGGGTAACATCTTTGCCAATGAAATATTACATGTGGAACCCTACATGTGGGCAAAATAAACAAACAAATAAATAAATAAATAAATAAATAAATAAATAATTTTATTTACATTGTCTTTACTAATACAGTGGTCAAGATAAACTAATAGTGATCAATTTTGATTACAGCATTAAAAGTCGATCACAGTTTTGTCTGTTAAATGCACAAATTAAATTCTCACCATTGCAATGCGATTTTGGTACTCTAATGAATGCAGAGTAGACACAATGTATATAAGGAATCCATTGAGCAGTGCAGACGGTGTCATTGATTAGGAGTTGTGAATAGGAGTAGTGGTGAAAGTGCAGTTCTCAAATCAATGAAACTCATGCTATTTTCTCTAGGCAAAAAAGCAGTGATTGTTTTAATTATTAGTTTTAAAGCTTATTACCACATTGTAATCTCATTATAGAACAAAATGTTATTTTATTTCATTATTACCGGTAAAACGGTAATATTAAGTTTCTAAAATGGTAATATTAATGTTAAGAAATAAATGAATTTTTTTTATTATTTCATTTTAGAAAGGAGACATCAAAGCACCGCAAAGCACCAAATGAACCGAAAATGAAAAACATCCAGCAATTTGAACACCAAATTAACAAGCAACATCATGGTCTTTTGAACAACATGCTGGTTAAACTTTAACAGAATGAGAGATGCTATGATACTGAGAGCATTTTATAGGTCTAAATAATCTATTTGCAGTACCACGATTTCAGTAAGTCAATGATCTTGTGCAGCCTAGGACAAAAAAGCCTCAGCAGTCTTGTCCCATGCGTAAAATAGTAAACAAGTGAATGTTGCTTCGAAGAAACACCACCAACCTGTGCATGTTCAGCAGCAATCGCCATCACATAGTAATTGTAGACAAGGCACACCTGCAGAGAAATTCTTCTGAAGAAACGACAGCATTGAACAAGCAAGGCAGTGAACAGGATCCAAACTGTGTTGTCTGCACAAAGACGCAAAAAGTCTCACTTAAAAGCAAAAAGCTTTAAATGGTTCCTTTGCTAACAATCATTTTTAAAGGGCGGGTTTACTGCTCTTTTCTTTGCATGATTGTGTTTATGGGGTGCAATATAACATGTATCCGTGGTTTTTCTTTTTTTAAAAGTCTTATTTTTCATAAATTTCACCTTTATTGTCAGCCGCGCTCTTCCCTGTCCCCTGACGAGCGGTTGACTTCCTGAGTCTATGAAAACACTCCCTCAGAACCACGTAGCGGGCTCAGATTGGTTCGTTTGGGCCGGTGTGTTGTGATTGGCTAAACTGTCGCTCACGTTGTCCGGAAGATTAACGCCCATGACCTTTACGGGCGAATGCGGGCATGCCAAATGTGGATACCATAGACGGTGGATACACGTAAATAATGATGTCGAGACTGCAGTATCACTGAGGCAGAATCAGACCGAGAAAGCCGTGATGAATCGAGTCAAGCAGAACCTCACCACACACGGCTCTTAATAAAGGTTTCTGAATGATAATTTGCTTCATGTTTTAACTTTGTAAACGTTTGTTTTACACAATAGCATCTGACTGGCAACGATAGCAACTGACTGGCTAACTAATGTTAAACACAAACAGCGTTTGCAGGTTTACGTTCTTGATCAAATCAAAAATAAAGTCATAAAGCATATATATATATGAAAAATAAATTTACAACATTAGTACGTATACAAAATTCAGGTCCATAATGTTTGTACGGGTTTGCCGTAGACACAAAATAGCCTAACTAGTAGCCCATAAAGCCTACAAAGCCAGCGCTGGCATTTGAAAAAAAACAAAAAAAAACACAACGCTATGTCGGGAATTATACGTGCAAATACATTTAAAATGATGAAGTCTTAGCCTACTTACAGATTGTGTCCAACAACTGCTGACTTTTAACTGCTGGTTTTAAAGTTGGAACTGCTTCATGATTTAGAAACAGTTTCTTGTTTACGTAAATCCAGTGTTGAACTCGTGGAGATTCTGGAAGCTGTCTCGTAAATGTGCAGCACAGAGAGCTAGATTACAATCGTCACTTTCAGGAATATAATCAAACACAAATTGTATCCATTGTTGTCGAAGTATAGTGTCCGTGGGAAGCCCGAAACACAGAAGACCTGACAGCTGCGTGAACACAACTCACTCGACGCATGCCCTTTCCTGCATATTCCGGAGGGAGTGGTTGATGCAAATGTGTGGGTTAGTGACGTACCATAACCCAGCTGTAGTCGAAAACGAGTCGTTTTTGTAGGCAATTTTACTTCCTGATTTTTAAAAGATGATATCTCTGCTTACACTAAACTTTCAGTGCTGCAACTTTGCAGATACTGTTCATGCACCAACAGCAACATTACACACTATGTAAAATGAAAAAGTGAAATCGCAGTAAACTCGCCCTTTAATAACAATTTCAGTCTCACTGTTTGGTTGTCATACAGTGTGAAACCACCTCTCGCCGACAGCATTGACTGAATGTAACCCCAGATAGTTCGTGCAGTGTGAAAAGAACAGTGACCCGACTACTTTGAAAATTGTGCCTTGTGAACTCGCCATTAAGGACTGAGATCTGCTGCTGTGTAAACATACACTGACAATGCCTTTTGGAAGTTGTTCTACTGATTTTTTCATGAATGAGACCCTTTGTTGGTTTAATTTTGTAACCATAATGCAATTTTTTTTTTCATTTGTATGAAACTTAATGAATTTATAAACAATTTAAATAAAAAGAAGACAAGAAGGACAGAAAATGTAAAACCGTAGATAAAATAGTCAACCTGGATAGTTGCATAAAACTTAAAGCCTCTGACTCCACTTGGAATGACTTGTATATGAGGTTACAACGAATTGCTATTTCTTTCCAAAATGCTTGAACATCCTTACAGAAATGGTCATTTATACTAGATGCTATATATAGTAATTCACATATATGGACTAAACTGAATAAAAATGCCATAACTTACAGATGGCTTAGATAAATTATTCTAATTTTTAGCCATATTTTGTATGCTCAATGAGTGTGAACATTTCACAGAGACGCCACATCCCATCTGTGTACTGTCAACTTTTTCACTCTGAAATCTGCTTGTATAGAAACACCTGCTTTATTTCACCCTGCTGTTTTCAAATCCTTGTTCTGAGCCCCCATTCAAATGTTCGTACTGCTTAATCATAGCTAATTTAGCTAATGTTGTCATCTACTCAACATCTGGTGATCTTGCTGATGTATTGTCTTTGATGGAGTCTGATGTCGACTTGCGCCCTAAAACTTATTAAACTACTTAAAAATGCTGAGTAAATTTTAAAGCTGTGAAATTATTGAAATATACCTTATGAATTGAGTAAGTGCATTAGCAAAAAAAATAAAATAATAATAATAATTAAATAGATCTGCATTTATTTAATTTATTACTTTATTACAAATAAAAAAAGGGAATACTGTAAACCCATCTCAATTCAATTTGACATTCTAAAAAACCTAAAACCTTTTTTTAAACCTACAGTAAGGGCTGGATGAAATAGGACAGAACACATCTTGGGTTAATTTTATCAAGCAAATTGGGTTGTTTACTTAACCCAGCATATTGAATTGATTCATTTTTACTATAATACTAGCTTCTATTCCCCCCCCCCTCTCCACATGAATGAATCATTACGGATTAACTTTAATCCTCTGAATGTTTTAAAAATACTACACACCACTGGTTTGAATGATAATTTCTTTATTTTTGATAATTTTTTACAGTATAGCATATTTCATAAAGTTTTTTGATGCATTGCCTACATTTAAGCTAATTTATCAAATATTAGAAGTAAAATATTAAACATTTAGAAGTAAAGTGTAATTGACCAGTCCGTAAGGGCACTGAATCTTGTGACGGAGCTTGTAACATGTTCAGCGAGTGACCTTATAACTTCAGACCACTGCCCTGCATTTCACTCATAGCCGAAAAATGCTGTGTCTGAGTCCGTAACCTGTCTATGAACAAACAGTCTACAGTTCTGAGAACATATTTTAACATCCTAAGTATTTATATTGTGTTTCTTTTAATAAAATCATAAAATTTGATTACTTCAGCTTCTTTTTACATCTTCTGTCCAATTAAAATGCCAATAATCTACAGCGTCCTGCCCCTATGCTATAAATACCACCTAGCCAATGGTTTGGTATACATCAGGGTCCATATTCAAAAAGACCAAGAATCCTTACAGAAAACTCTTAATTTAGCTTAAAAAACTTTTACGTAGGAGTCTTAGCTTAAGAGCGATTTAGGACCAATCTGAGAGAAACTCTGAGTAAGGAAAAGACAACTTTTATCTTAGTGAGGAGGTGGGGTTGACCCCGTTGCTGTATGACACAATCTTTTGAAGACTGTGATTGGTTGGTTGTCCAAGAAGGAAACAAAAAAGAGTAACTTTAACTATAGGGTCTTCTAAGCCTTCATTTTGAAATTGCATGCATAATATTTCACATTTTACCATTCTTACACACACACAATATATGTGAATATATATATATATATATATATATATATATATATATATATATATATATACACAATATATTTTTTTTTTCATGCTCTTAATTTCCTATAAGGTATTTGATTGGCTTAGAATGAGATACAACCGCTTTTTGGCGGCTGCCAAAGCAAATCTTTGTCCCACCAAAGCCTATTTTGATCGGTAAGTGATGTAGAATAGAATGACTGCTGTGCTTGACAGGGCGCATAATGAGCAGAGAGAGAGAGATAGAGATAGAGATAGAGAGATAGAGAGATACCCGGCTGTGTGCGCGCACTCACGTCTTCAAAAACGAGCGCTGTCTTGCTCTCTCTCCCTCGCGCATATTGATCAAATAAATTGACACGATAGTAAAAGGTTGGAAGACTACCACAGTTTACGTAGAGCATGTGGAGATTTTTACGTGGAGAACAGTTTTACGTGGAGAATGTGTGACTATATGACTATATGCCACTTCCTTAAGAGTCCAGCTTGCTTCATTCCCAGCTTGTCAGAGTCATTTGGCTTTACTGTGGTCTACAAAAGTGTGCACTTTGCCAGACATAATCAGCAATGCATGACTTGAGATTGACACAAAGCCCCGCTGAGGAACCAAAACAAGAGTAAATTGAAATCAATGACAACATCTATATGCAGATACACTCACAAGCATTATTTAACGTTTGCTAATGGTGCCTGAGGGTGGAAAGGGTGGAACGATTTTGCCTTATTTTGCTTTCAGCAGAAAAACAGGAGAGGTTGAAAGGACAATGATATAATCTCTGATTATTGAGCTTTATACACCTACACCTTTAATGAAGCCAATCGCTTTTTCTGATGCTGTTGCTTAGGCTCAGCATGCTCTGAAAATATTTGCATGGCATGGCCTCCTCTTACTTGTGTATAGTTTGAATTAACTAGATTTACATGTTATTACAATTTGTGCCACTACACTGAATGCCCATCATTCACAAAGTTCTATACAAAACCAACCCATTCATGTTCCTTTTTATTTTTTTTATCTTCAATTTTATTTTGTACTGTACATTTCTATTCATTTAATATTTTGTTGGATGTGTTATTGGATGAGTTTAAGAGTCTGATACTTAATTGGTAGAACACACCATTAACAACAACGAACATTACATTGACAAATAAATACATTTTACTGACCAAAGTGAAAAAAGGGTAAGGCACATATTGTATTTGACATATCTCCAAAACACATATTTGTATGAAAAAGTAATGTAACACATAATATGACCCCTCACACAGGCTGATAAATGATACATTTAGGATTTGGGGGAATGGATTGTGGGATTTTTTTCCTCTGAGAAACAGCAGGACTTTGCATCACACATTCTAGAACTGAGCTTGTCCCATATTATCTTTGAGATGAACTGTGTTCATAACCAATTTAAACTTCCATGCTGTGTGGTACATGTAATAAAAATACGTCTGAACATATCAGAATGGAGCTTCTGGTGCGTAGAGGGGAAAGGTCATAAAAGTGATGCCAACCAATGAAAGTTGTTTCTTCTATGATCTGTTGTACAAGGTGCAATACTTTTAAAAAAGAAGGCTTACATATTACCAAAAACAAAAAAACAAACAAACAAAAAAAAAACTTTAAAATAATATTCTGAGGATACTAGGTGCTTTATATTTCCAAAAGTACACATATTGTAGCCTATAGCACATTTCTTACCTTCTAATTTTTTTTATAATTTTACTATACAGAGCTTAAGAGTTTGCAAATGCAGAAAATATGCAATGACAAATGGAGGTAATTCCTGTTTTTGTGTCCTTAGGTCAGACTTGTGGTGGCCTAATACAAGGTCTCAATGGAACTATAGAGAGTCCTGGCTTTCCCCACGGCTACCCAAACTATGCTAACTGTACGTGGATCATAGTCACTGGAGAGCGAAATAGGATACAGTTGTCATTCCACACCTTCGCTCTGGAGGAGGACTTTGACATTGTCTCCATCTATGATGGACAGCCACAGCCGGGCAACCTGAAGATGAGGTGAGGCCTACGCTCCAAACTTCCCGTCATGCCAGTTTTATGATAGCTTTGTTTTGGCCATATGTACAGAACGTGGTCACATGCATTTTTATGGCTTTGTGTTTTGCTTGTAAAAAATATGGATGCCAATTATTGAAGGTGTTTCTCTCTGTTTTTCCATGAGTGGAATGAGTCTCATTCTCAGATCCCATGACTACCCTCACACAGAAGACAGGAAGTGCTTTATTATCAGATCTTATGACTGCACTTTCTTGAAATATAAATTACACAACACCATCCTTTACAATTGGCGATGGATCTAGTGCCTTTCAGATGCAGCTAAAGAAGAGACTCCTGTGAAATTCCTGTTAGAAATGTATAATAGGAGCACAAATGCAGTTCTCGAAGCAGTCAAGGTTACATTTTTCCTGGAGAAAGCTTGTTAGAAGGATGTATTGCGCTGAATTTTGGAGCTGCAAGTGTCAAATGGATTAAGAGATAATTAAGAGAAACAAAAACAAAGTGCACAGGCCCAGTGGAAAAGGATACTGTAGATGTGGAATGCTTTTAAGTGTCAGTGGCTGATGCAATGATTTACATAAAGACAAATGGACTCATGGACTGGAAAATGTGACCCATCCCATACATAGTATGATAAGTAGCGACGTTAAGCAGAGAGCAAACATTGCACTTGTGTAAGGTAGTTATTTTTAGCAGATCGACTGGTTTACATTTTTTTTTTCACAAATGTTTACATAATTGTTGCCTTGGCTTTTGGCTTGCTTATTTTGGGACATTTAATTTAATATTCAACAATATTATTGATCTGCCTTACTTAAAGGGATACTCCAGGATTTAGCATTAAGTGTTGTATTAGTAGAAAACCTTTAGTATTTTTGAATTACCATGCTTTCCACCCTCATATCCCGAGAGATTTAAGTATTTTTTTGTCTGGAAAAAATCCTCAGATGACAGAAAAATCTTAATTTTGCGTCATCTCAGGGATTTTTTGTCCATGTGCAAGTTGGATGTACAGGATGCTGGGGTTATACCCCTACTGTTTTTCTAGGACTTCTGTTTTTTTTTTTTTTCTCTGACCACAGAGAGTCAAGACCTCGGTTTTATCGTCTCATCCGACATCTTTAGCTTTGTAGCCGCAAGCCCTACCAAAAACAATTAAACAACTGCAGTCTCTCATCCTTCTGTGACTTAAAAGGCAGATGAGAAAATTAAATTAAATTCAGGTAACATTTATTTTTCATAGTGCTTTTCACAATACAGATTGTTTCAAAGCAGCTTTACAAAAAATGCATAATTCTACAATACAGTTTAGAATAATCTGTTATCAGAGGTGACTGTGTTAATGTATTGTCAGAAATGTACGGTTCTAAGATAATACAAATCATTCAGTTAGCTGACAACATCTATTCATTTAGGCAGAAACAATGAGCTCATTAAAGCCATTTTTACAAGTTGTGATCATAATGATTACAATATCTTGACAATTGGCTTTATGCACAGCTGCACTACTTCCTGAACTTCAGCCAGCTCCTTTGTTTCCTGTGTGCCATTATTGGACAAACTGATTAATCCAAGTGTGTCTGATTATTGGTGTTGTGACTACTGAGGTCAGGCACACCTGGATTAATCAGTTTGTCCAATAATAGAAGACAGCAAACAAAGGAGCTGGCTGAAGTTCAGGAAGTAGTGCAGTTGTGTATGTTGATTGGGAAGATAGTATCGAAGCTCCAGGACTGCCCACTTCATGACAAGGTCTTCACATTCCACTGCTGCATACCTTGTTTCTGGGCCGGTGTGTACATGTCTGGGTGTTCCTCCTCACCAAAATGTTGGGAAACGAGAGCCCCCAGCCTGGTCTCTGACTCATCAGTTTGAGGAAAGAATGACTGTCAGAAGTTCTTCCGAGATGATAGCTTGTTTCAGGGTGGAAAAGGCTTTCTCTGCCTCTGCAGTCCACTGGATCTTCTCAGGCTGTCCATTCCTGGTCAGGTTTGTTAATCAACTTTGTTAATGTACCTGGGTCTTGCTTGTAGATTGAGGTCAAAGGTGGAGACTTTGTTGAGTTTCCTGAAGTTGTTATAGAACCAGAAGATGCCATCTGGCTTTAGAACCATAATGATGGGGCTGAACCATGGGTCGTGAGACTCTTCAAAGAACCCCAGTTTACACATCTATTGAACCTGCTCCTCATATGGCCTGGTCAAAAGGACTCTGGTCTGGAACTGACGGACCTGGGCCGTTCTATCACACACTATCATACGCTGCAGTGCTTAACAATGACCCCGGAGGACCCTTTTATTTAAACAATGTTCAAATGTGATCAGTTTCGCTGTGTCTTTTCCTCCTCCTTGCTTCTGTGCTCTGGTTCGTGTTTTTCTCTGTGCTGGTGATCTTGGCTGACTGGTTGGGAGACTTAGTCAGTCTCTGGAAATAAAGGCAGAAGATACAAAGTGTTACTCACTCCTTGGTAGATCAGGAACATAGAGGGCATCAATGCTCCCTGTTTTTCACACTGCATTGTGTGGGACTTTTGGGAGGAAATGTTTCAGTGCCCTGGAAGGATTGTGCGATTGAGACAGCCCTTAAAATTGCTGACTCCATGATCAGTGCCCTGACTGTTGAACTAGAGAACTGATTGAGACACACCCCAAGATGGGGTGCAGACCCCAATCCTTTTTCAGCACCAAAAGTATCAGCTGTAAAAGCTGGAAACACTTCTTCTATGACTCTTTTTTCAAAAGGGAAAGAAATTCCTGCCACAAAACGAGATCCTAAATTGGATGCACCTTTTCTAGTGTTTAAAGAACCCATGATGACACATTTGACAAACAGAAACAATCCCAAAAATATTCCAAAATTCCAGAGTAAAAATCTCAAGAGCTGTAGTTCCACAGCAAAAATAACAAGACAAAACATAACTCCTAAAGAGAAAAGACACCATAAAATCTCAGAGCTACTGAAGACTTATTGAAGACACAGGCAGCTGTCTTAAGACATGGAGGATGCATTCCGATGTAGGAAGGTCGCATTAACTAAAAAAAATTCTATCATTGAATATTTTTAGTAGTGATGGAAAAATCTGAAGGCCGTCTGTCATTTGAGCCCGTTCTCATCCTTTAGCGTCACATAAAGCACTTTATGACAAAACGGCGCTATACTACGCACATGGTACCCTTTATCGTTTATATAACACGCGAACTCAAGGCGTCATAAATCCTTTAGCGTAATATGAAACTACCCTACCCTACCCCACACCTAAACCTAACCATTACAGCGCGTGTTATATAAACGATAAAAGGTACCATGCGTGTAGTATAACGCCGTTTTGTCATATAATGTTCTATATGACGCTAAAGGATGAGAACGCGTTGGTCATTTTGTCTGATCTATTGTAACTTGTAACTGTAATTCCCACTCCTGTCCAGTTGGTGGCAAGTGTATGGTGGCACTATACAGTTTGGAGTTCTGGAGTTCAGTCTCCAGAATAAAATGAAAATTGACACGAGAAGTCTGTTCAAGCCTTTTTGTTTGGTTAAACACAGGCGAGCAAACAGTTTAACTTCATTTTATAAAAATACATTTATAATCCTTGTACTTACATAAATACATTTTAGGTTTTTTTTTTTTTAAATGGTGGCTGCAAAACTGACAGATTCATTCAAACATACACTAAATATTAAAAACATTACAAAATATATGTAATGAGGTGCATATAATTAGCACAATGCTCCTCTCCAGAGTTATCTTTCTTGCTAACAAGAAAAATAGTCAAGTTTAAGGTCAACGAATGTGTTTTCTGTGGTATAATGTTACGTGACCTTGTTTTTTCAACGCTGATTGAGCAATTACACATGACATGATAGGGATTTTGCTAAGTTGTACTGTATCTTTCAACATATTTTCTGATGTTTATTCCTGTTTATTTCATTCTGTAACATAGTAAAGAGGAAGGGATGATCACGTTCACTCATGATCCGTGACAACTGACAACTTTAAACTAGGGATGTCCCGATCCGATACTCAGGATCGGTATCGGCTCCGATCCTGCCATTTTGCGGGATCAGGTATCGATTAGATGAGGCTGATCCAAATTCGGATATTGTGCGTATACTATTATGATATTGTTAAGCTCCACAGAAGGCACAAAAACATTCTAAATGTTGCACTCTATTATAAGTGTTCTCAAGCCATTATGTGTGAGAGAAATTAATATTTAAGTCATTAAATTCAAGATCACGTAAACTTTTCCCTCTCGTGGCTGTCAGTCATTCTCCATTCAGCACTCAAACAGCGCGTCGCGTTCGGTTACAGTTAATGATGAAACTATCTTCAAGATGATTCAATGTTAATACTATTATACTTTATTTCTAGATAAAGGTATATGTTTTCGCATAAAACAACATTATCTTGCTGGGCTTAATTGCTGTAACTTAATCGTGTTACTTTCTACCAGGTGTTGGACACTGTCAGTTAGATCACAACACTAGAGTCAGAGCGCTATTGTTCTTCACGCGCACAGTAACTGAAATTTAAAACTGTTAACAGAAAAGGCTCAATAAACTATTGACAACTATTTGTTGTTTATCTTTATAATGAAGATGTCTCTATTAAGTAGATTGTGTTTAACACACAGATTACAATGTAGAATACTGCTGTTTAAATTGTTTTAACTTTAAACCTGTTGGTAGCTAGCTAGCTTTAAGTACTGAAGTACCTGTATTTTCTTTTATTTTTATATATACATTGTAGTGTTTGAATAAAGGGTGGCAATCTTTCATAATCAACTGTTGTTGTGGACTATATACTGGAGGTATATTTTAAGGGGCTAATTGAGGAAATTGCTATTTTTTTTATTAGTTTACAAATAAAATAAAAATATCGGATTGGTATCGGTATCGGACGATACTCAGAAATTTGGTATCGGATCGGATCTGTTTTGAAAAATCGTTGCATCCCTACTTTAAACGGTGTTTGTTCAACTTTCCTTTCACAAATAAATGCAGCCTGTATGCTTGTTGTTAAAACAGAAGCTACAAAATGTCTTATTATCATTCAAATATGAAAATTAAGCTGACGGACAGTGCAATTCTAATGCGACCTCTGGCTATTATATTTTTGCACTAACACATCAATAGATAGATAGATTTTTTGGATTGTTAGTTCTGTTTAAAATATTTTCCTTTTTCCTGGTGCAGTTAAGAAGATGTATTAAGGCCTAGACTTGCAATAGAATGCAATAACTGTTTTTATGATATAAAAAAAAACCCTTCTGCTGCACTTTTAACACTCCTCTGTGGCACTGTGTGCAAATACTGTATATCAATATCCTGAGGGGGGAAATGGGAACACTGATTGCTGTCAGTCCACAAAGAGCATTACTAAAGACAAATATTTTAGAATTTCCTTTGCATTCCAGTGGGAAGAAACTAGTGAGTTAAGAGACAACTGTAAAGTTTCAATTCGGAAACATTGTTTTTTTTTTACAAAAGTTATAACATAAATATTTGTATTGTATATTAAGCGTAATTATTCAAACTGCACAAATACATCCATTGTCATTCTCTGTTTCTTAAATTATGTGTAGTAGCAGATTGTTCATTTTGTAAAATAATAATAATAATTATATATATATATATATATATATATATATATATATATATATATATATATATATATATATATATATATATATATATATATATATTATAAAAAGTCAAAAGATCTTATTTCATGGAACTTGATGGACAAAAACCAAACAAAGATTACTTAACAAAATACATTTATGTCATGAAAAACTGATTTAAAATAAGGGTAACAATTTACAATAAGGTTCATTTGTTAACATATGTTAATGTATTAACTAACATGAACTAACAATGAGCAATACATTTGTTACAGTATTAATCTTTGCTAATGTTAGTTAATACAAATACAGCTGTTCATTGTTTGTTCATGTTAGTTCACAGTGCATTAACTAATGTTAACAAACAACCTTTGATTGTAATAACGTCTTGATATATGTTGAAATTAACATGAACTAAGATTAATAAATGCTGAAGGTAGTTAACTAATGAAACTAATTGTAAAGTGTTACCAAATAAAACACTAAATCTTATTATTACTATAGCTCACATTGCAAATTATGTTGGAATGTGGCATATTTGAAATAGCTGAAATAAACACCTGTAACTGCGTATTAGTTGAATGTGTATTGCGTGTTAAAGGGATATCTCCACTTTTTTTGGAAATAGGCTCATTTTACAACTTCCCCAGAGTTAAACTGTTGAGTTTTACCTTTTTTGAATCCATTCAGCCAATCTTCGGTTCTGGCGGTGCCACTTTTAGCAAAGCTTAGCATACATGGTAAAAAATACCAAAGTGTTTCAATATTTTCCTATTTAAAACTTGACTCTTCAATAGGTAAATTGTGCACTAAGACAGACGGAAAATGTAAAGTTGCGATTTTCTAGGCTGATATGACTAGGAACTATACTCTCATTCCTGCGTAATAATCAGGAAACTTCACTGTCGTACCATGAGTGCAGCAGGCGCGATGACTATGCAAACTTAGTCCCGGTCACATTGGAAGCCGGGCACTATTTTCAGGTGCTGCGTCATAACATTACGCCTGCTGCACTCATGGCATGACAGTGAAGTTTCCTGATTAATACGCAGGAATGAGAGTATAGTTCCTAGTCATATCAGCCTAGAAAATTGCAACTTTACATTTTCCGTCTGTCTTAGTGCACGATTTAACTATTCAAGAGTCAAGTTTTAAAATAGGAAAAATATTGAAACACTTTGGTAATTTTTTTGGGAGAAATGCTAATGGTCTTGTGCACTTCAATGATGTATGCTAAGCTTTGCTAAAAGTGGTACCGCCAGAACCGGAGATCGGCTGAATGGATTCAAAAAAGTGGAGTATCCCTTTAATGTACTTTTTGCATTACTCCATGTTTCTTTGTTGCTCTCACATGTTAATAGCAGTCCTGCCCACAAGTAGCTGTGCAAATATACCTCTCTATACAATGACATTTCATCCGCTTAAACAGTTGTAGGCTATACCAGTCAGCTCTAATTGACAATTCTCTTTTTGAATTAATTTAAACTCTTAATGCTATTGCTTAATGCTCTTAAGTTTGATGATTAATCTGCTATGTCATGTTTATGACATATTTATGACAAATGATATTGTCTTGGTAATGCAAAATTGTCATTACCAAGACACTGACAGGTTATGATGTATTGGTTTATGTCAAGTTGTCATAACAAAGACATCTCAAACAATGTCATGTTTGCATTCAAAATGTCATAATTGAGCAAATGACACTTAATGACAGTTGTCATAAACAGGCATAAAACCTGACATGTCATGTCATGCTTATGAAGGTGTCACGTCAGTCTTCAAGAAAAATGTTACCAATCATTTCGACAGGTTAACTTGGTTTAGTATGGAGAAAATGATTGATCAAAAATTCTTTTTTGGAAATGTTAACATCAAAGAGCATCCACCAAGCTATTTGTAATAAATAATAATAATTAAGAGAAATAAAATAAATATATATGTTTTTAGGCTATAATTTCAAGTCACCCTCTTGTTGTCTTTTGTCATCTATTATTAATATAATAATTATTATATTTCCCCTCTTTCTAATCATTTTGGAATATAGTTAAACATTTGATCAGATCTAATTTACTCATACATTACTTTTGGATTATAATGCTCAGAGGGCTCTTGAATTTCATCAATCCAAAATTAATCTTTATTTGATATGATTTTGTGGTGAAATATGACCTGAACTTGAGGAGATTTTCTGATAACACCATCTTATGTACATTTTGTTTTGAGGTGAGATCCGTAAACATGTTTACTGAGCTCACAAGGTACGTTGTGCAAAATTAATGATGCTAGATGCTATTTTATGAGTCAGTGGCAGATGTGATGGAATGTGAAAGGCATTAAGGCTCAATTGACTTTGAGCTAACGCAAAAATTGTTCGACAAGTATCATTAGAAGACTAGTACAAAATCTGAATATTAAAATGAACACCCATGTCTGAAGTAGGGGTTGCCGAGGATAAGTGCTGTGATGGATTGCTAAACAGATTTTCGGTTTGATGATGCCATGATGATGTATTATCTGAAGGTGGCACTTTAATGGTGCATTCAGACATATAGAGGCACTTCTCAGTGGAGTCATTTACCTTTAATGAATACAGTTGAACAACGGCTCCTCTAGCTGTGTAGTATTAGGCATCTGATCTGATGGCACTGACACTATGCTTACGCTAATTAAGTAGGAGCCATTACCGCAGGGCATGTGTGTCACTCGGAAGAGTTGAGCCCCGGCTCTCTGCTGTGTGTCTCATGGGCCATGATGGAAGCTGTGTCTTACGGGCTTTACTGGCTGACACCAAGCATGCTGTGACCACAGTGTCAAACTCGGGAGCGTGACACATAAGTGCCGTCTGTTAGCTTCACAGTCTCTGCTTGTGGATTTGAAACCTATGCGAAAGAATGCCAATCACCAGCTTGGATGAGAGCTGTGTCTCCCCACCACACGGTGTCAGTGAAACATTAATGCAACCCTTCTCATGCTAATGAAATGCCAGAATCTTATATGCATAAGAGGTACCCTACATTCAGAGTGGGTGAAAAAAATAGGGCATGCAGAGATAACCAGTCACTCGAACAAATCCAGCACACCGGATAGAGAATCAAGCTAGCTGAACTAAGAAAGCATTTTGTAAAACCGAGAAGTGGGAAGGTTGCTTTACGCTGCTTGTTCTATTGTTACATTCTTATAATTCTATAAGCTTCTTTTTGCATGCAAATAAAAGATATCCAAAGTTTTTATTACCAATTTCTCACATCTCAAAGTTCCTATGAAAAAGTGAAAAGTATGTGAGAAACAGATAAAGAGAAACGAACATGGGGGAAAAAAATTAAGCTTGATGCCAATATACTAGGGTTTCAGAATTTAAGAATTGAGAGCTGGTATATTACATGTGTGTATGTGTATATATATATATATATATATATATATATATATATATATATATATATATATATATATATATATATATATATATATATATATATTATATATATATTATATATATATATATATATAAATATATAAAAAAAAAACGAATTCCCAAAAATTAAAACGGAATTTGGCCAAAAATAAAACGGATTTTATAAGGCCCTCTAAGACACAATGTTGGAAATGTTGGCATTAATAAATGCATAAAATTTCCTTATTTCCTTATTCCTTCTTTTTCTTTTCAGTCACATATATCGTGATATATCATTGATGAATTTTTTTCCAATATATTGAATATCGTAGATATCGCGAATCGTGATATCATATCTGTGGACCACATATCGCCACAGAATTGAATCGTGAGGTACCTGTATCGTCCCACCCTACTTCAACATTAGGCTGTATGCCCAGTTTTTCTATAATTTTAGAAAGGCTATGTCAATAGGTTACTTGTCTTTTACTTTGTGTTAATTTAATTTGTTATTTATTAACTGAAACATAAGAGTAATAAATTAAACCAAATGATCATAAAATTAAAACATTTTTAGGGCTTGCAGTTAGGCTACTAAACCATGTTACTCAGCACCATTTGTGTTTAAGCATGCCAAATGCCTACTGCGGCAAAAATAAACCAGACGCATTGAAGTCGCGGGACATTGTGCAAAACAGCAGCAATTGCTGAGTTTTAAAATGTAAGTTTACTATCTGTTTATTTAAAAAAAAAATGCTGTCTCGATAGGGGGATTGTTTTCATCCAAACGATTTCTATCAACAATAGTGGAATGATTAAAACATTGTATAGCCTAATGTGATAAATATTAATTAAAAGCAGAATACATTTAACTTCATATTGTACAACAATAAAATTAGTAGCCTTATTATTAGGCTACGTTCTTGTGTTCCTCATCCTGGAACTGTTAAATGAAGAGGTGTTCATGGTCTGACGACAGTTACATTTTTAAAAGAATTTCAGATAAAGTTATATGGCACTAGTCTTTTCTTTTACATGGCTGTGAAATGTGCCAATTAATCCCAATTAATTAATTGGGATTAATTGGTCAACCCCAATTAATCAATGTGTCCAATAATGGCAGACAGGAAACAAGTAGCTGGCTGAAGTTCAGGAAGTAGTGCAGCTGTCCATAGAGCCCATTGAATGCCTTCAAACAAAAGCTACCAGAGGAATCGTCAAGAAAAGTAAAGGCCAGTTTTAAAGTTTTACAAAACTAAACCATATATTGTTCTTGAATTATTTGAAGAAAAACAACATACTAAAAACGCCAGCCTAATCTCAGGAGCTGCTTTGAGTAAACTCATGCCATTTAAAAACGCGGCGCTCCCATTGAAAACAATTGAAAACATATGCCAAGCGCGTGGAAAAACGCTTTGGTGGACACACGGCCGTTTCAAGTCGGGATGGCGCATATTTGCATTTGAATGTTGTGTTAAATTCTAAAACATTTAACGTGTGACGCAACGGAGAAGCATAGCACACACACAGGGCTTACATTCTGCTCTAAAACGAATTGCCCTTGTGGGATTAATAAAGTTGGTTGAATTGAATTCTTATCATTAGAGTACTTTGCGAAATCGCGATTCGATACATTCTTTTCAGTAGGCCCTAATACATTTGTGATGCTGTAAATTCAGTATGCTATACCAACGCTATGTATTAAATTAAAGTTCCAAGAGGTCTGATCTCTATTTTCTTCCAGAGGACCGGACAATTATAAAAAAAACTTTTTGTTATATGAATAATTCAACATGCCAGAATAAAATCTGATTTAAGAATATATATATATATATATATATATATATATATATATATATATATATATATATATATATATATATATATATATATATTATATATATATAAGAAGTCAATCTGTTTTATAGCCTACTATTTGTTCCTTCCTTAGTATAAATAATTATAATTTTTTATAAATATAAGCAAAAAAACTAAATGGTGTAACAGAGTTTCAGAACTAGACAAATCTTTCTGCATTAATACCTAAAAATTAAATGTATCTACAATAGACCGTTTGATCAGGTTTCGAATCCATGTCACTGTAATGTTCGAAACCGTAAGTTCTACCACTCGGCCACTTCTTAACTCACGGTGAAATGCCCAAACTTTCTCCACTGAGAGTTCACTCAAATGAGCAAAAAAAAAAAAAACTTTTGTCGTTAACCTATTGTGAGTGTAAGCCAACTTTACATGAAAAAAAGTAGCCTACACCTTTTACAGTTTTAAAAGATGATTTTATTTTAGCTGAATTAGAGAAAAACACTAATTCTGCCCTACAAAGGCAAAGTGCACTAACTACGCAAACAAAGAAATGTGGAAAAAGGCCTTTAAAGTTTTTACTCAAGTCAGTCAAACATGTTATGGGCAGATTATGTGTTAATGCATCTCGGAAACGGGACATAATTTAACCCAGATATTTTTCACAAGACAGAACACATGTCATAAAGCCCATTACAAGTCTTAACTAAATTTTGACCAAATGTGTAGTTACTGCGCTTTGCCGTTGTGCCAGAATAAACCCGTTATGGAGGTGGCATTTGCAGTCAAAAATTGAAGGAGTCCAGACATTAGAAAAATATCAGTCTGCGTTTTTATATGTAATATTAAGGAAATAGACATGCATTCATGCATGAAAAAAAAATCTTTAACTTAGGAGGCAAAATATATATATTTTTTGTAATTCTGTGAATTACACTGCGCAAATTGAATGAGGAAGAGTTGGGTCTCCACAGAACATAAAATATTTATTTTGTTTTTAGTGTTCACATTTATGAGGAAAAAACAATGTTACAGA
Source organism: Hybognathus amarus (assembly GCA_030378365.1). Lineage (NCBI taxonomy): Eukaryota > Metazoa > Chordata > Actinopteri > Cypriniformes > Leuciscidae > Hybognathus > Hybognathus amarus. The sequence continues at coordinate 313,425 of JAQIUQ010000408.1, forward strand.
AGTGACAGTTCTCCGTTATAGAGCACCTCGGACATGTGCGCTCTGAAGCGGCACTAAAAGACAGATTTAAAACTTCCACAGACCTCAAACAGAAAAGCACAAAGCCTTTATTTAAAGTGAATTTTGTTTTCCTTCCGATTTGATCTTGATTTTAATCAATGTTTCATCAATCAATTGCCTGGATTTAATACATAAGAAGTAAAAGCAAACAATTATAGATAATCACGACACGCAGGCGTCGGTGCAGAGTGCGTCTCATAAATATAAACTCAGCGTATAGCCTAAGTATATCCTACTCCACAAACCCGAAACGTATATCTATATTGAAATGTCAACTTGTAAACAATTCAAAACAAAACTAAACCAAAAAGATTGATTCAGTCTTCTCATTCCTCAATAGCGTCATTGAAAGCACCCAATTTAATTTCACTGTCTGCGAGATAGGTATTTTAACTTTTGATTAATAAAATGTTCTGCTATAAAAGTTTAGATTATATTTAAAGCAATATTCTATTTAAAATGTAAGCTACTTTTATATAATTGACGTTTTTCTTTCACTAAATGTCCCTATGCGCTACCTGGTGGTCATTTCGCGACCGACTTTGAAATACGGCTGGTTTATTTTTGACATGGTGGATTTACCACGGCACTTGCCGCGCGGTAAGTGTCATTCTGGTTGATCACCTATTAAGACAAAACCTTTTTGAAGGACATTGGTTTTACTTAAAGGGGTGATGAACTGAGAAATCAAATTATCCTTGAGCTTTTGCGCTTATGCGCATTCCGAGCGCAGAATGATGCGCTTGAAACCACGTGGAGTTACAGCCGAGTATGCACCTCTATGCATACTGCGCGTCGAAGTCCGCTTTGAAAAGTGCAAAGCACAAAGGAAATACATATTGATTGACAGTGTATTAAACAGTATCTATCTATACAATAGTTTATTGAGCCTTTTCTGTTAACAGTTTTAGATTTCAGTTACTGTGCCGCGTGAAGCGCAATAGCACTCTGACTCTAGTGTTGTAACCGAGGGCGTCCGACACCTGGTAGAAAGTAACACGATTAAGTTACAGCAATTAAGTCCAGCAAGATAATGCTGTTTTATGCGAAAACATATACCTTTATCTAGAGATAAAGTATAATAGTATTAACACTGAATCATCTTGAAGATAGTTTCATCATTGACTGTAACCGAACGCGACGCGCTGTTTGAGTGCTGAATGGAGAATGACTGACAGCCGCAAGAGGGAAAAGTTTACGTGATCTTGAATTTATTACTTAAATATTAATTTCTCTCACACATAATGGCTTCAGAACACTTATAATAGAGTGCACGAAAACGTTATGGTACTTTAGAATGTTTTTGTGCCTTCTGTGGAGCTTAACAATATCATAATAGTATACGCACAATATTGGATTTGGATCGGCCTCGTCTGATTCAATACCCGATCCTGCAAAAATGGCAGGATCAGAGCCATGCACGATCCTGAGTATCTGGATCGCGACATCCCTAATATATAAGAATATAAGTTTCAGAACTGAAAACGTCCTTGTTAGTCCAATAAAAGCTTTTATTGACACCAGCCTCAACAAACGACTCGTTTTTAAAAGTGGGGAAATATGACGTCAAAGTTGTTAAAACACCACCCCCGCAGAAGAAGATCAAAGCCTTCTTCAACACGGCTGATTTAGCCCCGCCGACCGTTTCGCACATTACACGCATAGCTAAGTAGCCTAACATACATGCCTACCTCGTGATGACAAACCGGATCCAGCTACCGAGTAATACAAAATATTGTGCAGTGCCTGGTTGTGGAAGACAGTCGCTGCATAAGCTTCCTGTGGATTCCAATATGACTGCATGGATAAACTTTATTTTAATGACGTTCCAGCTGATGAGGTAAAACATCGTCGTCTGTTCACTTCATTTCACTGAGGATTGTTTTGTAAACAAGACTGGATTTGCAGACCGATTAAAAGTAAAGAACGGTGCTGTGCCATCTATATTGGATCTGACAGGAATTGTACAACACACGGACTCTTGGTCGAACATGTATGGGCGAATCCGGTTGCCATTTGACAACATTGGACGTTTTCCCCACGTGCAACGACGACGGGTGAGTTATACTCATTATAATATGCAAAACTGTTATCCACTCACAGCAGTGGGCGTTTATTTCCAAGTCTTCAGTGCGACACGCCCATAAAAACCAACTGTTTTTCAGGTAGGCTCACAACTTGGGTACAAAATAGCCTATTTCTTATTCATTTTGATGTTTTTGAATGCAAAAACCAAGCGAACATCATAAATTGACCTCAGACAACAATATAATACAATTTAAAAAGCCAGTTCATCACCCCTTTATGCTCTTTTTGAGCACTGAGTTTAACTAAGATTTGAGTGTTTGCTGCTTCTAAGAGGCTTCCAAAAGTTGACACTGCATCCCGCTCACTCAGATCTTCTGACCAAAATATCTTGGCTATCCCCTGCTTCAGACTTTCCACCTGGGTGGCAGGTCCTTCAGTGCCTTGGCCCCCAAACTCTGGAACAGCCTCCCACAACCTCTTGGTGACTGTCCTTCAGTTCCCCTCTTTAAAGCTCATCTAAAGACCTTTCTGTTTAATGATCATTTCTCCACACCAAACTCATAGATTCATACAGATAACTTTTTGGTTGTTGCTGTTGTGTATACTTGCCTTCCCACTATGTAAAGCGACCTTGGGTTTGAGAAAGGTGCTCTATAAAATAAACATATTATTATTATTATTATATTGTATCAACCTTGATTTATTGCAATATTGACATGCTTATTTTAATTTTAGAAAATTTACATGTGGATTGCTCTCCTCACAAACAAATTGTTTCTTATTTTTGCATGTCTCTTGAGTAAAATACGTGATTACTGTTACAGTCAGATGCTCTAAGATGTTTACTCAATTGGTTTGTGGAATTAGTGACTATTTGTCCATTTCTAATTTCTGTCTCAGAGAAAGTGTCGCTCAAGACCACATACTCACTTGCAAAGTTTCAGGAGTGACAACCACATTTAAATATGGGAGTGAATCCCCTAAATTAACATTCCATGTGTGTACTGAACCAACACAGGATGAGACTGCGTTGACTGAACACGGCTCACTCCCGAAACTCCAATGATTGACACTGTGGTAACCATAGCAGCGTTTTGGCATCTCTTGGTATCCTTTATATGGACTAAAGTAAATTTACAGTGACAAAACACTCGTTGTGTTCAGCAGTTTACTAATGCACAGTCGACAGATGCATTGTGTTTTGTTTATTCTTAAAGGCTGCTTCGCAGAGGCGCGCTGTTTCCTTGTCCACTTATTCTAAGCGTTTTTGGGCTTGTTGATTTAGCTGCTCATATGGCGATGAAGTTTATGGAGTTATTAAGGTGAGCAGGCTTTTTCGCTTATTTGCTTGCAAGATCTGGCAACACAAGTCAGGCTCGTACCACTTTCCCTGTGATTTCTTGCACTGTGCAGTCGCATACAGACGATAGATAAATCTCTGTTGCACATTAAAATACTTATTTTAGCATGCTGTGCCTCTCCTCTATCAGCTCTCACATCTCTTGTCATACATCATTAACAACTAGTTGTTCAGTTTGATTCCGTAAGTAGAAGTTTTGTAACTGCGGTTGTCATTACCTGCATTTTTCGGGAGTTATTTTAACTCCTGTAAATTACTTAATTGTGTGTGTACAGAACTGGATTAAGCACTAAAGGGAGAATTGACAACTGAATTTAGTTTGCAGTGTGTACGTGGCCTAATAGTTAATTTTGTGGATGTGGTGCATGAATACTGCATCAGAATTGCACAGCCCTCGGCTTCAGAGACACGTTCAGGTTGCTGGGAGCGGTCCAGAGAGAGCAATGCGCCCACAGCAGAAGAATGCATCACTTTCTCGCTGACTGATGGCACACATCACTAGTGCTGCTTTATGCACATCAAACACCTGCCATGGTGCATATGCTCTCCTCCGAGGAAAGAAATGCTCTTAAGCTTTGCAAAATTCATACACAAGCAGCAGAGATGAGTGATTAGACAGGTAAAACAAGGAGTTACTATGCATGCTCAATGGACATTTTGAAATATGCCTCATAATTTGCATGTATTACATACTGTATGTTCTGTTTTAACTTGAGGAATTGAACCAAGAGCAGTATATTTTAGACTTAGATCAAATAAAAATAAATCATGAAAATTACCTTTTGATAATCATACACTGTAAAAAATGTAAAAAAATTGAAACCCGTTGCCTGAAAATTAAGTAAATAAACTTAATTAAAAAAAATAAGTAATGTGGAATTGTAAAGTTCACAACTTAATATTCAATTACGCGTGAAGTTTATTGACATGAGAATTTGAAGGCAATGGGTTTCCACACTTTACTGTGTACTTTGCTTTATCAAATTTTAAATATAAGAAACTAAGCCATTAGGGTTGACACAGGTTGCCTTATGAAGAGATAATAAATATCTTACATGTATGATCATCATCTATATTGTCCAAGCCTTTATTATGAAAAATATGTTTCAGAGCCGATGGACTATTAAAGATCGATGGACTAGTAAATATCGATTTCTCACTGGAATTAGGGGAAACAACTCCTTCCGGACCTGAATTTGGACCACAGTGCCAATTTTATTTGGCCAACAGAGAAGTGAATGGTAACACTTTACAATACGTGTGCACTAATAAGCATTAATTCATGCTTAACTAATGCACAGATAATACTGAATTAATGTGTTACTTATGATTATCTAAGCTATTCATTAATGATTACCACATTAGGAACTAATTAAGAGTATGTCAGGTTAATGTATTCATTCATACATGAATTGTTATTAATTAAATATGTAATTGTGGATTAATTCCATAATAACTCATTTTTTAACTAATAGTGTTAATTAATATGTTAATTACCAGAATGAGCCAAAGCCTTGTATTTCAACTTCCAGATAATATGACAGGTACACTAATATGCATTAATACATGATTAATTAATTAATTGTTAATGCAAATTCATGTGCAAATTACTACAATTACTAAATGACTAGTTAATAATGATGTGCCTCAACAAGTAAAGTCATAACATAATGATACCTTTGCAAATCATTAGCTAATGATTAATTAAGGCAGACAACTGGAAGTTGAAGTGCATAGCTATGACTAATTGTGGTAATTAACACATTAATTTACACTATTAGTTAATAAAATATGTTATTAAGGAATTAATACACAATGACACAGTGAATTAATAGCAATTCATGTATTACTTAATGTATTAATCATATAGACTCTTTATTAGTTGCTGATGCAGTAATCATTAATTAATGGTTTAGTTCTTCATTAGTTATACATTAACTCATTATTATCTGTGCATTAGTTAAGCATGAATTAATGCATATTAGTGCACACGTATTGTAAAGTGTTACCAAGTGAATGATCCCTTTTTAGAAAAATAATTCAAAATAATAAATTATTTGTGTGTGTAGTATATTTACTTGTATGTTTTTTAGAGCATCAAGTTGTTAGCTTAGCAGCATTTTAACTTCATTTAAATCTAATGTATGATGGATAGTATTTTGAATTGCACGTTCATTCAGAGAATTGCGGATAAAGGTATCATGACAAGAAAAATCAAATTTTGTACCATTAAAACATCCTGCAAGTTACATACTTAAAATGTCCTCCTCATTTAAACTAAGCATTCAAAGCTCCCAAAATGGCTTGTTTTGATATTAATAGATTTGAGATGTCACACGGGTATATAACTCTGCATTTGACTGCCTGCAAAACAATTTACATCATCTCACCATAGGCCCTGCCCACTGGCGTTCAGTTGATTAACAGCTGACAGTTGCTTATACTAGATGCGAGTGTAGCGTCAAAAGCAAATAGAACCCATTATAATCACTGACATTGTCTACATTGGATATAGTATACAGATGCGGGTTCTGTTTCTGACATGCTCGAGTCCAGGTCATTGAATCTGTCGACAAGACAATTGGAAGAAGTTCGCTTTTTCACATCCAGTTTAAACAGCTCATTTGCTCATTTCTGTAGAGACTTCGGAAAGATACCAGGGTCAGGAACAAGTGGATGGTTTATTTTCAATGGCGTCATGGATCACATCCGAGGATGATATGTTTGTCTGGAGCTTTTGACAGCAGATTGTTTTGTAAACAGTGTAATGGAGATTTCACAAAGAAACTTTTGTTGACAGACAGTAGCAGTCAACTGTATTAGATATGAACATTATAAGTGAACCTTACGGAACAGAAAAAAAAGAATTAGGTCATGAACCATAATACAGGCATGTGCCAACTCTTATTGGATTTCTGACAAAAATGGATGCCTGTGGATATTGGGATTAATTTGTTTACATGAAATTTCGAATCAGAATTATACTATAGACATGGTCTTTGTGGTCTTTTTCTAACCGATGGAAGACGAGTAAGTGTTTGGTAAACTGTTTTTTTTTTTAATCCTTGTTTATGCAGTTTCTCTCTGTGTGTCACATTATTATTCACTTTACTTTTAAACAGATGGTAGTGGATGCTTGCATTTTTTAGACCTGTTTTAATAGCATACACTTAAATTCTGCTCTTTTCATGTTAATGGAAAGCAGGCCACATGCATTTGGAACATAGTAAACTATAATCAGAAGCTTGTTGATTGTGCAAAACACACTTATTTATTTGTAACACTAAGTCTGAATGCATTTCTGTGAATATTTGTATTTGTTAAAAGGCAAAATACTTGATCTATGGTCCAGGAACTCATTGTAATTGTTGTGATAGTACCTTTTCAGAGTGTTTTAATATTTGAAGCTGAGTGCAAGCCTAATTCATCATGCTTTCTCTCACCGCCAGTTCTGTGTTTTTGATGTGAATCAAACTGAGTATTAGCATGTTTGACATGGGCCACATTACCGTCAACAAATGACAGTGGATGTTTTGCCAAATGCAAAACGAGTTCATTAATCTACTTAAGTTGAGTGGTAAACGATTATAAGCAAGAAGTCATTCTGTGGTGTCTGACCTATGTTAATGATGAGCAAGATGTGTGTTACACAGTGTTCTGAGTGTAATTATGTTGAAAAGAATTTCATTGTCATTCAGCTTGATTAATTATGACAGCTGGCTAACCTTATCTTTGTGCGATGCTGTATTGCTCTGGCAAGTGTATTGTTAGAGGGCACTAGACATACGGTGGGTCTGTATGTTGTTTTCTAAAGAGCACGCTGATGTCTCTGAATTTCACCAGCAGGACTTCACAACTGTGGAATCTTCATCAAATACCTGCTGTCAGTTTGGATTTGGTGTACAAATATTCCTGGACGGTCACAGTAGGATTTGCACGAAAGCGATCATGCCACACATTACTGCTTTTTAATGTGATGAAACGATCCTTCCAAGACACTCAACATAGTGTATTCGGGCCATACTGGTGTTCAGGGTGGACTTTTAAAAACACATTGCTATGACACACTTTGATTTATTGCACCTGTCATGGCAGACTTTTCTTTGCAAAGATGACATGTCACATGATGTGTGCTGCAGACCACAAAAATAGTTTTCTGTCATTTTGAGTACATCTCTTGAAACCCATCAAGACCATGTCTGGTGTTTTGCTTAAAGGGGTGGTAAAACACGATTTCACTTTTCTAACTTTAGCTAGTGTGTATTGTTGCTCTTAAACAACATCTGCGTTACAATGCTCAAAGTTGAAGGAAAAGGGAGATATTTGCTTTTAAAGAAATCAGTTTCTAAGAACTACAGCAAACGGCCGATAAGGACTACTGTACACGGCATTCCTCCAGGGTTGCTGACGTCACTATCCCCTATATTTACACACACCCCTCCTCCGAGAATGCTAACTAAAGTGGGCGAGTACATTTTATATTGCTTTGGAGTAGGGCTGGATGATAAAAAAAAAAAATCGAAACCGAAATTCAGAGCATATAACTGACGTAATTTTACTACAGTGTTTCCCCTACCATTGTTTTAGCTCAAAAACGCCCTCGCCCCCAAAAATGCTGACAAAATCCAGTCATAAAAAAGGAATTTACTGTATTTTTTTCAAGGAATAAATAGAAAGCGGTTCAGTACACTTGAAATCAAATCAACGACGTAGACTGTGAATATTAAACCACAAATACTATTTAAATACGAATCCTGCTTGCCTTGTTCCGTGTGAATGAATCAACAGTTGACGGCAAGTTTCATTTATCACACACACACTGAAGACACTGAAACACATGTGACGCTTGCGCTATTTTTTTACCTATATAAAGACAGAAATGCATGAACTTCCTCTCCAGGCTCTAGATTCCACTCTGAAAGTCACTTTGTGATCATTTAACCGCTTCATTTGAGAAACTATCATCTTGACATACACACAGAAACTCAAAAGGTCTTCGCAGCAACCCGTCAAAATAAAAGTCCGGTTTAACTTGAAAGAAATATATTACTCTTGTACAGAATTTAGATATGCCCTAATGTAATAATACAAACACTAACCCAAATAAATTGTTTTTTTTTTTTTTAACAAAACTGAATTTAAGGAATAATCCATGTTTTACTTTTAACAATAAAGCTAATTGTGCAGCATGTTATTGTACTAAAAGTTTGATGAATTATAAAATTTGCGTTTTATGGCTTTATTTTATCACCAGCAAAAACACAACACAGAGTTAGTGTGGAATGTTTTTCACATGCATGCACACATTTTTTAAATTTAATTTAATTTTTTTTTTATTTTTTTTTTCTTAAACACGCAGTGTGTGAACAAAAGCCGTAATCAATGCCGTGTTGTAATGATGATGCTTAAGCCGGGAGCGTTCGCCAGCGTGAAACAGTACGTAATGCGCTAGTTTATGATCGAATCAGAGACAAAAAAAATGCACAACTGTGGTTTAGCAAATTATAAGCTCATAAGCAAACTATAGACATCACAGACACGTCACGTGCCTTTGCGGGTTGTGTGTGAACGCACTCTCTGATTCCTCAAAAATGGAGTAAACTCCGCAAGAAGGAGCTGCTTGTACCAAAGAAACACGCGAAAAAAGAGAGAGTCTGACAAACGCCCAGCAACAATTACATCACTCCATAAAGCAGCTTTCAATAATACATAATATTCCATAGCTGCGCTCGGCAACTATGGCTGATTGAGTGGACTTTGGCAACATTTTGAATGTTTACAACTCATATGGCCCTCCCCCACTATCAACGAATACCCTCCCACAGAATTCGTGCTCAAATGCGTGCGCACCAGGTTTTCTGTGAACGCGACCGTCTCATCAGCATTCGTCAACAACATGGATTATTTGGAGGTATGCTGGCCTGGCTAATCTACCAATATATTGCAATTGCTAACGTCATTTATACTCTAAATGAGCTTACTTGGTTTGTTAGTGTTCCGCCATCACTCTTCCTTACTGCGCGAACTTCAGGCGTGTGCATGTGATTGTAATGTCTGTGAGGGGTGGCGTGTGCCTGATCTGTGATTGACAGTCAGATCTCACACCCCCTGGGCTGACTGGACACAGTTAACAGGGAGCGCTGGATTTTTGCAAAACAAATAACACGCTCCAGATGGAGTTAAAAGCTTGTTTGTTTTTTTTTTTCTAAAACCAGTTTATTTATGTTGTTCTGTCGGATTATAGTGTCAATTTCACTGAATATGATCAAAAAAAATTTGCCGACGGCAGCTTTAAAAGGATTAGTTTTTTATAATTTGAAATATTTAATAAGCATTAAAAGCTATCCGCGTGTTTCCTTATTTTAGAACCACAAAGATAGGATAATGCACTCTTTTCATTAGAAAAAAATGCATACATATTTACAGTATAAGCCTTGCCAGTGACATTTGAGAAATATATATATATATATATATATTTTTTTTTTTTTCAATAATCGTAATCAAGGTAAATTGTTCGATTAATCAGCGATTATGATTTTAGCCAAAATCGTGAAGCCCTACTTTGGAGAAGAGTTGTTGTGGCATAGTAGGCTGGAGTGTTTTTTGCTGCAATGTCGTCGAATGCGTCACGTCCGTTACGGGTGTGTATTTCCCTCATATTAGATATAAAACGCACAGACTCGATATTTTCAAATGTCTCAACTCCTGTATTAAGGGAGTATGGATAAACAGACGTTTCAAATATACCGCCATTGAATGCCCCCTACAGTGCAATTCGGCTAGGTGTACATCTGCGGTCAAGTATCAAGGTGAAATTCCCCATAGCTTGCGTAGTGTAGAACTTTGAGAACAGATTACGGCGATATTGTTAACTCAGGCACGTTAACACCGATAACGGCCTACCACTACTTTTTACATAACGTTTCAGCTCCACAAATAAAGCACACACAGTGCATCAACATAGAGATAACCAAGGAAATGCTGTGTCCTTGCCAGGGTGATTTAATGAGGTTCATGTTTGTGCAGTCTGGAGCTTTGGAGAAGAAGATACCCCTGTGTACATTAGATTTCAGGTAGTTGTGTCTACAGACAGTTGACCCAATAATTTGTCACAGCCATTGTGATGTCACCACATAGTCTTTCCTCGAGGAGGCCTCAACGCTTAGAAGCTTGATTCTAAAATAGTGGAGAATTCAGAGGCGGGCTGGAGGGAAGCCAAATTGCAACGCTGACTTTGCGGGTGCATGAATAAATGATTTTTCCAGCACTGGATAAAACCCTTGTAAGCTATTGCCACTGTTTTAATTGCCTCTGCCACACTATGCATACAGACATTTAAGAGTCGGGGGAAAAAACTGCACATGAGCAAATAAACTTGTTACCAGTGGAGCATTTTTCTATGGCACCACCCATTTTACTCTGCAACTCATCGCCATATGTTCTGTGCAGATTTTCAGGAAATCTTAATTATTGCTGTCCTTCTTGCTTTCTCTCCTATTTACTTGTTTTTCTCATGTCTGGAATCAGGATACCATTTTTGTCTAGTGTATTTAAGTAAATTGTATTTTCTTAATAGTGCTTTTTAAAATACTGAATAAGCAATGCATTAAGGAACTTTGCAAAACCATTAGTAAATATATGTAAATATTATGTGTTATATTTTATATATTCTAATTTATGTTTTAAATGACTTAAAAAGTGCATGTGTGTGTGTATATATATATATATATATATATATATATATATATATATATATATTCTAATTTATGTTTTTAAATGACTTAAAAGGTCATGCATATATATATATATATTATATATATTATATATATATATATATATATATATATATATATATATATATATATATATATATATATATATATATATATATATATATATATATATACATGACCTTTTAAGTCATTTAAAACATAAATTAGAATATATAAAATATAATACATAATATTTACATATATTTACTAATGGTTTTGCAAAGTTCCTTAAATGCATTGCTTATTCAGTATTTTAAAAAGCACTATTAAAAAATACAATATATATATATATATATATATAATTATACACAGTGCACCCACATGTAAACGGCAAACTTTTATTTTGTATGCGATTAATCTTGATTAATCGTTTGACAGCCCTACTAATAATACATCTAAAAGTGCTATTTCTAATAGATACATTTTATCTTTTCGTCCATTTATGTCAAACCACTTGCCAAAAAAAAGTAGCTTTGGACGTTTCCTTTAAATTATTGTTCTAAAGATTACTCTGATTACTCAAATTCAAAATAGCTTTCTTGGCATGACTGTCAATAATGCAATATTGCCAAAGCTTTGAATACATATATACACACATAAAATAATAAAAAAACCTTAAAATAATAGAATAAAATATTATAACTTAAATAAACAGTGTAATAAATTAGAACATGTCTGAACATTTAATACCACAGTGTTTTAACATGTACACACATACACAAACTGAGGGTCACAGTGGTGGACAGTAGGTAACAATACACACAATACACACATTCACTTGCTGTCTCTACTCCGTTTTATACTCGGCATTATAGCATCTCCACAGCAGCTTGAGCTTGATTTCCATGGGTATTTCTCATTGTGCATCCTTGTTTCTTTTCCTCGCATCTCAGCTTCAGCACCCTTTGGGATGTGAGAAAGAAAATGAGGATGGAGGAATAGAAGGAAATCTTATTTTAATATAGGCTATTGCAATATTCTTGATCACTCAAGTCGTCACTTCAAAGCGTCATCAACTGTGCTCAAGGGATCTGCCCGTATGTTGCTGAAATTAAGAAACATACAGTAATACATAATAATAAATCACGATTCCCTGTAAATATGTGAAATGTATGTTTTATTTAAACTGCAAAGTTAAAGCATAAACACAAATTAATGTGATGGATGTGAAGGGAGAGGAGAATTCATATGTGAGTTAGGCTTTTTTGTTCTGCAAAACTGCTGGTAATTAACATATATCATAATGTTAAGTATAGAACAAAGACCACTTATATACATAGATATATTTCTTGTTACTTTATTAGTATAAAACAATTATGATCAAATTATCGCCTTGCATTCATGTGCATTAAGGTGCATGAGCAGTTTGTTTCATTGCTCACAGGTTGAAGAGGATGCAGTGAACATTGTTTAGTTTGTTCAAAATAACAAAGAACTGTTCGATCAATTGTCCATGAACTTTTAAAGTGAGATGCAGTCATAACAACTGGAGCCGACATAGTGATTTGAGACCCCTATAGCAATTCCAACACCCCATTTATGCACCCTTTCTGCAGTCTCTCTCAAAACACTCAACCTTTTTTTCTAAATCTCAAATGTCATCTGTAAGTATTGCATTTTGTCAATGTGAAATAACATAATGAATTAAAAAATGTACAAATAAAAAGTAAATTAACTGGGAAGACAAATTTCTCCAATTATTATCTGAACATATATTTTTTTATCAACTCTCCCACTGGGTTCTATTCTGCACCCGGCCTCTCCCGCTTAACATTCACTCCCCAAGCCGAAAACTTTTGTGTTGACTTTGCTCTAACGTTTTACTCGAGCTTGCTCGAGCTCTTGCTTCAGCTTTTTCTAACTCTGTTCACTGTGGCAAGTATTCGAGCTGTTGCTCGCTCGTGCAGTACTGATGGAATGGTCCACTAATTCATGAAAAAGGGGCACCAGATTTGTGTTGTTGTTACAATTACCTTAACTCTTGGTTAGTAATATCCTGAATATACAACATATGATAGAAAATGTATGCATCTAATGCAGAAGCATGTTTAGGATGAGTTTGTGAGGACCAGTGGTGTTCACAAATCGGATCTGAACAGTTGCGATACACAGTGTGGACACTGGACATCAATAATTTTATATCGGATTCTAATCGGATACAAAACTAATCGAATTTGAACTGAGAGTGTGAGCGAATTTGCGAGTTCTATTGTGTTCTGGCATTGTGTATGTTCAGTGCCACCAATATGGCCGACTTCTGGATTGATGACCCTCTATATGTCCTCCTACCAGTGCTCTCTCGCTGGTTAATGTGTTTTACATACCGGGAGAAATCAGGGTAAGGGGCAAACATCGATCGGTTTATCAATAAACGTATGACTTGACTCCGATAAAGGAAAACGGGTTAATACGTTTACACGACCACATGCATTGTCAGTTTATTCAGGATAATTGGATTAAGAACGTGCATGTAAATGTGCACACTTCCCTGAAAGTGAGAGTCAAAGCAGAAACTGACTGAGCTTTCGGCATCTGTCGCTGCATTGACAGCACAATCTTTCAGAGCCGATGATGGATATAATGGTATAGCAACTATCTTAATTAACTGGCTTAATTTTTCTCTTGTGGACCTACATTAAAGAGCCCCTGTCAAATCATTTGAAATGTTCCTATTTTTGTTTTGGGAGTTCACTTGTAAATGTCTTGACCAAAAATGCAATAAATTATCATGTGTAGGCCTACATTAAGAACAAAAAATAAGCTTACTTCTTTTCAACGTCTTCACATGTGTTTCACAAAATGGCTTTATTTTTGGCTTATATAGTTACTTAAAAGAAGCTTGTCAAGAGCAAGCTTTCCCGGCGAAACATGTTGTGGCGGCTTTTGAGGGGCAGTGCTTATTAAATAGAGCGAAGTCATATGTGGCTAAGTTGTTTAGGAGGTAATTGCCATTTTTTTAGTGAATGTCTGGTGAATATCAAAAACAAAACTAACTTTACCCCGCTTAGAAGCTGCGCGGAGTGTACACAACACACACAACACAATAAAACTATATTGTGCATGCTACAGAAAACATAGCAGCAAACATTAGTAACAATACTTACAGATTGTGATTCGGAGGAGGACGAACCTGATTCATATACACTGGATACTGAGCACTCCTTAGGGAACAACCGGCTTCACATTTAAATCCACATTTGAATTCATTTATGTCTTTGAATGATTCATCATTAAAATGATGAGAACACAAGGTTTCGGGCTATACCGTTGTGGTATCGTTGCAAATATGAACTCTAACCACTGATTCTTCACATGCTCGTCCCCTGGACAATGAAAACAAGTGGCTGAACTAAGTTGCAATGTAGAACACAGCGTCTTCTCGACATGATGCTATTCAGCGGAAGTATTTGAATCATATTCAAGTTTACACTTCCGTGTGCGTGCGCAGTTGTTGGGTGCGGCCAATAAGCTAATCTACGTCACGAGGAAACAGCTAATGACTCATTTCAAAAACAATTCATTTCATAGACTCAGAGTCAACTCTCTCTTTTGAAAGACAATAACTTTATATAAGGTGCACTTTCAAGTATAAATCTTTGCAGGATGTTTTCATTCCCTTAGAGCTAAAGTCCACACTACATGAATGGTCATTTACAAAAATCCATGATAGGTGCTCTTTAATGACAGTGACAAAATGAGAAGAATATTTTTTGTAAAACAAGTTGTGGTATATTTTTTCCTATTATGAAAGTCAATGGGGACCAGCAACTGTTTGGTTACCCACATCCTTTAAAATATTTTCTTATCTTGTGCTCAGTTAGAACGTTAACATGTGATGTGAATGTACTGCAACTGCGGTATAGAACGCACTGTAGCACGATACTATGATATTTCTTTCAATACAGATCGTGGAGCCATTTTGCACAATCAAAAATCATGATATTGCACACCCCTAATTAGAAGACATTGTTTTGCTATATGTCAAAGAGACACTGTTTTTTCCACAACATTTCCAAAACTCATTTGTTAGACCTTTCTGAGGCTGATGAACTTAGAGTGATTAAAATTCCTGAACATTAAAACCCAAAAGTTTATCTGTGCGCTGCACATTTTATGGAGAACAGCTATAAGCTCTCGCATTTGTAAAACCTCCTTAGGAAAACCTCCTTAGGGTCTGAATTGGTTTGAAATTGATGCTATCCTTATTTACTCGCTGTTATGGAGAGGCGAGACATTTCCTGGACACACGCTAAACATTGCCAATCACAACACACTGGGCCAGCTAACCAATCACAGCACATTTAATATTTCGGAAGGAGCGACTTCATCGAAATCGTCTTACTTGGTGTAGTGGTATTTATTGCCAAAATTGGGTAATTATTTTATAGAAATCTGTCCGCTGCTGTTTTGCTGCTGTGCGGCGGCTCTTCACCGTGACCCGCAATGTTGTACTGTGGAGAGTTTGTTGGGCTTCCCTCAAGTGAACACAATTGTGTGTGTGCTCAAGTCGCACCACAGTGATTAAGTAGCGCATGATTGTGTGAGTGCATCTCTCTATGTGAGCACATGAGCGCATCTTTATGTGAGCGCTGTATGTGGGAATGCGGGTTTTTGTGTGTGTTGAGATTAGTCATTTTTCTTTTTGATTGATTTTAATTGATTTTTTTTTCATTGTGCTCTTGAGTACTGTGAGAGGCTATCGCCACTTTTGATAACCTTTAGTCAATTCCATTATAACCAACCTATTATGTTCTGTTATGATGGTGTTCATTCTTAGGTTATAGTCTGAATTTTTTATTTTTTTTTATTTTTATTATTCCATGGGATATTGATATTGACTGTTTAGGGGCCTATAAAATACATTTTATTTTTTCCCAAATTCCATTTTATTTTTTCCCAAATTCAGTTTTTTCTGTTTTAATTTTTGCAAATTCCGTTTTTTCCGTTTTAATTTTGGGGAATTAATTTTTTTACCCTTTACTGTTATTTTAGTTGTAAAAAGAGTGTGCTTTTTATTCCGTGATCACAGAAATTATAGGGGCCTAACTGTTAGATGTGCTATTACAGGTGGCCACTGGATGGTATCATGAACCTTTTTTCTTTTGTGTAAACCATTGTACTTGTTATTTGTTTTATATTAGAATGTATTAGGATTAACCCTTTGAGATGTATCATCTCGTTTTCGAGGGGGTCCTTACAATGAAACAATTAGAACTAGCAAAACATAACAAAGTTACAAATTACAATACATCAAACAAGACACCAACAATACTCACAAAAGAAGAAAGAAATGTATACATTTCCATACATACATGCATACATGTACACACATATACATATAAGCAACAATACACAACAATACACGGAACTACAACACCAGTTTCAATGATAGCATGAGCAGTCTACTTTTAAATAAAGTAATAAAGATTGTTTAAACAACCGAAGTGAAGTAATGGATCTAATACCTGTAGGTAAAGTATTCCAGTCTAGTGGAGCTTTAAACATAAATACTCTCTTACCAATTGTTTTATTTAACACTGAGGAACAAGAAAGTAAGTCTGGACAGAATGCCTAATTTGATAGTTTGAGGAAAAGAATACAAAATATTGTTGTAGATAACTAGGATAATCAAAGTAAATACATTTAAATATAAATTGAAGCCAGTGCATCTGCCTTCTCACATTCAAGGGTGACCACTGAAGTGCATCATACATTGTACAGTGGTGAGTGGAAAAAGAACATCCTAAAACAAATCTACAAATTCTATTATATGCCGAAAGTAAAACAAGATCAGATTTTAATGCCGTCTGATAAACTATGTCACAGTAATAAAAAAACGGAAATATTAATTGAGCAACTAGTTTCTTACGAACATTGTAAGTAAAGCAATTTCTAGATCGATATAAAATACTCATTCCAACATTGATTTTTCGTAAGACATGATTAATGTGAGGTTTAAAGGAAAGTTCAGAATCAAGCCATACACCAAGGTACTTAATAATATCAACTCTATGAAGAGGAGTGCCGTCTTTACATGATATAGCACAAGAACAGGTATTGGAGTTAAGTTTATGTCTAGAACCAAAGATCATAATGTATGACTTGGTTTTATTAAGTACTAATTTATTAGCCAAAAGCCAGTCTTGTAGACTATTAAAATCCGATTGAAGAGATAATTGAATTTGTATAGGGTCAGAATTAGAAGTATATATGACCGTATCATCCGCATACAGTTGAACTTGACGATTATTGAGAAGCAATGGTATATTATTTACATAAATGGAAAAGAGAAGTGGTCCCAAAACTGAACCTTGAGGCACACCACTTTGTTGGACCAGAAAATCAGATTTGTTTCCATTTAAGACAACACATTGTTTCCTATTATGCAGACATGAATTAAACCACAACAGAGATTTTTTTGAAAAAACAATAGCATGAAGTTTATCTAAAAGCAAATAATGATCAACCAAATCAAAAGCTTTAGACAAATCAAGAAAAAATAGCACCTGTGAGCTTGCCGTTATCTGAAGCTGAAAACACATCATTTGTAAACTTAGGTAGTGCAGTAGTTGTAGAATGGATACTCCTAAAACCAGATTGAGATGGTGATAAATTATTTTTTTTCGAAAACTTTGGATATAGAACATATAATAGATATTGGCCTATAATTATTGATATCAAGTACATCACCTCCCTTATAAAAAGTGGAGTAATACGTGCACATTTCCAGATCACTGGCAATTCTCATGTAGACAAAGAAAGATTAAATAAATCAGCTAGTGGATACATAAGAATATGTGAAGTTAATTTAAGTTACCTATTTTCAATTCCATCTGCACCACTAGTCAATTTTAATTCATCAATGGCACTCTGAACATCAATTGGAGCAATCCACCCAAATGAAAATGAACTATTACATGATGCAGTCATATTAGAAATATCAGTGTTCAAGTAAGAGGCAGATACTAAAGTTGACCAAACTGAAGAAAAATGCTGGTTAAATTCTTGCATCGATAAGGAGTCATAAAGTATAGTATTATCAACTCTAATTTGATTAACTAAATGTTTCTTTGGTGTAATAATAATGTTTTTTTTTTTTTTTTTCATTTTATTCCAGAATTGTTTGGGATTTTTATAATGAAGAGAAAGACATTCTTTATAGTTATTAGACTTTGCATTTCTAGTTTTTGTCTTGCTCGAATTTCTCAAATGCCTATAAACTTCCCAATCAACATTACTTCTTGTCTGATGAAATTTTGTCCATGCTTTGTCCCTTTGCCTAAAGAGACTAATAAGTTCTGAATTAATCCAAGGAAGATGGTTGCCTTTAACCCTAACAATTTTCCAAGGTGCATGCTTGTTTACAACATTTGTAAACTCAGTGTAAAAAAAAAATCCCAAGCGTCTTGAACATTTGGAATTAAATTATATATCTAAATTCAGTTTTTTTTACATTGTCTGATTTTAATTAATATTGGTGGCAATTTAGGTACTTTAATTTTCTATACACAAAATATAATCAATTGATCACTAAAGCAATCAGGCATCACACCTGACTTTAAAAATCTATTTGGATGTGAAACAAGTATCCATTCAAGAATAGATTGTGTGCGAGAAGTGATTCTAGTAGGCTCAGTAATTAATTGGGTAAGATTTATATTATTAAATATATTTTTCTCTTTATTACATGATGTATCCAACCAATTCTTATTGAAATCGCCTAATAAAATCAACTCATTTTTACCAAAAACTGAATTAATAGTAGATATCAGGCAGTTAAAGGACTCCACTGGTGAGGAGGGTGGCCTGTATATGCTACCAATAATTATACATTTATTTAAATGGAAAACCACCTTTACAAAAATATATTCAGAATATAAAGGATCAACCGAGGGAATAATTAATTCAGAAACAAGACCTATAGACCATTTCGCAAAGATGTAAACAACACTGGTCCAGAAACACTTCCTGTTTCAGTTTGTAACTGTTTTCTTTATTACACATGTAAATAAAACATCTTCAAGATGTTTGTTTAACTTTTTGTTCAGTTTTACATGTTCTGTTGGTTGTATTTTATCCCAGCTTTTATGTAGTGTTAAAAAACTGAAACAGGAAGTGCTTCTGGACCAGTGTTGTTAACATCTTGCGAAATGGTCTATAGAAACATATATAGCCACACCTCCACCCCTGGAGCACCTGTCCAATCCATAAACAACATAATTGGTTAATTTAATTTCAACATCTGAAACATTGCTATTGAGCCACGTTTCCGGAAGAGTGATAACATCAGGCTTATTTAAATCAACCCATGCACGAAGTAAATCAATTTTACACACCAGACTTCTAATATTCAAGTGAATGATTTTTAATCCCTTTATCTTATCCAGCATGAAAAAAGTCAGGTCAAATATAAGGACACAAATAACTGAACCCAAAAATTAATAAGAAGTGTGCAAAAAACAATCAAATAAACTGCTCACAACAAAACAAACAAACATGACATTTACAAACAAAACATATACACATAAAAACACAACACCCATCAAGAATAACCCAGCTGCCCCACAAACCATGTTCCAGGGCATTCCAGTGAGTAAACCAAGTAATATAGGTAAAAACCATCTCATTAACTCAACTCAAACAGCAATAATAATATTAATAAGAAAAAAGAAGAATGTAACTTAATGAAAATAACATTGAAGGGAAAACATAAAATAAAGGAAAATATCAGCTATGCCAAACCGTAGCACTGTGTGAGGTAATACAAAATCCAATGCTCCAGAAAATAATTTTACATCATAAGACTACCTCAATCACAATAAATATAATTGTGCTACTAACAAACTTCGGTTATCAGAAAAATCAAGCCTCACCTCAGACAATCATTATTATCTTGGTGAAATCTGAGGTGACATAGACGGCTTCAGCCTCTTTGTGGCAGTTAAAACGCTGTTGTTTGCCATCAACAAAAACACACAACGTGCAAGGATATCGAAGATAATATTTCATATTAAGTTAGCGTAGATTTCGTTTAACAGTATCAAAGCTCCTGCGCCTCTTCATCAGGTCCGCGCTGAAATCCGGTTATAATGCATGTCCCGTTATACTCAAGCTTCTTCTTCTCCATCACAATGCGAATAATTTTCACCTTGTCCTGGAAATTAAGGAGCTTGATCATAATAGGTCTAGGACTGGCTCTATCGCTTTAAAGGACTGTCGGAGAGCGATGAGCCCACTCAATGATCAGCGGAGTGGAAAAGTTATCTTGTCCCAGAAGCTGCAGAATAAACCGGGACATAAAGCCAGCAATATGCCTTCTGATGAACTCCAACAAAGCGGAGATTAGAACGTCGACTACGATTCTCCAAATCGTCAACTTTGTCCAGCAGGTAGGAGTTGTCTTTCTCACACGTACTTGCACGTTGTCCTCATTCACCCCAACACATTACTCTAACAAATTAACTTGATCTCCCAAAGTGCTTAATGAATCCTGAATATTTGTCAGTCTGCTATAAATGACGTCCATTTTTACATCGAAATGGGTCAGCATATCAGTCTTACTCTGCTGAATAGTGTTCCACAAAGTTTGAAGTGAGACATGTGAGTCCTCCATTGGGCCAATTGTGTAAACCAAACTGCAGATAATATCTAGCTGTATGCAAAACATTAACGCCAATGTATTGAAAAGCAGCCAAAAAAAAAAAAAGATAGATAGAAGAGGAGATCTTACAAAGCTAGTACTATGATATCAATAAGCATGTTTGAGTAGAGCTTGACATGCGTTCACTCACGCTGCGGCCATCTATTGAGAATGAGGAGGTGACGTCACGCGTTTAACTCCGCGGTGCATTTTGGGAAGGATCCGCCATTTTGGGGGAACACGCTATCCGTTGTCATGGTTACTTCGACTGTGAGACTTAGAGAAATAGCGTCAGAGAAGTAGTGCAGCTTGATATTTATTTGTATTTTTGCGATAAGGCACACTTTCCTGGGAATAAATGAAGCAAAAGGAAAGGGTCTCTATCGGGAGAGACTACATAACAACACTAAGCAGCGTTATTTAGAGAAACTTGACATCAACATACAGTGTGGACCCATACGACCTGCTACAGAATGGACGAAAGACCCAAAGCACTAAGTTACCACCTTTCACACACCCTGAAATAATCAAGCACCTGGTTTATGGTAAGTGCTTAACGTTACTGCTACACAATGCAAGAGTTCAGAAGATTTATTAACTTTAGAAGCTTATGAACAATTCTGCTGTGGCTGGAAGCAAGAGAAACCCCCAAACCTGTAACGTTAAACTGCGAGAATTCAGTCAAACTCGATATTTCAGGCTTCATTCATATGTGGAAATAAATCAGATACGTGCATTTGCACCTGCCATGCAACGTCAAGCGGACAGATAGGACATTACCCTGTCAATGCGAATCGTACATCATTAAAAAGGTGTCTTTTTAAAACATTTCGTGGTACAGATAGGCTATATCTATAACAAATTAAACAACTCTAGTTGAATAACAGAGTATTCATTTCGTTTGTTTGTGTTAAATAAAAGGCGAACTGTGCTGAAATGTATTGCTTTTAAAATCATGCTTTGCTCACTGTTGCTGCCGTCAGTTTATCCACAAGCAGTTTCTCTAAATTAAGCTGGCTAGCATTGTTATAAACACGATAGAACCACTTTCATTTCTCTTCCTTCTCCATATCTTCCAAAGACACTGCCGTGTATCGCTAAAATGTAAACAAATACTGCGCTGTGCTGTCTCTCTCTCTGCTATTTCTGCCATATTTAGTCGCGCCTCTGTGAAGTTCTGAAGGTCGTTGCCCTGGCAACCAATTGTGTGTCCTCACAAAATGGTGGACGGCCTTAATTCGTCACGTGACAGCAAGCTACCGTGACGCATGTCCTCATTCTCAGTTGTATTTGTGTATTTTATTCCCCAAAGTATTGTGTGTCTTTGGCATGATTAGGCTATACTTTTAAATATATTGGTAACACTTTACTATAAGGTTCATTTATTAAACATTAGTTCATGCATTAACTAACATGAACTAACCATTTGTTACTGTATTTGTTATTCTTTGTTAACGCTAATTAATACAAATCTAGCTGTTCATTGTTGTTCATGTTAGTTCACAGTGCATTAACTAATGTTAACAAGATTTTAATAAAGTATTAGTAAATGTTAAAATTAACATTACCAAAGATTAACAAATGCTGAAGAAGTATTGTTCATTCTTTGTTAATGTTAACTAATGTAGTAACTAATGAACCTTATTGTAAAGTGTTACCAATATATTTAAGTAATTGTCAAATAAAGAAGTTTGTTTGTGCATCTCTGCTTGTTCTTTCCATTTGTTTGGAAATCCTATAGTTGTGAATTCACAACAAATTCTACATCCTAAGCGGTTCACACATTATACACAACTATGGCTAGTTGTAAGCACAGGTGATGACCTCAAGTTTTATTTAACTAAATTAATAGATAATTTAATTGATAGTCAAAAATAGATATTACATTTAAAATATTTTGTAAAATAACCCTGTCAACACGCTCAGAGAATAAACAAAATGCAATAATGCCTTCTTTGATATTGCAGAAAAAAAATAAATAAACAAATGATAATAAAATGCAGTTAGTTTAGCTCAAGCTGAACTCCCTTTGGAAATCTAAAAACCCATCATCTATTTGTGCTCTTGAGTCACAAGTTCACCCCCATGCTACTGTGCCTTGTTGTCAGTTCTTTATCACATTTGAGTTTCCCTTTTTGTTCAGCTTCTACCACAACCAGCAATGTGGCTTACTGTTCTGCCTGTGAAAATATGCCCTCGCTATTGTACCTTTTATCGCTGCAATAGCTACAACGACATTTACTCTAAAGCTTGAGAGAGCCGGCATCAGGATGTGTTGAGTGACGTGAGGTTGCTGTTATGTTTTGCAGAATTATTGTAATGTAAGTCTAAGAATGCCTGCACAGGCTTGCTCTGGCATCCTGTGGGAGAATAATTGCTCTAGGGGTTGTGATAAAGTGAAGAGAAAGGATGAACCATTTTCTGTATGTGAGAAAGGATGTCATAGAGGAGGCCTTGAGGAATTTTATGAAGGCAGAACGATTGCATTATGAATATGAATGTTTAATAAAAAAAAGTGGTGATGCTAATGCTTGAATGTACAGGGGAGAGAGATAGATTGTGCCATTTCTTAATGGTATTATCAATCACTTATTACTTTTGAAGAAAGGTTTCTGGCTCATCTGCTACCATGCATAAGGGAAATAACTTAACAAAAAAGAGGGCATGTACACTAGGGATGGGCATGATTAAACGATGATTGATTATTGATCATTAAGAATTTCGTCAATCATGTTAATTTGTTATCGATTATTATTAAACTAATGCTGCTGCGTTGCGTAGTGTGAGTGGAAAGTTAACGTGTTCCCCGGGCTGGTGATGTTAGCGCGGAGGTAACTGTGCATCCCTTTGGCAACGTCAGTCCCCTCGTCAGAGTGGTGTTTTCAGTGGCTGGCATAGGCGGCACTAGGGGAGGGGCTAGCAGGTGCTTCAGCACCCCCAAGAAAGACCAAAGCACCCCCAGCCCCAAAAATAATATCTGGAAGCAATTATATTTAGGCTGTATCGAAAACAGTTTATTAATAAAAATCAATGCTTTCATAGTATTCTAATTAATAAATAATAAAATAATTTTATGACAACAAATCAAAGTAAGCAAACTCGTAATTCTAATTTATAGTTTGTGAAAATTAGTACATAAATTTACCTCAGCCCGAGGTTGACAACGTTTCAGAATCGGATTTTAATTGTACAGAGTCTGACAAGGAGTTTGTTAATGCGTTTGCCCTACGGCAAAAGTTACACAGCGTTTCACATGCACCTTCTTTGTGTAGATTTGTTCTCTTTAAATGCTGTAATAACCTAATATAAATAGTAAATCACTGACAAACATGCACATGCTCTGATTATAATCATATAGCCTGTAGATCATTTTAGATTATGTTTTGTATGCTTTATTTTAGCAGCTTGCAAATTATCAATGAAAGTTGGGTGGAAAGTTGTAGGCTTTTGCGGCTCGTGACCATCTTCACTCGGACGCGCACTTCAATCTATCGCCGTAGCAGAGACGATTGTGTACAGGCCACCGGATAGTGTTTCTGCTAAGAACTTGCAATGTATAACTATCAGACAGGCCCTCGCGGCCTCAAAACACTCGCGGCCCACCAGGAAAAGTCCCGACTTGGGTTGCCACTCCGCTACTCGACCGGCGGCCACAGTATCATGTGTGCTCGTGCTTGGAGCTGTCTCGCTGTAGTGTGTGTCTCATGAAGCTGCCGCTTCTTTGCTGCGTGCGTGAGGAGAAACACAGACGTCCATAGGGAGGGACTGGAAGCGTGCGTTACACACACCGATGCGTCTCTTACAAATCTGGAATGCGGTCATTCATAAAAGTATCGATTCTAATACATTTTGCTATTGTTAGGTTTTTAATTTCCGAGTATTTTTGAAGTAAGTGTGCTATAGGTATATATATATACATATACACACATACACACACATACATATATATATACATATATACACACACACGTATATATATATATATATATAAATAATTGTGCAGCTCCCCCTGTACAATGATCTAGCACCCCCTCAGCACCTGCATTAAAAATTTCTGGCGGCGCCCTGGCGGCTGGACTGAAGCGCGGCAAAAATGACGATATTGCGGTATTCGGTGTTTCACAGTCAGGCAAGCGCGTCAAGCATAAACCATAGACAGTAAAAGAAGGTATAAACACCTCGTCCATTTGGGCCAGGCGAAAGTGCAAACAAGGCTTGACGGTCACCATGCAGGTTGCGGTCGCGCCTGACCCCAGACCAGTGTTGCCAGATTGGGCGGTTTCCCGCCCAATTGGGCGGTTTTGTAATCTTTTTTGCGGGCAAAAATGGGTTTGGGCGGGTGGATAAAAATTGGGCTGGTTTCCGATCAGTTCGGCGGGTTTTTGTAGCCGAAACACCGGTACTTCAGATCCTTCTTTCAGCGACTCTCTGTATAATCTCACTCACTCACTCACATATAGGCTACACACCCACTACAGGTCTAATCTCAAAACAGACACGTTCCCTTCAGCTCACTTCACGCACGCCGGCGGCACTCTCCCCGTGCGCACAGGCTCTTGCGCGTAATGGCTTGACATCAGCTGCATTCCGTCCGCTTATTGATTGCCTAAGTTGTTCGCATTATTTTACATAAAATAAGCTAGTTTAATAGTAGGCTAGAATAGCCTACTTTTGCGTTCATTTGATTTTTGAAATCGGAATAGGCTAGAGTCGAAGGCCGGTGTACTTTTCCTTTCCTTTTCCCTTTTTTTAACTCGTTATCGAATAACGAAAACATGCTTTCTTTATTCGTTTTAGACTGGTAAAACGATATTCACAAACTTTTTTATTTTCTTTATATAGGCCTACAATGCTTAGATATTTGACTTATAGGCCTATAAAAGAAAAGAACAAAAACATCTTTTTTTTTCTTTTCTGGTTTGGCCAGAGCTAATTATTTATTATTTTTTACAGCAGCATTTGCAGTTCAAATTCAAATTTTGGTATTCAACTTTGTATTTTAAAAATACAACCGTTAATTTTTTGGTTTTTCAATTACAGGTTAAAAAGGAAAAACGAATGGACACAAAAGTACACAGACCAATGGGTCATTTTAAAACTAGTTAATGATTCTAATGTGTTTAAATGAGAAACCATAGTCGAGAAAACAAGGCAAAAAAAAATGGGCGGTTTTTGTGCATTCTGCGGTTTTTGACGAGGTTTTGGGCTGGAAAACCTTGCTGGCATCTGGCAACACTGCCCCAGACCATGTCATCAACATGCTTATCTTTCTCAACAAAAGTCAGTAGACTGGAGCAGAAGTTAAATGTGAGTTATTTTTTATGAGGCTTTAAGTAGCCTAGCCTAATTGTTTGTTAGGCTAATCTCTCTCACCCTTTCTCGACTCCGTGCCTTGGATAGTTGAGTTACATTTTGACAAAACCTGTCAGTTCTAAATATTATTATGTTTTTGGTTAGTTATTTTTTATTATTTATTATTATGGATCAATCAAGGGTCCCAAGAGGGCCAACTGCAGCTCCAGGTTCAGTTGTGTCAGAGCACCGCCGCGCATATCTTCAAATTTAGCCTAACCGAACGCCCAGTTTAACTCCCACAATTTGATCATCTTGTAATAAAGATCAAATCGAGGAAAAACACGCTGTATGTTTGTATTTTCATTGCATTTTGTAGTTATAGAAAGTAAAATAAATAATAAATCTGAATATAAAAAATATTAATGATTAATCAATAGTCGATCGTTAAATCTTCCAACGGTATATATATATATATATATATATATATATATACAGTATATACAGAGGTAGACAACCCGAATGTGGTTTTTACTGCGGCGGTAAAAGTTAGGTGTATTTGCTTTGCTTTGGCCGCTAACTGCGCCGTGGCTCTTTCAGAGCGATTGAAAGTTGGTAGCAGATTAATCGAAGTGAAACGTAGTTAAATTAATTAATTAATCACAATACTAAAATTAAATTGAAAAAAATAATGAAACCATAAAACATTGCAGTCGAAACATATTAGGCAACATTAATGAGTCTTTACAGTCGTATAAGACATTAGTGCATTAGCAGTCTAACGATAGCTGTGTGGTCATCGCATAATCTTCAACCTCATAGACCCACAAACGACGTAAGATCGAACCTCGTTACATGCTGTTGGCCGACAGCTTTTATGTTTTTACGTTCTTGAAGCTTAAATAGGTAGCTGTTTATTAGCGAGTTTATTAACTGTTTATTTACTGTCCAACATAATTTGCCACTTCTCATTGAGAGCTGAGGTCGCAGATAAGTTCAAGGTTAACACAGTAGCCTGTACCTTGGGACGGGTGGGACATGTCCCCACCACTTTTTGCCAGTGTCGATATTGTCCCCACCACTTTTGAAATCTTAGCTAACAGCATTCGTTTCAGTAGTTTGTTAAATTAGAGGCGATCTAGCCCTGAAATGTGTTGTCTTCACTTCGGACGCACTCTGCAATCCGTTGTGGAGGTTTCATTAGTTCCGGTGAAATCACAAATCAAAATACACACAACGTGTCCCTGCTTCTCTGGGTTCTAATCTGCACTCCAACAGTTTTTATTACCCTCAGCGCGACGGTTTTGCAATCCGTCCCCTCAGTTTATAACCTGTACTCACGGATTCTTAAACTGTTAACAATTCGTGCCCACGGATTAATAAACCGTACCCACGAGTTCCTGAAACATTCCTTATAGTTTTTTATTTTATTTTACAAATAGCCTACACAACGTTTTCTTGTTATTGTGAGTTTACATAAATAAAAGTAGTTGCAAATAATGTATTATGTATTATGTATTTTTTTCTGTATGACCAGAAATGCTAGATTATTTTAAATATTTCCACTGTTGATAGGAACATGCAAGTGTTTGCAGCCCAGCAGTGACATGCAGTGCGCGCTTCACACAAACAGTTGGATATGCGTTAAAAATCTGTGTTTGTTTGTTAGAATCTTAGCCCATTAATATTGTCTAAGACTGACATTATTTACGTGCAAATAATTCTTAAATATATACATGCATTTACATACAAAATAATTATACACTGCAAACACACATATATAATGTAAACACAATCTTTTATTTTGGATGTGATTAATTCCAGTTAATCTGTGCAGTTTCAAAACTTCCTCATTATTCTTTTTTTTTTTTTTTTTTTTGCTAACCAAGCTGCCAAATGTTTTGTATTTCACCCTTTTTTATTACAAAATAGAGATGAATACATCAGCACTGGCTGTTCATGCAGATCAATGCCTAATTTATCATCATCTCCTCTTTGGTCCACCCACTGGCACAGGAGAAAAAGGACAGATAATTAAAAATGATCACTGGGCTAAAAATAGAATTACCTTCCAAAGGATCCTAATGTTAGGACAATTAGCTTGCCTTTAGCAAATGAGTTGTAACGGTTGCATTTGTAACCCCAGTTTTCTGAGAAGGAAACTAGAGGTGTCAGGGTTACATACATAATCTTAAGTCATTCCCTTTCAAGTGAACTTGACACTGCGTCAGATGCTGACACTACTGGAACATAACACCCACCATGCCATGGTGACCAATACCTGCCCCTAAGCTGTTCATGTCACCAAGCACAATCTTGTCAGGCAAAGCACCGAAGAACTTGATGGGTCTCAACCCAGAGTTTGATATAAGCCTCAACACCCAATTAGGACGCTTCCTGTGACACCATAGCCTTGCTCCCTAGAAAAGCTTTGTTCATAGTCACTAGGGTGAAAGCCCCAAAGTTCCAATGCCTAACTGCCACACTGACCTGATAAGGAAACTCCTGCCTCAGAGCCATTCCTAGCCACTGGCTGCTGAACAGGCAACAGCCTAGAGCACCTAAGAGCAGAGCTATTCTGGGGAGACTAGCCTCAGCTAAGTGTATCAATAAAATGTGAAATAAATGCTTTAGGGATCATAAAAACCTTTTTCTTTGTTCAAACTTGATCACTGGTCCTACCCAAAGAGTCGCAAAACAACTTCTCTTAAAAGGCTATTGTCAGCCTCTCAGCACACACACACAAACCTGCGTTCCCACACCAGCGCTCACACAAACACACACTCGTGCGCTCATGTTAAGGCCTTAATATGCTGGAGAGGTTGACAGATAACAATGGATCAGTAACCATAATACAGATCACATCTGCTCTGCCAAAAGGCCCTGCTCTGACCTTCAACTAGCCTGGGAATTGGCACAAACTCACAAGGGACCATAGCCCTGCTTTAATCCCCAATCTGATGAACTGGGGAGGTTGACATATGAGAGTGGTGCACCTCAATTGTCATCTGCCAGGCTTTACATTGGAACTGACTATTCTAGAATGAGTGGGCCAGAGAGCGTTAATGGTTTTCTGTTAGAACGGTGTCATGTAAGTGGGCCTAAGTTAATAACTAATGATCTTTGCAATGGAAGTGAATCAATCAAAACTAACTTTAACTGGACAATTATTCCAGAGCTGCTGTGAAGCCAAAACAATCTATGTTACTTTAATATCCTGTTATCCCTGTAAAGCTGCTTTGAAACAATACATATTGTTAAAAGCGCTATATAAATTAAGTTGACTTGACTTGACTTATGTCATAAGTGAATAGTTGAAACGAAACCGGATATTTGTAAAAAAAAATTCCGGTTGGTGCAATCGGTCTTAAAATGACAGCACACACCTAACATTCCTACTGTTGTCTGTGTTAATCAGACAGCAAACGGGAATCATTGCAGTCAGCCTTCTTTTAAGACAGAAATTAAACCAATGTTCAGTGATGTATAACATTTGAAAACCCTAGGGACAGGCACAAATTGAACAGCGTGAGAATAATTAGAACACTAGGACTGGCCACAATGAAGATGAGCCAGGAAGTGTTGACCAACTAGTGTCGCTTGCTGTATCTATGATCATCCCCCATATTCTCATTTACTGTTCCCTACATTAATCTACTAATATAGTTCACTGAATAAAATAATGAAAATGAGTGTGTTAATTTGGACACTGAGTGTTGTGGAAGTGCTGCAGATGCCATCTTCTAGATATAGGTGGGAATTTATTCAGCGCAATGCAATGAGCATTATTCAGCGCAATGCAATGAGGGAATTTATTCAGCGCAATGAGCAAATTAGTTACTCAGTTACACATTTTAAAAGTAACTAGTTACTTAAGAAAGTAACTATTGTGTTACTTTCAAGTAAAATTCAATTTTAAATGCTCAAATGTGACCCCACCTCTACCCCTCTTTAAACGGAACTTAAAATACATGTGCATGTTCAATTATTTATGATAAATCTGAATATTACAATGAAATGGACACGTAATACAATACATTATTTACAGAAACATAAAGCATTGTACACACATCTAAAAAAATGTTGCTGTGGAACAAAGTGAGACTAGCCTCGAATGAAATGCCATGTATTTAGATATTATGTTTATACAGTGGATCAATGCAAATAACACAATAGATGTTTTGGAACTTTTGCTATTTATTGCCCCTCAACAGGCCACAACTGGGCAAAGCAATATACCATTTAGAGATGGCTACTTTTGGATTATTTGGGCTCGTCGCCATACCTGTCTCTCGTTGACTGACTGGTTTGTGTTGTTCCTTGTGTTCCGTCCTGTTCGACTATACGTTATGATGGGTCGTTTGCAATTCACGAGCATTAGCCGTTAGTGATGCCATTAGTTACAATGACATTTTACTCTATCTCAGCCAATCATCAGCATTTATGCGCTTGTCTAATGCTCGGCCAACTAACCAAGGAAGAACAGTAAAAAAAAAAAAGTATTTGCCTCTCGCTCAGATATCTAGTTGGTCTGATGAAAAAACAAAACAAAAAAACAGCTTCATTAGTTAAAGTAACACGCCACATTTCTTGGCAGTAACGATAACGGCGTTATTAAGATGAGAAGAGTAATCAATTAGATTTACTCGTTACTGGAAACGAGCTGGGGGGACATATCAGATCCTTTTTGTTCCCTCGTGGTCAGGGCCTGGATGCTCATTAACCCCTTACTAGTCAGCCCCAATTTTGGGAAGTGACGCATACATGACATACCCAAAATAAAAGGTTGCTGCTGTAGCAAATGCTACATTTAATAAAATACATAATGTATTTAAGGGGGCCGGAATGGCCAATTTACCTCAAAGGGAATGATTCATTGATTTGCAATGAATCTGAACCGAGTCACTTATGGAACCAGGCTAACTTTAGATCGAACAGTACAAGACATTAAATATGCGAGCATAACACAAGGCAATTCATCTTTTCAAATATATGAAGACTTTATTAGCTATTCTAAACACATAGAACTATAATGTCTAACACGGTCACACAGACACACGCACACATTCATACAGTAGTTTACAGTACAGGAAAGCAATGAGTTTTCAGAGATGCACTTTGTAAGACAACAGGACCTGAAAGCACTTTCAAGCATTAATTAAACCTTCGTCTCTTACATAGGTTATTTAATTTATGTTAAAGCACCAGTTCAGCTAAGAGTCTGGATTACTTGCGCTTGTCTGTGCGGTTGAGGGATTCCCTTTGTCTTGTTGTGTTGAAAGGGGGTTTCCGGCTGGTCCGTTGCGTGGCTGTCTTCTCGTGTTTGGATGGAAGTCTCTGAGCTTGCCGGTCACGTGTGACTAGCAGCCGAATGGAAAAAGTCTTTACAATTCGAAGTGCGTTGCTTTGAAAGGCGAACTTTGCAGCAAACTTAACTTTGAAATGAGACTTTTACGAAAAAGAAAATAAAGGAAAGAGATGAAAATAAAACGAGTGATGGCTTGAATGAAGCTGTTTTAACCCCGATCT
This sequence comes from Hybognathus amarus, assembly GCA_030378365.1. NCBI lineage: Eukaryota > Metazoa > Chordata > Actinopteri > Cypriniformes > Leuciscidae > Hybognathus > Hybognathus amarus. The sequence goes on from JAQIUQ010000408.1 coordinate 345,106, forward strand.
GGATGGGTTATTTCTATCTGCTGGTCTGGTCGATGTAGTGTTGTTTTCAGTGTTGTTTTAGTTGTGTCCATAACCATAAAGGATATTATTCAGTCTCATAATGCTCCTCAATAAACAGTTTACAACTGATGTACTCTGAATGGCAAGCCGCTAGAAGATCACCCTGCCCTGTGTGCATCAGTGATGGGAATAACGACATTATAAATAATGGCGTTACTAACAGTTTGTAATCAGCTGATTGTCTCACAAACGTAACCAGCACATTTCTCCCCACATGGCAAACCCATAATACAGAGAGGAAGAATAACCACATGAAATTATGCAACTATATATTTGTCTAACAGGGTAGTTAAAGTTTAGCTGGCTAATATGAGCTGTTACTGTGGCTGAACAGGTTAAAGTGTAAAGCCTTGTTTAAACTGATCATCTCGCATGAGCCTAAAGGTGCGCGTGGCAAAAATTACATAATTGCAATGACCTTTTTTTCTCTGATTTTGAAAACTCTTCACGATCGATTTAAAATGCTTCCAAGATCAACTTGTCGACCATGATCGGCAAACGTAACCAATCGGCAAGCGTTGGCAAAAATTACATGATTGCAATGACCTTTTTTTTCTCTGATTTTGAAAACTCTTCACGATCGATTTAAAATGCTTCCAAGATCAACTTGTTCGAACCATGATCAGCGGGTTGGTGATTCCTGTTACATACTGTTTTACGGTCAATGAGAAGAGTCTCATGAACGTAACCAGCACATTTATCCCCACATAGCAAAGCCATAACACAGCGAGGGAGAAGAACTAAGTTACATGAAACAATCCAACTACATATTTTACACCACTGACAAGAGAAAACTACTTATGGTGTCTATGACTAGCTTCTAGTTTTCTGCTGCTTCTCATCCAAGGTAGCGATAAAGGGCTCTGTAGCAGAGGCGGACAGAGTACACAGCTTTATTACTTGAGTAAAAGTACAGATACCCCTTGCTAAATTTTTCTCAAGTACAAGTAAAAGTACTACAGTCAGATGTCTACTTGAGTAAAAGTACTGAAGTACGTTTTTTTAAAAGTACTTGAGTATCAAGAGTACAAGAGTACATTTTCTACCACTGCCACAGTGCTTACATTTATGAACAGAAACGTCTTACATGGACTTATGAAAAATGTTAATGTCAATAACTTGGAGAATGTAAAAGGAATTTAAAGTAAAATCAAGTCATATTCATCTTTTTTACCATGTTGCTTTACTTAAAGGTGCAGTGTGGGATTTTTAGCAACATCTGTCGCTAGAGCGCCTATTGAGATCAGGGGAGTGAGGTTTACTCACACAGCAACTACTAGTTGGCCTCTGTTACACTCACTCCCCTTAACCTCACTCTCATCCGGGTCACGGCACCAATTTAACCCTCCACCCGGGTCCTACTCGACCCGCTTCCGAGCGGGCCTCGAACCTGGGTCTCCGGCATGAGAGTCAGGTGCTCTAACAAGGAGGCTAAAGACTGCAGCCGCTAGCGTCTGTCGCTAGAGCACCTGTTGAGATCAGGGGAGTGAGGTTTACTCGCACAGCAACTACTAGCTGGCCTCTGTTACATATACTGTTTTACGGTCAGTGACATGAGTTCTAATCAGCTGTCTCACAAACGTAACAGCACATTTATCCCCACATAACACAGCGAGGGAGAACTAAGTTACATGAAACAATCCCAACTACATATTTTACACCACTCACAAGGGAAAAGTCACTACTCACGTAGTTTAGGGTTAGCTTCTAGCCTTCTGTTGCTTCTCTTTCAATGTAGTGATGAAACGTGTTCTGTAGCGCTGTTTGTTTGCGTTCGGCTACGGTAGAAAGATAACGTCACAATATGGTGACCTTCATAGAAGGGGATGCCCGCGGTTATGTAGATATAAATGTCTCATTCTAAGGTAATAAAAACATTACGGTTTATTAAGTAAGTTCTTTATACACCACTGAAAACATAGTTATGGATCTCATATTGTATTTCTGTTAATAGATACTCAACTTTTTTTACACATTGCACCTTTAACATTTAAGAAAATTTCAGAATATTCAGAAAATTGAAATAGTCTGGCGAGGTGGGGCCACTGGTCGGCACATTCCCGGGATAGACCTGCTGCGTCTTCATCCATTGTTTCGTCTCTTATCTAAATCTGACCATGGAGTTGACTTTGGCGGAAAGCTGAAGGTGACTGCTGATAGGCTGTCCCAATCAGTGGTGCCTGCACAATCCAATCACGTTTGAGAGCGAAACAACAAATTGACGGTTTCTGAGATTTTTCTTATTTCCATTTTTTTTAAGTAGTTGCTTTTTACTCACGGTTATGGATAGAAATGTAGTGGAGTAAAGAGTACAATATTTCCCTCTCAAATGTACTTGACTAAAGTCATGAATACTCCCCAAAAATGATATCTCTAAGTAAAGTACAGATCCCTCAAAATTGTACTTAAGTACTGTACTCAAGTAAATGTACTCCAATACGGTCCGGCTCTGCTCTGTAGTGATGTTTGTTCGCTGTCGGCTACAGTAGAAACATGGCGACACAATATGTCCACCTTCGTAAAAGGGGTTTCCGCGGTTATGTAGATATAAATTTCTCAATAAACCGTTTTCATTACCTTAGAATAAGTAAGTTCTGTATACACCACTAACAACTTAGTAATGGATGTCATATTGCATTTCTGTTAATAGATGCTCAAAATTATTACACATTGCACCTTTAAATGCAGGGCATTTAATGTGTACCTAAAGTACACTTGCAATAGTTACATTTTAGCACATTTAAATATTTTTTAAGTATATCTTTAGTTAAACCTCCTCAACACTAGTTCTGGAGAAGTAAAGTGCATTAAGTGCAAAATTAGTTCCAATTTAGCTGACTTTAAATATACCAATTAAGTATACCAAAAAATACAATTTCAGGGTATTTATGTTAAGTACATAAATATGTACATGTATTTGTAGTATACTTAGCATCAAATTAGTGTATTTAAAATATATTTTGCTATATTTATTTTTGACTAGCGTGTAAATTGTGCTTATTACTATAGCAACAGTTTTTGTCCAAAACACTACTCTACTAAACACTCATAATAAATATACAGTATGTGTGATACATAGACTAAACCAACACCCCAATGTAGGGGTGTCAAAATAATATATTGAGTCAAAAATAGCATCATGGATGGATCATGGCTGTTTCCACATCAATTAGGAGGAAAAGTGAAGGGTTCTCCCTAGTTCTATCAGACAAGATGCGAATGGACAGGCTACGTGTTTTATGACATGCCCTCATCCTTGAAAACCTTAAACAAATCTATGCAAGGTAAAATAAGTATAAACTATTTGTTTTATAAGGATATGTGTACTAACTGTAAATCTGAATGATGCAAACACATTTGATAATGTTGGATTGCCATGTCCAGAGAAAAATCTAGGTCCAGAAGCAAAACCAATTAGGCCACAGCTCTGACAGATCAACAGATGCAGAATCTCCATAACTGCTGTCTGTTACTGATGTAAGAGGGGATAATATTCCAAAGGTGTTTTTTCATCAAGCATAATTCAGTGAAGCTCAATTAAAATCCTGTGACATGTTTATTGCTAGTCATTGCATGTTTCTTTGAACTCAGTGTTTAAATGAGTTCGTCAAAGACATGTATAGATGTATTTATAGAGAATTTTAAGGCATGCTGATTTAACTATCGGCCTATATGTTTTATGCCATCAATTCAGGCAAATCATTGAATCAGCGTCAATTCTGCAAGCTGTGGGTTAAAGTCATAAGTCTGACTAAATAGCACATAGGATGTGATTATGCTTCACTTTAGAGATTTGGACTCAGCTAAGCAGTCATACGTTAGGCCATCATGTCATTCATTTCTCAGTTCAGGTGGCACTCAAATTACCATTATCTGGGACTCACACATATCGTATCGACCTGCAATCATTCAAGCGGGAGCTTGTCAAAATGGTGCTATTCTTTTAACACCTGTTCTATCAGAATTTACATTTTTCAAGTATCCATCTTGAAATTACATGCCAGTCAATGCCCAAGTATATTGAGGAAATGGAAAGGACCTCAAGTGTTTTGTGTAAGGGAGAAAAAAAAAAAAAAAAAAAAACATGATTAATATGTCAAATCAAGTTTTTATCCCATCTAAACCTTTCCATGGCCATAACACAAGAGGTATTGGACACAATATACAGGATGTAATGCTCAAGAAAACTAAAGAATAAAGAGGTTTTGAAAGCTGGCTTTATTGCGGACCTGCGAAGGCTTGCCTTTAGCTCCCGGCAGATCATGTTCAAAACGTTCTGACAAAAATCAATATAATGAAAATGAGATTTTATGGATTGCACAACACTGAATTGCCTATGCATAACATTCAAAAGCATCAAGGCTGAGGCGGAACTTCAGATATATTTACTTTGGACAATGTTTTTAATGACAGATTCAGCATAGCTCAAAATTCCAAACACATTCTTCTGTGAGCAGAAAGTACGACAGTTCTAATGATGCCCATTTTTCTTTGAACAAATAATATAATACATTCACTATTTAGCAGCTTCAATATATTGGCATTATGTTGAGAAAGTTTGGTGTAGAATTGTATGCCTTTGGAGTAGTAGTTAGTCCAGTTTGATGAGTACATATGTTCTAACCCCCTCCTCACGCCCATTTCAAAGGCTTTGCCCATGTCTACTGGCTGATGTCATTGTTCAGTTCCAGTTGTACAGCCCGTGCAGCAGGGTAACTGGGTGACTGTGAGATGGCATAGTTGCCGGACAAAACAGAGCTGTTCCATTCCGATTACAGACATCAAACAGGTTTTCCCCACTAGGGATGTTAACACTGATGACGTTCCACTCGATGATTGGCCGTATCGAAATTGCTAACCGATCAAAGTTGTTGGTAGTCGGTAAAAAAACAAACAAACAAAAAAAACGTTGTGTTCACGCGCTCACAAGATGTGCGAGAAGGCTTCAGTCTAAACACTTGAGGTTAGAGCCAGGGCAGACGACAGGATGAAGAGTGCAAAGAAAATAGTGTGTGGGACCATTTTGTCACCATGTGACTCTGTTTTCCCCCTGTCTGTGACTGTATTGGTTTAGTCCTGTTTAGTTTTTCCCGCTCCTCATCAGTTTCCCTGACAACCCTCATTAGTTCACCTGTTTCACCTGTTTTCCGCCCATTATGTCCCATTCCTCTGTGTATTTAGTTCCCTTGTTTTCATTCAGTCTTTGTCTGCTCGATGTGTTTGATGTAACCTGTGTTTTGTGAGTACCCTGCCTGTTTTCCTCAACCTGTACCTCTTTGGAATTTAGTGAGTAAAAGTGATTTGAATTGCAGCTATCCGCCTCCCTCGCCTTCCGTGAGGCGTTTGTTCAGAAAGCGTGAGCGTGCTGGGGTGGGCACGCAACTTAAGTCCGCAGCCTGACTCATATGAGTATTCATGTGTGGCGGCTCGCTGGTAGAAACAGCTGGCTGTTTTGAATGAGATGACCCGGTTACTGTGAACGAGGAGCGCTCTTATGAACATTCTGCTACGTGCGAGCAGCGTCGGGGAAACAGTGTATCTATTCATGTGTCTGTTAAGAGTGAGCGCTTGTGAGCGGAGACACACATAACCTGATTTATATGAGGTTGAACTGACAAAGCGGGCATAAGATTTCGAATATGCAGCGCGAGCGGGCGAATTTAATAACGTGGAGCGCTATTAACTAATTGATGCATATATAAGGCGCTCTGGATTATAAGGCGCACTGTCGTTTTTTGAGAAAATTAAAGGCTTCTAATTGTGCCTTATAGTGCGGAAAATACAGTAATTCATGCATTGACATGAAGATTCATACTAAATGTTGCTTATTGTCGAATTTCCATAGGAATCCCTTTACTTTGTTGCCGAGGACATAACACAGGGGATTCCTTTACATGAATTGTCTGACCTTTAAAATACTGCTAGTGTTAACAATAGCCATTCTAATTTAAACAAAATGGTGAACAACACAGTCAATAGGGCTACATAAAGGGCACTGTGAAACAATGGGTTATACTTGGAGGAGGTAAAGACTTCAACTCAGAGGGTAGCATCCCCTTTCACTGCTTACCGCACACACATTTCCATGTGCAAAGTTTCCCAAAATTAATGAATGAAACAGACTTGAATTTCCACTCATTCAGAAAATTAAGGTGTTTTTCAACACCCTGGAGTAATGCAAATTCATAATTTTACTAAGAGTTATAAATTAATTATTATTAATTATATAATAATTTAGGCTCAGGTTATCCATGTTTTTATCGTTTATTTTTTTATTATTATTATTTTATGGAAATATTCCATTAAATGTACATTTACAATGTGGAAAATAATGATAACAAAAGAATGATCAAGCACTCAGTGGTACCTACATTTATTTTCACAATAAAATGCTCTCTTAAACAAGAAGCCTCAGACTTAATATAAGGTAAATTAAAGGGATTGGATCTTATCGAGATCTCATGGGATCATAAACTGTAAGATGCCTCAAATTCTAATGGCCTTAGTACAAATACAGTGATATTTTTCAAACTTGTTACAACTTCCCCTCGATTACACATTGAAGGAATGATGACTTGCATTACTGCCAAATTAGTTATTTGCAAAGTTTTAATTTCCTGAAGATTAGGATAGAGGTGGGAGATATACCATGGATAGTCATGCTAATGAAATAGAATGCCATTGAAAGCACTATTCTCATCTAATAATAAAGAAACGTTGTCAAAGCAATATAAAGTAGCAACGCAGTCTCATCCTAATTCGCCATATAACTCGACGTTTTGGGAGATATCGTCAATATACGACTTTTTAGGGCCCCCTCAAACGTTGGTAGATGACGTGTGATGGGATCCTGAACTCTACCCCAGACCTAACCCTAAACCCGACTCGTCACCTAACTGACGTTAAAGGTATATGCGTCAGTTGTATGACGACCCGGGGTCGCCATCTACCGACGTTCAAGGGGGCCCTGAAAACATCGTATATTGACGAATGGTCAAAAACGTCCCAAAACGTCAGTTATATGAAGAAATTGGGATGAGAATGTGTTGCAACTAAACATCTCAACTCAGACAATAATCCTGTTTTGTCATTTTGAAATGAAATATTGTCATAGTTTCATCTCATTCATAGACTATATTTGCCTTTCTTCTATCTACATTTATGTTGTACAGTGCATTGTTCTCAGTAATTGTGTGATTGCATGATAAAATAGCTGCAAGTGTTGCTTGGAAAAGTAAGGTATTACCTTGCTATTATACATTCTATGCCATTGTGTCCCAAATAACAGTGTCTAGTCTGACTATTGATTGACATGCCTTATACGCTGCAAATTTTCACTTTGACACACTGGAGTATTTGGCTCTTTGACAAGGTCACCCTTAAAATAACTGTCACATGGCTTTTGGCTGCAAACATATGCAGAATTTTGTTCACGAACCACTAGGCTGCATCCACCTTAGTAGTTAAACATCTGGGCTAGTAACCAAAAAGTAGCAGGTTTAAAAAGGATTGTCTTTGAACGTAACCCTTGAGCAAAGCCATGATGCTGCATTCTAATCCAATTCAGATGTGGGTAATTCCTACATGATATTTCATTATGCCTTGAGCACTTAAAAAGATGACATTTAAGGAAATCTTGACAATGGTTCTGTTAGGTTTGTAGATGTCCAACTGGCAAAAAAAGAAGTAAAGGATAAACGACAGTAGTGCTAATATTCTGCTGGTGTACAATTATTAACAGAGAGGATCATTTACTTATTTTCAGACAATGTAAACAGTGTAATATCAGTCAAAATAGCAACTTTGATTTTAATGAATTTCATTTGCTCAAAATGAACGTGCCACTTTTCATGATTTAATCAATTTCCATTGGATACAAATGTCTCTCTCTCTCTCTCTCTCTCTCTCTCTCTCTATATATATATATATATATATATATATATATATATATATATATATATATATATATACACACACACACATATGCAGCATCAGAGATTTACATTGCACGAGAGAATATGTTACAGTAACTTCATTCTGATTTGTACTGGGCTTTTGCCAAGATAGTTACAAACTAAGACATAGCTTTACAGTGACCTATGATTCTCCATCAATTTAGGCTTCTTTCTAGAGTCACCCCCTCCATCACCCACTCAACTCAGCCCAGCTTACTGACCTTTACATCCCTCCTGCTGCTGAGGTTGCTCCTTCCTCGTAGTTCACATGTGACCTAACCACAATCTCTCCGCAACCCAACCATACACGCCAACCCATTTGAACAAGGCTGTCGAGCCCCACTGTCTTTGTTAAAGTAGGTTCAGTGGCAACGGTTCCGAATGACATGCTACTTACCGCAAAACACAATATCTGCCCAAGCACCAACCCTTATTCACGCAATATACACAGGAACATAATAACTTTTATTACTATGCAAACTACACAAATAAACCAACAGACTCTTTTCAAAAGTTCTACAAAACCATATCGTCTTAACCACAGCCAGTTGCTGCTCCATTCTGCTGCTTCAAATAAGTTATTTACTGTGCGACACAACTCTTGGGTCAACAACCAGGTTGTAGAGTGTGCCACAAATCCTCGACAACCCACTTCCACTGGATAAACATGGACTCTCCATCCTCGCTGTTCTGCTTCAGTGGCCAGATGAGCATACCACAGTTTCTTCCTCTCATATGCCTACATACAGCATCCTCTCATGGCAACTCTTATCAGTTGAACAATGCGTGCTGATCCAGACCACAAAACAATATCTGGTCTGAGGTTAGTGGTGGCAATCTCAGGTGGAAAAATTAGCCGTTGATCAAGGTCAGCCAGCATCTTCCAGTCCCTAGCAGCTTCAAGTTGTCCTGGGCGAGAATTGGTTTTAAAACCTTTTCTTGGTGGTTGCTCACCTGGGCGGAGGACTATTGTATTCTGTGTATAATGTTTTGCTAGAACAGGTGGCATCTTATTGGTCATGTTGCGCTTGCCTTCCAATGCTAAACCCAATCGTTGCAGTACTTGGTCATGGCACCAAGTAAACCAACCTTGGTTAAGAGCCACCTTACATCCTGTCAAAGTGTGCCTTAATGTGGCAGGTGATGAACACAAATGACTCTTGTCCTTTGTGTTGCTGCTAGGGACCTTTGTGTTGCTGCTAGGGACCTCTCCTACCCAGAGGTTTATGTTTTTGTGGTGATAGGAGAACGTCAAATGATGACCTGCTAAGGAAACTGATCCTACTCTCTTCTATTGACCAAAAGTCTTGCCAGCCCATTTTGCGTTGTTCCACACACCATCTCATCCACTCTCCCTGCTTGGCCAGGGAAATGGCCTTTATACACCTCATCCTCTCCTCCTGCTTTCGCACCTCGTTGACTACCAGTTTCTTTTTTTTTTTTTTTTGAGCTGGGCCTGCCCAAAACCCCCTCTTCCCTGCTGTGCCTGTCCCACGATATCACCAATTTGAAGGGCAGCCTTTGCCTCTACCACATATTTCTTTGCTGACCAATTTCTACCAGTTTTTAACACAGGTGCTGCCTCCCTTACACATTTGTCGCATGACTCTACTAAGGTCATATCCAGTCTGACCTTGGCACACTTAAACTCTTCGGTTACAGCAGAAACTGGCAGCTGGTATGTTCCTTTACTATAAAGTCCCACTGTGCTGAGGCAGCGTGGAACTCCCAACCATTTCCTGATGTATGAACTTATTAACGCTTCCAGCATATCCACTGTTGTCAAAGAAACCTCATACACAGTCAGTGGCCACAGCAACCTTGACAGTAGATCAAACTGAAAGCTTCAGAGTTTTAGTTTGCCTGGAAGAGCACAGCTGTTTATGCTCTTCAACCCTTCCACTGCTTGTCGTCTCACCGCTGTGTCCTTTAGATCCCCATCGTACCATCTCCCCAAGACTATTCATTGGCTTCTCAGAGACTTTTGGTATTGCCTCACCATTAATGAAGAATGTTTACTATCTACTACCTTTTCTTTTAACAATCAAGATGCTTCTTGATTTAGAGGGCTTAAATTGCATTCATGCCCATTCAATATTATATAATTCAGTATTTAAAATTTAAAGTTTGGTGTGCAGCATCATAGATATTCTTGCATAGAAAATGCTGATGATATGTGATGTATGCCCAAGCATGGTGTGCGTAGGTTGTGCACCCGACCATTCGGACCACATACCATGATTTGATGAACATCATATGGTCCTGAGACAGGATATATTAATATATCAAGGCATTCTCACCCCAAGGCGTCACCTAACTGACGCCTTGGGAAGCATTTGACCAAGCTTCAATATCTGACGCTTTGGGGCGCCCTCTAGCGTCAGTCCCATGACGCCCTAGCATCGTGTGTAACCCTACCCTACCCCAGACCTAAAGCCTAACCGCGTCATCCAATTGACGCTAAAGGGAAAGCGTCAGTTAGATGACGCTGTAGGATTGCCGTCATGAATCGACGCCAAAGGGCGTCCAAAGTGTCATGATATTGAAGCTTGGTCAAATGTGACGAGTTGGTAGAATACTATGCATATATATATATATATATAAAGGGGTCAATATCATCTAAATACTATATATATATAGTATTTAGAACACTTTAATGATTGCTATCAGGATATGAAAAAAATGTCCTACCAAAAAATGTCCATTGTCAGTAAATGTATAAATAGCTCACTTTCAGACCATGCAGCTTTTGGTTGGTCAGTACTGTGAATTTGCCATGACAAACTTGATTACGAGTTGATTCTGTCTCGGGAACTTATTCACCCTCATGCAAAACTCATCGATTGCAGAGATCCCTATTGGAAATTTGCTCATGAAATTTCACAGAGCAAAGGTAAATGTGACCACACCTTTAGAAGCATTTTCACATTATAAAAACAAACAACAGTGTGTAATGGAACACAGCAGAGTTGCTGCAAGAATATGAAATATTGTGGGAGACAATTTGGCCATTTGGAATAGCGTCTATAGTCCTTATGGCCTTGGCATGGAGGTGACTAAAATGACACACCCTTTATTTTCCTCATTCAATATTTCACTGGAAATATATTATGACAGTAAAGCAACTTCTGGTTCACACAGACTTTAAAGACATAAAATAAATTGCAAAAATACATATTTTTAAAATCTACATGGATAACTAATTTGGTAGGTTGTGTGAATGATTAATTTGTCTGCAGGATGCCTTGTATAATTAGACTGGTTTTGATTTGATTGGATGTGATTCTTAAGGCTGCATTCATTTATATTTAAATGTAAAATCTGTGTCTATACACGCACAGTATAACTTCAAAGTCTATAAATGCAAGTGGTACTAAAGGTATAGTTTACACACACAAATATATCATTCTAAAAATGTGTCCATACAATGCCTGTCAATGGGGTTCTGCCATATATATTTGTATTCCTCAACACAAAGAACAGTTTGAAACAACATTAAGATGAATACATCACTTGAGAATCAGTCATTATATTTCTGGGTGAACTGTCCTTTTTGGCCATGTTGCTTGAGATGGCCTGGCCTTGTAATGAATGGGCTTTTTGTACTGATCATGGATACCTCTGATGGCCAGAGTTGAGGAGGCCTGCTGTACATTTGGTTACCAGCAGGTACTAATAGTTGACTACTTGCTTATTGTAACATTAGATTGAGTAAATGGTCCTAAAATATAACAGATCCTAACATTCTGCAGTTCTACAGTGTTTGCGTACGCACTATATATAAACGCACAAAGACCGCTCTCAAACATGACTTCCAACATGCAGATGTTGAAAAAAAAAAAATTGCATGCTGATTTGCCCATGTGGGTCTATTAACCAGTTAGCACTTTTACATCATTCAATATTATGAACTAATTCTCCACACCATTACAAAGCACCTATTCAGCCAAGGTGGCATTGCACTTCTAAGCCGCAGAGTGAAGCCCATCAGGGTGTACAACTTTAATAGACCGAATCAATATTATGCTGGATCACATGCTATTCACTCTTTGGTAAGATGGGTTTGCTGCTATTTCATATTGATTGAATGGAGCGAAGCCATAGGTTCTTTCACTAGCTCAGCTGTGTTTGTAAGAGTTTGAGTCTATGGCACTGCTGCATATGAACAATCCCTGTGACCAATGAAGCATCATACAGCTACAATTGCCCAGTCTTTTCATCTAATTCATTAATTCATCAAATTGTCACCTTCATTATTTTCACATTTTGTTGAGGTTGGAATAATCATTTATGAAAAATAAGGTGCACAGGTTTTGGAAAGAACAAGGCGAGTTCAATCCATAGGGCACACTGCTAATCTTTACTCCTTCATCTTAATTTTCCCCTCCATCTCCCACACATGCTTGTCATTCCTTGCATCATACTGTACTGTATGTTTTTATACAGTGTTTTAGGGGGCTTAACTAAAGAAGCTTGTTTCAGCCACAGAATAAAACATTTAATAAGATAATTGCAACTTTCTATTTCACAATTGTGAGATAGAAAATTGCAATTGCGAGAAACAAAGTCAGCATTGTGAGATATAAACTCACAACTCTGAATTATTTTTCTCAGAATTAAAAGTTTCTCGCAATTCTGACTTTATAGCTTGTAATTGCGTGTAAAGTCAGAATTGTAAGATATAAACTATACAATCCTGATTTTTTTAACCCGGAATTCTTACTTTATTTCTGGCAATTGCCTCGCAATTGATGAATCAACAAATTTTGGAAAGACACTGGGCAATTGTAGATGTATGATGCTTCATTGGTCACAGGGGTTGTTCATATGCAGCAGTGCCATAGACTCAAACTCTTACAAACAGCTGAGCTTTAGTGAAAGAACCGATGGCTATATATATTTCTTCAATTACCTATGCCGTAATTCTCTAGCCTGGCAAACCAGACCTATCAAGATGTTAGGTCTGGGAACTCACAATTGGCATACCTCAATCTGGGGGCGGGATAAAAGGTTGTCTTTCAATATCCCTCTGCACGCCATAGGATAGTGCTAACCAACCAGAGCGATGATGGCTGTGGCTGAGCGAGTCCCATGCGTTTTCCCCATGGTTTTCCCTCCAGCAGAGCAAGTTGCTATATTAAACTTTTGCCTTATCCGGTCGTCAAAACTCTGAACACATCTTCCTTTTTAAGAATGACTTAAGTTACGTTCTTAACTCCAAGTCATCCGAGTCGCGGCCAAAGCCGAAATCGAAAGACCGCTGTTCGCCAGCTGCGTCTTGTTTGTTTTAAAGTAGCAGGGAAATCACCTATGGAAATACTCTATGGAAAGTAACTCTGCCGTCATTGTGTTAAGCCCGCCACCAACTCTATACACAATGTGATTGGCCAGACCAGAGTTTGGATTGTCCACTTCGAAAGTCAACGGAGAGTTGCTAGACCACACTTTGCAGCAAAATAATTTTTGCTGCTGCTAGGGTGCTTCTAGATTTCTAGGCTAGTAATTCTCACTTTTTTTCTCAAATTGCGAGTTTATATGTTGCGATTTATAACTCGCAATTGTGACTTTAAATTAAACAATTCTGAGACAAAAGTCAGAATTGCAAAATGTACACTCACAATTGCTAGAAAAAAAGTCAGAATTCTGAGATAAGTCACAATTACCTTATTTATTCCAAGACATATGTTTAACGCACTGTTTAGATCAGAGACAACCTAGGCTACGGTGAATAATTCATATGAAGTGCAATAATTAATAAATATACATTATTTGACATTTTATAATGTGAGTTAAATATCTAAAGTTTTCTTCTGGGCTATTATGAGACGTGTTTGAAGTTTGCTGTCATTTGCTTAATTTTTAATAGAGCTACATTTGATAAGGAGATTAATATGATTGCTATTCTCTAATGTGCCCTGTACCTGAACATGGCCTAATCGATCCCGCTATCAAAACTATTGTTTATACATAAAGGGAAAATTTTAACAATTGTTGTCGGGGCAAAAGCCCAAGCAACCCCCATGCGCAGCGCCGCCACTGACAACAACTCACTAGCCAATTTAGTCCAAGGTCCGGCACTTCTCACATGCTGTGTGACTGGAGCCTGAGGAGACAAGGCCTCTACAGGGAGAACGGGTTGGCTTTTTAAATGGATGTCAATGGAGGAGAGGCTTCAAAACACTGAATTCAGTTCGCTGACTTTTGTGAGGCCATTCTTTTTGGTTATTTTAGGAAATTACAATGAAATAAATGCTGTTTTATAAGAGAAGGCACATCATTTTGTTTCTATTTCTATATTAGTTTTATTTTTATCATACCTGTGTTTTTATTGTACAGAAAATGTGTACAGAAAATGTGCATAATATACTCGGTTCCGTCTACTACAGAAAAAGTTAACAGCTAGTAGGCTTTTTCAACATACAAGCCTTCATTGGCACGTCTATGTGGTTCTTTGTCTCTAACAACAATGCTTATGTTTGTGATGCAATGAGTGAAGTCATTGTATGATGCTTTGTAGGGTGCTGTCAAAGTCTGTCATCACTGGAGTAAATGTGAACCAAAATGGCAGTTTGGTGCATTTAAATCTGCTGTTATTGAAGGTTGTTGCTTGTTTAAAAAAAAACAACAAACAAACAAAAAAAAACAATTATCCTGCATTGTGAAATGAAATTGTGATTGCTCTTGATATTGCCATACTCAGGAAGTTTTGGTGAGTCAGTTAATGAAGGAGACTGGCAAATCAGGTCTTTGAGTCTCAGGTCCCAATCGTCTTTGACCTATTCATCTAATTTGACTCTTTGTTAATACTGAATTTGTTTAATTTGCATTAATTGTTTCAATCAGAGTTTGGAGAGAGATTTAGGCTCATGAGGATTCTGAAACCATTTGCTGGACTACTTTGAGATCACATTGATTGTTTTTTTTTTGTTTGTTTGTTTTTTCCACAAAAATAAGTGTGTAGGTGCTGCATATAGCTTCAACAACTCTGAAGAAGCAAAGTGGCATTGAACAGCTAAAATTTCCTGGACTTCACTTTATTTTGGGGACAAAATAACCCTAAAATGAGCCTCCTAAAATAACCCTCTGGAGAGATAATCATACTCTTTTCGCACTGAGAGGTGAGAAATATGTCTGTCCTACATGGCCTTTACTCATACAGAAGCAAAGAGTTTTTTTTTTTTTTTTTTTTCTATGACACTGTTGCCCAGTCTGAGAAGAAGTCTAAAAGATACCTGGCTGGTGTCTTTCACCAGCTGTGTGCTATAACCATTATGACTCAGAAATGGATGTTGCAATTTTTTTCTGTGATTTGCATTGATGAATCATAAAGTGTGGTCTGTTTTAAATTGCAGTCTGTTACAATTTCTGTTTTGGGGTGGGTCTTGGTCTGTTCTCCTCACCTCAAGCCTTCCTGGATTTATACCACCTTGTCCATTTTGACGACGATAGCCTGTTTGTGATAGCCTGGATGCAGTCCTCTGGGATGTTTATGAGGAATGATGAGTATGTCGACTGGGTGCTGCTCCAGAATGGAAACCCCTGAACCATCTGCAAGAGAGGTTCATCCGTCCCAGCCAGAGATGGGCACTCGAGACGCATTTTAACCTTTTGAGCGGTACTGTCTCATATCTGGGATTCTTATTTCTGTGCCTCTGAGAGTACGGTCCCACATATGGGATTTAGAATGAACAGTGACGTGACATAACTGCCAGATTAAAACTGTGCTTTCGCACGTCAGAGACGGACACGCTCAGCACTTGTCATATATCACAACTATTTGCAGTGTTTCAAACACATGATGTTTAATTTAGTTTTCAGACATTTAAATACACATAATCACTAGTAAAACAGTACATTTGGAGTTTGTAAAATATACAGTAGGTAGACAACCAGAATGTGGTTTTTACTGCCGCAGTTTTACCGCGGCGGTAAAAGTTGAGGTGTATTTGCTACCTTTGGCCGCTGAGAGGCGCTACAATCACAGACTTTGAAAAGTGTCCATTTTTTGTGTAATTTACAGCTGCGCGGGCTCTTTCAGAGCGATTGAAAGTTGGTAGCAGATTATTTCAAGTGAAACGTAGTTAAATTAATTAATTAACCACAATACTGAAATTAAATAGAAAAACCTATTAAAACCTTAAAACCTTAAAACAATAAAACCTTAAAACATTGCAGTTGAAACATATTAGGCCACATCAATGAGGCTTTACAATCGTATAAGACATTAATGCATTAGCAGTCTAACGATAGCATCATCTGCAAATTCATAGAGCCTCCAAACGACGTGAGATCGAATCTCGTCACATGTTGTTGGCCGACAGCTTTTATGTTTTACCATTCTTGAAGCTTAAATAGGTGTTTATTAGCGAGTTTATTAACTGTTTATTTACGTAAAGTGTCCGACATAATTTGCCACTTCTCATTGAGAGCTGAGGTCGCAGATAAATTCAAGGTTAACATAGCCTGTACTTGGGGACGGGTGGGACATGTCCCCACCACAGGGTCAATATTGTCCCCACCACTTTTGAAATCTTAGCTAACAGCATTCGTTTAATTCGTTTGTTAAATTAGAGGCGATCTAGCGCTGAAATGTGTTGTCTTCACTCGGACGCGCGCTGCAATCCGTTGTGGAGGTTTCATTCGTTCCGGTGAAATCACAAATCAAAATACACACAACCCCTGCTTCTCTGGGTTCTAATCCGCACTCGTATTGAATACTGTGGAGGGGGGATGTTTTTTTCTGTTTTTTTTTTAATTCTACATGGAACCCCATTAAGTTTTATTTTCTATATTTTTTACATAACTGCTTTTGAAGATGTAAATTCAGTCAATCTGCTGAAAGAGATTTGTTCCTTAGTGTAAAATGGAAATGCATGGTAATTTTATGTGTAACAGAGTTTTGAACAAATCTTTCTGCATTAATAGCCTTAATAAAATATAACTACAATAGTCCATGTTTGATCAGAACTTCGAACCCATGTCTTTGTAATGGTAGATAGTATGCCAATGTTCTACCATTCGACCACGTCTTTACTCACATTTAAGGAGGAGCCCAAAAATATATTTTTGCAGTGTGTGTTCGCTCAAATGAGCAAGAAAAGGTTTTGTCGTTAGCCTATTGTGAATGTAGTCCTGGGCTACTTTTCATCACATGAAAAAGGAGACCTTTACAGTTTTAAAAGATTTTATTATAGCTGTTATTAGAAAAATAAATAAATTTAAGTGAGCACCGCCGTGTTTGTCGAACAATGTATTAAGGCCACTGAAACGTGCATATCTCAATACAGGAGCAGAAGCGCTGGTTCAGATTTTATTAGGCTATTTGTTGTTTAAACGTGCATGTTGCATATTTAAAAAAATATATACACATATTTGATATTGTCTATTGAAGCTAAATAGCATTGATTACTATGGAGGGGGGAAATACCCCACCGGCAAATCGCAACTTGCTTAGCTTGGTTATGTTTTTTTTTTTTTTTTTTTTTTTATCTACATGGAATCTCATTAAGTTTTCTTTTCTTTTTTTTTAACATAACTGCTTTTGAAGATGTAAATTCAGTCAATCTGTTATAAGAGATTTGTTCCTTAATGTAAAATGGAAATGTAAGGTAATTTTATGTTTATGCGGGATTTGAAACAGTGTCATCAAAATGATTGAACCAATGTTCTACCACTCGACCACAACTTTTCTCACCGAGAAAAGCCCAGAAGTTCGGTTGTTCAGCAGTCAGTGTGCGCACGTGAGAGAGAAGCGCTCTTCAGTCTCTCATTCCTCAATAGCGTCATTGAAAGCACCCAATTTATTTTCGCTGAATGCGAGATAGGCCTATTTTAACTTTTGATTAATAAAATGTTCTGCTATAAAAGTTTATATTCTAGTTAAAGCTATTCTATTTAAAATGTAGGCTACTTTTACATAATTACGTTTTGCTTTCGCCAAATGGCCCTTTGCGCCACCTGGTGGTCATTTCACAACCGACTTTGAAATACGGCTGGTTTATTTTTGCTGCGGTAGATTTACCGCGACGGTAAACAACATTCTGGTTGTCCACCTACTGTACACAGATGTCTATGGAAGCAGCAATAACTATCTATTCAAATATAATTTGCTCACGTGTGTGATTCATATCAGATACAGTACTGTAAATGTTACTTGATTTCTCCTCCTTGTTCATCGGCCACTTTCTTACATGTATTTTTGGGAGAAACTGATTAATTTTCATGCTGTAAATCTGACTGACAGGACTCTAGGCTGTGGCACAAACAAACATGGCTGAGCCCATCCATATTATAGATCAAGATCAAGATTATATATAAAGGTTTTCAAACGACAAAACAGACTCACTTACACATATTTAAAAATCTGAATATCAGATAGTTTTTGACATGGCAAGCATTGTAATTTTGTGATGCTAATTTTATTCTGCAAAATATACTATGATGAGGTTGGCTACCTTTGATTAGGCTATTCTCGCTAGAAGACTACAACCATGTCTGAAATCACTTACTCTTATGAGTAGGTACCTATTTTGCTACTGACATATGGAACTATCCCAGGAAAACGGAATGTCTGGTCATCTTACTGATAAGATTTTCTTTTGCGTTTAAATTGTTACACAAATCGTGTGTGTGTGTTGTATGAAGCGGCTTTCTCTTCTGTGCAAATTGCCTCTCTTAGTTAGACATGGCTAGACATTTTTTTTTCTTTGCTTGATTGAACAGGGGGCCTACTATATGCTAAAAGCTATATGCTAATATGCTAAATCCTAACATTGTGTGATTTTATTTTATTTTTTGTCATGGATAGAAGCATGATAGTCAAGTATATTTATATAGAGCTTTTCACAATATAGATTGCATCAAAGCAGCTTCACAGTATCAATCAAAACATAATTACAATATACATTTTTTATTGGAAAAACATCCACGTTTGGTAGAGCTGATCAATGGGGTTAATGATGGTTAATTAATCTGAATATCCCCAGCTGACACTACCTTTTGAAACTGTCTGATGCCGAAACGTCACATCCACGGACCGCCCACTGGCTGTGTAAAATAAGATAATAATACATTTAGTCGTGGTTCGCTTCGCAATGACACAGTATTTTTTTAGAACGAACCTAAAGATAAAAAAAAACAAAGCAATTTTGATTGGTTAAATAATTTAAATATCCCCAACTGACCAATCCAAAGGCAACAGTGGCAAGGAACTGAAAAACTCCATCAAGTGACCAAATGCTGGCCTAAAATTCCATCAGGTGACCCAATGGAGAAAAAAAGAAAAGAAAAAGAAAATAGGCTTGACAGAGTCCAACCACGAACGCCGTTCATACAGTTCAGAAGTTCGCCTGAACTTCATACAGTTCAGCTCTCTTGGCACGTTGTTTGTGGTTCGACTTATCAAGACTGTTTTCCAAAGATGGCTCCTGCCTGTATACACGAAGTGGACTGTCTTTATAAAGTGTCATCTTATTAAACAGTCTGTACACCCACAAAAAAAGGGACCAAGTGTGTTATTAGGGACCTAGATGTTATTAGACCAAAGGTTCATTTTGCGCCGGAGTTCTCCTTTAAGGGAAGTGTTCCCAGTTCTGGCTGACCTAATCTATGCAGCCTAACATTGAATTCTAGAAGTCTATAATGTATTATGCCAGGGCTAAGAGATGTGTCGTTAATCGAGCTTTGAACTGACAGACTGCGTCTGCTTTCCTATAATGGTAGAAAGACTATTATATGGTTTTGGTGCTAAATAGACAAAGGATTTACCACCAGCAGTCAATTTTGATATTCTAGGTATTATTAACTGACTGGAATCTTAGACGTGAATGACTACAGTATAATGGGTTAAGAGCTCGCTCAAGTATTGCAGAGCTAAACCATTTAGTGGTTTGTAAGTAATCAACAATATTTTAGAAATTTATACAATTTTTAATAGGCAGCCATTCAGTGTTTACAGAACCGGGTAATATTGTCACACTTCCTGGTTCTGGTAAGAACTCGAGCTGCTGCATTTTGTAATAGCTGCAGTTTGTTTATAAAGCGTGCAGGGCAACCACCCAGTTGAGCATTACAATAATCTAGTCTTGATGTCATAAACGTATTAACTAATTGTTCTGAATTTGTCAATGAGAGCATATGATGTAATTTAGAATTACTAGTCATTCAATTTTTAATTTCAGCTATGCATTTCATTAATTTTGTGAATTAGATTTTGAAGAAATTTAGAGCTGAGTATCATTGGCATTACAGTGTGAAACAGTGAAAGCTAATTCCATGTTTCCTAATGATGGTGCACAGCAGGGTTCAGATAGTAGCGTTTATGCTTAATCAAATGAACCACACTAACAGAGCAATCGCATCAGAGTTGATTTTAACCAAACAAACCTGCGAAGTATGGACATACCTTTAAAGAAGTTGAGGTTCTTAGTAACAAGTACACTAGATAATTTTGTAAAATAATCAGTAGTGTTAGCTAATAAAAAAAAATCCCTCTTTGGCTAATGTACTTTCAAGATGGAGGGGCAACATGGCGACCGAACAGTAGAACCCCTTACCCCTATGTATTTTCAAAGGCATATTATACACTCAAGATAATATTTTATTACTCGAACTAATTAAATATACATTAATGAGCACATATATTTTTCAAAGAACTAAGTGTTTTTAGCTAAGAATAAACCAAAAGAGTTACACAGTGTAGCTTTAAATAATTTATGGTAAAATAATACAACTTAAACATATACAATATATTTATTGTTATTATAAAACCATTTTATTAACTATTTTACTATAAAAGAGACCTAAAATACCACACAGGGATTGCTCAGTTGCCTGCAGTAAAGCTGCATGTGAAATATTATGTGATCATGGAAAAAGTATTGTTGCAAAAAGTACAGCCCTTGTAACTTACTGGAAAAAGTTATGCAGCTTGACCAGATTTATCCGGGAAATATTTCCAGAATAAGCAATTTCTTTCCAATAGATAAAACTCTTGGATAAGTAATGCGAGCATGAATCCATCTTTAAGATAAAACTGTTCATGACAATGTTTGGCTTGTTGTCAACATTGTATTTGACCTGTCATATAATCTTTAATAGAATGCTTTATGATGGTATTCGTTCTATGAAATATTCAGTGGCATGACACTACAAATATTTGGAAAATACAGCTGGATCGAGAGAAAAAGGTCTAATACAGAAAGTGTGTAACAAAAATGAATGTTGAGTAAAGCCTGAAGGACAGTGTAATCTCATGCTCACCTGTTTACTGACCACATCCTTATCTCACAGCCATAGAGTGCACTGCATCCCAAGTGCTATGCTGTACCAGATGAGCCACTAGGGAATTGTTTTGCATCAGAAAAAATTAAATAAAATCTCTATTTGCAGAGTTGGTTATGTAATGCAAACATTAAAATGTACATTGACCTAAAGGATTATTAGGAACACCTGTTCAATTTCTCATTAATGCAATTATCTAATCACATGACAGTTGGTTCTATGCATTTAGGGGTGTGGTTATGGTCAAGACAATCTCCTGAACTCCAAACTGAATGTCAGAATGGTAAAGAAAGGTGATTTAAGCAATTTTGAGCGTGGCATGGTTGTCGGTGCCAGAGGCCGGTATTTCGCAATCTGCTCAGTTACTGGGATTTTACACAAAACCATTTCTAGAGTTTACAAAGAATGGTGTGAAAAGGGATCATTTTTAATCATTTTTAAATAAATAATTGCATTTTGTATAAACCAGTTATTTAAGAGTTGTCAGTGGTTCATAAGATTACTTAGAATGTGTAAGTAAATGATTAATAAACTATTTAAATGTGCATTCATACATCTTATCATTCAGACATAGTGATGGTTACTTAGTGTGTTAATAAATGCTTTATTAACATGTATTTATGCTGTAATTCAGGGTTACTTCGGGTAGTTATAAAGCATTTAGTAGTGGTCAGTTAACTATGTGTGTGAGCTCATCTAAAGTGAGGACTATTAATGCAGTGTAAAGCATTTATAAAGGAGATTTAAAGGCTGTTTAATATTTCTTTGTTCTGTATCACTGTGTTGTGTTTGTTACATTTTACTGTTTAGAAGATTGATCTCCTTTAAAGTGGGGGTTGACTGTTTTTTTTTCTTTGCATGATTGTGTTTATGGGGTGCAATTTAACGTATCCGTGGTTTTTCTTTTTTTAAAAAGTCTTATTTTTCATAAACTTAACTCTTAATAATGGTTTCTGAATGATAATTTGCTATTTTTTTTTAACTTCATACACGTTTGTTTTACACAATAGCGTCTGACTGGCAACAATAGCAACTGACTGGCTACTAATGTTAAACACAAACAATGTTGGCAAGTTTATACGTTCTTGATCAAATCGAAAATAAAGACATAAAGCATATATACATGAAAAATACGTTTAAAACATTAGTACTTACACAAAATTCAGGTCCATAATGTTTGTACATGTTTGCCGTAGACACAAAATAGCATAATAGTGGCTATAAAGCCAGCGCTGGCATTTGAAAAAAAAATAAAGCACAAGGCTACGTCTGGAATTATACATGCAAATACATTTAAAATGATTAAGTCTTAGCCTACTTACAGGTTGTGGCCCAACAACTGCTGCCTCTGGTTTTAAAGTTGGAACTGCTTCATGTTTTAGAAACAGTTTCTTGTTAAATCCGGTGTTGAATTCTATGGAGTATTCTGGAAGCTGTCTTCCGTAAATGCGCAGCACAGAGAGCTAGATTATGATCATCACTTTCAGGAATATAATCAAACATAAATTGTATCCATTGTTGTCGAAGTATAGTGTCTGTGGGAAGCTCAAACACAGAAGACCTGACAGCTGGGTGAACACAACTCATCTCGACGTGCCGCAGAAATTTCGCACATGCCCTTTCCTGCATATTCCGGAGTAGAGCTCCTGCACGGGCCTCAAATCTAGGCCCTAGCCCGGCCCTGGCCCGAGACGTCCAGGCCCTAGCCCGGCCCGTGTCCGACAGCTCATCAGAATGATCAGCCCGAGTCCGACCCGAGCCCGTTCATTTAAAAAAAAAAAAAAAAAAAAACACCTTACACCGCCTGCCCTATGTTGCAGTCATTTAAACAGATATGTTTTGTCCTCAATGGCAAAGTAGTTACCGTTTAGTTTATTTTCATTTCTTTATAAAGTTAATTAAGACAAATGTTTCTTTTTATTTTATTTTTTTATGACGACCAAGCACCCGACAGCGAGTTAAACATGTTTGATCCATTTATAGCCTCTCAAATCAACACTTTACTTGGCTACAATAAAATCCATAGATATAAAACAACTTAAGCATATCACACAGACAGTTAACATTAGTTTAAACGTTTGTTAAACGTTTATTGTCATTTTTGAAAAGCTGAGGCAAACTGCTCTGCTGCTCAGTCGCAACAGCGCTCGTAAATGCATTTACAATACAATACAATACAGAGAATGCATTGCAATCTAAACAAAATCAAATAAATTACATTAAAAACAAACATGCAGGTTATCTTACCTCAAAAATCAAGTCTTCACTAGAGAACATGGCCATTCGTATTTCCAATAGTTTCCAACAGACTCATGAAACTAAAGTCCAATCAAACAAAAAACAAGACAACCTCCTAACATGGCTAAAAACAGTCTCTCACAGAGCATCGTGCAGAAAAAGCACAGCATCCACTGTGGAAAGTTTTAATCCAGTCATACTTTTTCCAGCTGCGCTGAAGTCACGTTCACTACTTCTGCTGCTGGCGGGACACTAACAACACAGAACGAGCCGGTCGCGCGGATCGCGCTGCCGGGAAACCTGTGTGCGCGTGTGCGTGAGCAGACTGTCAGTCATAATGTCAGTATGATAGGTTATAAAACGTCTTTCTATGTTTGCTTTTCAATAGTCATCTTCTCATATTTTATTTTAATTAATATCTAAAATAGGCTATAAAAAAGATAAGCCTAAAACAGGCCCGAGGCCCGGCCCGCGTGTGAACTATGACGTTAAAATTGGCCCGAAGCCCGGCCCGAGGAGTGTAAATAAGTCGGGGCCCGTCGGGCTCGGGCTGAAATGCAGGCCTCTATTCGGAGGGAGGGGTTGATGCAAATGTGTAGGTTAGTGACGTACCATAACCTAGCGTGTAGTCCCAATCGAGTCTGCAATTATTTTGATTTTTAAAAGACGATATCTCTGCTTACACTAAACTTTCAGCGCTGCAACTTTGCAGATACTGTTCATGCACCAACAGCAACATTACACACTATTTAAAATCAAAAAAGTGAAATCGTAGTCAACCCCCCCCCCCTTTAAATCTCCTTTATAAAGGCTTTACAAAGCATGAATAGTCCTCACTTTAGATGAGCTGACAAACATAGTTAACTGACCACTACTGAAATGCTTTCTACCTACTTGTATTTACTACATTTACTTAGACATTCTAAGTGATCTTATGATTTACTGACAACTCTTAAATAACTGGTTTCTAAATAATGCTATACTTCGTTTAGAAATTATGAATTGATCATTAACAAAGTATGAAAATACAATTATTAAACGCATTATAGATATGCTTATAGATCAAGAAAA
Source organism: Hybognathus amarus (assembly GCA_030378365.1). Taxonomy (NCBI): domain Eukaryota; kingdom Metazoa; phylum Chordata; class Actinopteri; order Cypriniformes; family Leuciscidae; genus Hybognathus; species Hybognathus amarus. The sequence goes on from JAQIUQ010000408.1 coordinate 369,711, forward strand.
AAACATTTATAGCTGTATTTATAAACTGCTTATTAATTTCTTATGCTTTATAAATGATGAATTAACTGTTTATTCATGCTTAACAAATGATTAATAGCGTGCAGTTATTATAAAGTGTTACCGCATATTTCACTAAAAATATTAAATTCATTGTATCATAGACTAAACAATTAAGGGGATTTTACATGATTTATTCAGGTAGATTCTATGAAAAAATCGAAGCTTTAACTGCTCAAAAATATTATGTTATTTTTTATTAAATAGCAGTTCAGCAATTTTACAGTTTATGCAAGGGAACTCATGCTTATTCTCTTGGGGACGAAGCATGAGTTCCCTTTCAAAGGGGACGTCTCAGGCTACGCATGCAACCATGGTTACATGAAAAGAGAACAACACGCCATGCTTCCTGCTATCCCTTTGCCTTGTTTCCGGTATTCCTGCACACGTCTCCTTCAGATAAGAAGTGGATGACGTATTTCACAGTTTCCCTTTTATAATCACTGTCGCACTTGTGGTGACGTCACAGGCTGCCGCCCTGCCAATGTCAAGTTCATTGCTGTGTTTAGACTCATTCTCCAGTCCAGACAACAGACACACCAGAGGCATTTCCCCATAAGCGCTCTCTAGGGGATGCAACCATGTTAATTTCATATAAAAATTCAGTCCTTTTTATTTTTATTTTTTTAAAGCAGAAAGGGGAGCTTTAATGTTTGTGTATTGGAGAGATTACAGTAATAAAAAGAAGTATATTTCTTCTTTGACGGAACATCAATAGAAATAAATCAAAGACTTTGCTATCCTTTGCGCTGCTGTATTTAATCACTGTCTGCCCAATGCTTTTCCAAGCACTCACAGTAAGTGTCCTGCTCAGTGTGCACCACAACAACCACAATTTGGAGTTTGGGAATCTGGTTGCCATTTCTGCACTACAAGTGATGCACCTTTCATAATAAACATAGCTTTCAGATGAGGATGTCGATTAATGCAGTGTCAACAGCCTTGTTCATTATAATGATAGTGTAGCTTTTGTCATGCCATTCCGAAGCCTGCTTGCAGTGCAGGCGATGTGTGTAACATTTCTTAAACCATTTCATTATGCAAAGCAAAAGTATTCAGGATATGTAAATATTTTCATCACTGATTGTCTGGTCAAATTTTGAAATGCTCAGGCTGCATTTAACAGCAAATGCATAAAACATGTTGAAGGCTTAAAGAGCCAAAACAGACAGTTTAACACAAAATGGAGTGATAAATCCAATGTCCGATGTTGAATTTACTTACTGTGTAAGTAGACAGTTGCAGCATGCAAACCCAAGGAATATTACTGAACTGGGAGGCCATTGCTCATGAGGAATGCAACTAAGATGCCTCAAAAACTCTGCCAGAAGCTGGTGTCTTGTTATAGATGTCATTTACAGCAGGTCATAACAGTAAAAGGGTGTTCTGCTATGTACTAAAGATGCTTGCAATGAAGGGATTGAATAATTTTGAGACTGTGGAAGTCATTAAAATTTGCATTTTCAGTTGAATTCAGGGAAACCACTTGAAACATTTGCTGTTGAGCAATTTCAATTACTTTTCTTTGATTTGTTCATTGCAAATAGCTTAAAGTCTGAAGTAGATTGTGCTAATAAACCTGATTTGCAATGGGTGTTGAAATGATTTTTAATTACAACTGTAAATCCTGCTTCTTAACTCTCTTTGCTGCAACCAATGTCACATGGTGGAGTTTTCCTAAACATTTTTTGAGAAGTATTTCTGTAAAAGGTTATAGCAGACATTGAGAAAGCTCTAGTCAAGCCTTTAAGTTATGTTTATGATAATGCTGCTCATGTCAATAATTTAAACTATGACAATATTAAATTGTTTACATTTATTTCAAAGTCAAATTATTTCTTATTCCTTCTAATGGTGCCTGATTAATTTATATATATATATATATATATATATATATATATATATATATATATATATATATATATATATATATATATATATATATATATATATATATATATATATATACAACTGTGGTTTTACAGATGTTTTAAATGTGGCTTTGAAAATGAAATATCTGTATCCAAGATCAAACCCAGGCTCTGGCGAATGAAGATTTGACACAGAAGGCATCAGTCTGTCTGTCTTAGCCTTGCTAAATTTGCCTAGGCCTATACTTTTGTGATGTCTGCATACTCCATATACATTGGAACTCATTTTTTCATGCTAGTTTTTTAACAGAATATTATTGTTTTTATTTAGAACTGCTCTGGAAGCAGCATTATACTATATAATGCATCTGTTTGGATTAATTCTGTTCTTTCATGTCTGAGCTATAAAGTTTTTGGTCAGCTATAAAGATTTTGGTCAGATTTGGACTAGTGAAAAACGGAATGCAATTTATTTCAAAAACTGAGACTACTGTAATGGTTAAAGACTTCATGTAAGATGTAGAATGATATCAGCATGAGGGAAGTGTTTCATTTCTTACAACCAAAAGAAAACTGGTGGTTGGGCTATAAATTTGGTCCTAGAATCCCCAAAGTTGGTATTATTCAGGACCACCACAATCAATGTACAATATTTCATAATATAATGTATTTTTCACAATATTTATTGCATAATATTATACAATATTTCATAATATTGTATAATAATATCCCCCCCCCCCCCCACACACACACACACACACACACACTTTCCTCTGTACTGTTAATAGGGCTGCCATAGACTCCAATTTAGGAAGAATGGCCTTTGGGCTTGGCCTCTAATTAAGTAGCACCACAGTGGCTCCCATGCTACACATTTTGAATAGCCTTGAGTATTCCACAGCTTGTCCAATACTTGAAGGTACTGAAAATTGAAATCTTTATTACGATAAATCCTTATCGTTTTGTAGTTTACTTCCTAGCCTGGGAAACACAGCCTAGCCATCAGGAAGAGAAAGATGTGGACAAATGTTCTGGTCTTATAGAATGGAGCTCTGTCATGAATGCTGTTCCATAGCAGACCAAGAGAGTTGCCACTCCATGATTGATGCACTTGTACTGCAAGTCAAGAATAGCCGGGGCTTGCCGAGCCATGTGATGGATATACCAATATATTGTGACTACACCAATGGTTGTCACCAGGGGTGTGCCCACCCTTTATGACGATGATGAATGTTTCACCTGGTGGCCAATTCAGGATTCACTCTGTAAACTATTTTTGGGAGGGTTCAATTTAAGGAGAGAGTCTTCCTCCAGGAAAAAAAAGACCATTAGATCTAAAATAAAAATGTGAAGGTACCCAAGAGCTCATGACAAATCCAAGTTCGAAGGTGGAAAAAAAAAAGAGACATAAAGAACTGGAACTGATGGAACTGTATTGTAAATGTTACCACACTAATATTATGTACGTTATATATAAGTAGAGTATGCCATTCTCAACGCGTTCTCATCCTTTAGCGTCACATAAAGCGCTTTATGACAAAACGGCGTTATACTACGCGCATGGTACCCTTTATCGTTTATATAACACGCGCTGTGATGGTTAGGTTTAGGTGTGGGGTAGGTCAGGGTGACGTCTCATGTTACGCTAAAGGATTTATGACGCCTTGAGTTCACGTGTTATATAAACGATAAAGGGTACCATGTGCGTCAGTATAGCGCCCGTTTTGTCATAAAGCGCTTTATGTGACGCTAAAGGATGAGAACGGGCTCGCCATTCCATACTACCTGAAACACTGTAACCTTTTTTTTTTTTTGAGGATAATTTGTTTTATTCTTTGCTACTGTCAAATGTAAAAAATAATAATACAAAAAAAACGTAGCATAATATCAAAAGATGAAATTGAAGTCTGTAAATTAAAAAAGCTAACCCTATTGAAAGATAAAATGATTCTTTAAAAATTGCATTTTTAGTTACTATTTGGAGATGTGTGCTTTATTAATTTCCTTGTGTAGAAGGATATTTGATGTTGTTGAACTTAACATGTCGTCCATATTGCCCTGGAATTTTAAAAGTAAAATGTGGACTAAATGAAGCTAACTATGGGAACAGCATTGCAACTTTCAAAAGATCACAGTGGTAACAGATTTCAGTTTCCGCTCATCTCATCAACTGAAGTATTACTTTTTCTTTTCAACCCAAATCCTCACACTTTTTTACGGGCGTCAAGTTTTTGTGACTGAAGACTAACATTCTACTGTTTAATGTTTTTTTTTCTTTATTCTTTTTCATAATTTTATAATGTATTTTGTGAAGTCAGAGTATGTTGTACTGTACATGTTTGCTAGGCAGAGATATGGAATGAGATAAACTTTGCATACAAATATGTTTTGATTCTTTACAAGGAAAGGAATTTTTTCAACTGATGCAAATGTACCACAAATGTATACACCAGGGCCGGAGTGGGACTCATTTTCAGCCCTGGAGTTTCATGCCTTAGACCGGCCCACTTTAGATCATAACTGACTATATTAAAATAATGTAATTAAAACATCTGTATATAAGCAATAGTGCACTGTTCTGTACAGCCTTGTAATTCATTGTATTTAAAAAATATATATAATTTTCTATTCAGTGCAATAGCCGTACACAGGGTTTTATAAATACAGAGATCCCAAAAGTGATCTTGCTAGCAAGGCTGTAACCAGGGTCTGAAAATTTGTGAGGTCCAGGGTGTTTAAAGAATTGTGCTATAATAATGGTTAGGCTATTGGACCCACATTTCCCCATGGACATGAAGCTGCATCCCTTTAGTGAGCATCCCTTTTTTTAAAGGAATTTGCTATATATATATATATATATATATATGTATTTTGTATATTGTTTTGGATAGTGTTAGCCTACATTTCTTTCAGATAATAACGAATGATCATTGCGTTTGTCTAACAGAATGTGGTAGCTTTATGCAATTACAGTTTGTCTATAAACTTTTTTTTATGTAAAAAAAAACGCAGACAGAAAAATTTTGCCAGATATTGCTACGAAAAACAAGCAAAATAAAAACAAAATAATAATTAAAATAATCCAAAATTAGTTACAAAGCTTGTGTTTTGGAAATAAGATTAATATGTCACTAACACTAAATGCAACTTTCCACTTTAATAACTTCCTAAAGTGTCACATTAAATCAGAAAAAAAGGGCCAGGAGATTACTGCACCTTTCCATTAAGGGGATCTGGCAATACAGAGGCTGCACTCGCGCCCTCATTCACAACGCGCTCTTAAGCCCGTTCACTGCGCTATAGCTTCTCGCAGCAACATGAATAGCAAATACTCATGAGAGGTGGTTTAAACATGCCTAATTAATCATTAAAAGAGCATGAAATTTAATTTTGAATGTAATAAAATGACCGAGGTCCGAAGGTCCAAGCTGACCTCACATCTGTGTTAAATAGGAATCCATTGTAATAAAGTTATTCTCATTCTGGGCACAGTATGCAATATAGGCTATTCTCTTCCTGCTTCTCCTTCTCTCGTTCTTCTCTCGCAGTCTCTTTGTCTTTACCTGTAAATCTCCCCTTCCCGAAGTTGATATTTGGTTGATAGTCTTTGCAAACTGATTATTTATGTCGGTCGTTTAAAACTTATAACGTAAACAGCTGTTTAGTTTAGCCACTTGCATCTTATTATCTCGTAAGACGTCGCGTTATGGTGTGTTCACACCGAACGTGAATTTGAATCCTTTGCGCGAGTAAATTACATACAAAGTCAATGCAAAGACGCGAATAGACGCATCATTCGCACCGGGCGTTGTGAATGACGCGAATTGGGTGACGCGTTTTGCCGCGAACGTCTTCCGCGCAAGAAAATTTTAACTCGAGTGGAAGATTCGCATGACGCTTTGTTGCGCCAGCCAATCAACGAAGAGCTAATCGATACGTCAGGTCTATCACTGTTGTCCCAGAGCCGTTACGGCTCTGTGTTGTCCAAAATGGAGGAGATGCTGATTGTTGCCATCTGTGGGTACCCTGAAATATATGACACCACGTCATATACCTCCTGGAGAAGACGGTGAAATTCGCTGAGTTGAGTTCGCCTCTGAATGGTGCTGTAAACCCAGACACGTCGAGCGTTTTCGGCTTTCCTCCGTTTCCACAATACGTACAGAGCAGCAATATCTTTTACTTCAGACATGTCGATTCAAACTTATGCCAGAAAGAAATTGTGCTGTTGTTTTTTTTTTTTCGCGAGTGACGCGGACGCGCGAATGGGTTCAAAATGTTCAAGCGTCTAACTCAGACAGCGGTCAGACGCGTATTTGACGCTCTACTTCACGTTCGGTGTGAACGCACCATTAGGATTTGTGCGTGGCTCGCGCTTCTGTGAAAATAAATCCTGCTTTGATCTGTCCATTGCCGACGAGCGGTGTTTGAGTGCTGATGATGAGGTCGGTTCTCGTTGCAATATAGTGGGTATGGCCCTGACTCGTAAGCGCTACTATTGTGCATGTTTTGTATCTAAATGTTTAGAGAAAATAATAATAAAAATATAGTGGGGCTGGGCTGTGACTGGAGCTTATTAGGGAAATCATTCAACCCAGTGCCGTGACAACGCCGGCCCTCCTGCCCAATAAAACAGACTGGCCCACCGGGAATTCTCCTGGTGCTCCCGATTAGCCAATCCGGGCCTGGTATACACAGATATGTGGTTCATAATGATGAAGTTCTTAATGTGGAAAGTGGATTGTACCATAAGCATGAGGGATGCATTCCATTTTAAACATAAACAACATGTGTTTTCTACCTTACAAGATTGTTGTGAAGTCCCAGAGTCCTGTCTATAAGCTCAATACTTACTGTACCACCTCAGAGAAACATAAGGGCATGCCAGGGTGAGAGGAAGGAAAAACATATAATAAAGGTATGAGAGGGTGTGGGAGGAGAAACACAGATAAACCATTTACAGCTGTGGCATGATGGGGTGAGGGAATAGAGAATCTGGAATAAAAACCTCCTCACCTGTAGCCTTATTCATTCATGCTTGTTTCTCTCCTGAAACATTTATAAAAAAAATAATACAATATAGATCTCTTGGCAAAAGTAACTGGTGTAGCTTTCGTGACTCCACAATAATGGGGGAAAGCATGATTTTCAAATCTACAGTGACCTCACCAGCTACATTGCTTTTCTGATTGAATGTCTGTTCAAAGGCTCAGATTTGTCCTCCAGAATCCTCAATGGGATGATTGTATCACTGTAATATCTTTGCCCTTCATTCTCTACATAATAGCAAAGTCTGTGAAGGTTAGGCCAATACTCCTTCAATTGATGTTCACTAGAGCAATTATGCATCTCTTATTTCAAAAGAGCCAAACAAAACACAGTGGGTCATTTCAAGGTGGATTCATTTACTGTACAACTTTTCTTCTTCTTTACAGTACAATCCAACTGAATTAAAGATCAAACTACTGTAAGTGAAGTAATTCACTCTTGAGTCTGTCCGAACATCAGAGTCTAATGACCTCTTTAGACCAACTTGAATTTCTAGCTGGTCAAAACTGGGTTATAGGGTACAAGGGGCTAAAGGTAGCCTGGCATGCTAACATCAGGATGTTAGGTCTGGGAACTCACCATTGACTGGGTTAAACACAGAGAGACGGGATGAACGGTTGTCTTTTAAATTCCTTCTGCACGCAATAGGATAGTGCTACAACCAACCAGAGCAACGAAGAAGGTGACGTCAGTCCGAGCCATCTCGCACATCGTCACACAGAACACATCAAAGTGCGTTTTTTTTCTAAGAAAGCTTAAATGTGTGTTGAACTGAGAAATCAAATTTTCCTTGAGCTTTTGATATCTAAGAGGTCATCATATTATAAGACTATTCTATAAGTTTCTGAACTGAAAACGTCCTTGTTAGTCCAATAAAAGCTTTTATTGACACCAGCCTCAGCAAAAGACTCGTTTTCAAAGTGAGGAACTATGACGTAAAAGAGGATAAAACACCACCCCCACAGAAGAAGAAGATCAACGACGACTGGTGTAGCCCCACCACCCGATTCACGCATTACACGCATAGCTAAATAACATAGGCTTACCTCGTGATTACAAACCAGATTCAAGATAGCGAGCAATACAGAATATTGTGCCGTGCCGGTTTGTGGAAGAAGACAGTCATTGCATATGCTTCCTCTGGATTCCAATAGGACTGCATGGTTAAACTTTATTTTTAATGACGTTCCAGCAGATGAGGTTAAACATTTTCCGGCTGTTTGCTTCATTTCACTGAGCATTTGTTTTCAAAACAATTTCCCCCAAGTTCATTGATGGGTGAGTTGAAACTGCGTTATAATATGCTGTTATCCACTCACAACAGTGGGCATTTACTTCCAGACGAGCGTTTTTCAGCTAGGCTCAAAACTAGGGTAGAAGATAGCCTATTACTTATTTTGATGTTTTTGAATGCAAAAAAAAAACAAGCAAACCCCTTTAACTTTAAATCATCCAGAGTCGTGGCCAAAGCAAATTGAAAGACAGCTGTTCGCCAGCAGCAACAACCATTCTTTGTTTTCAAGTAGCAGTGAATCGTCACATCTCTGTCGTCATTATGTTAAGCCCGCCACCGTTCTCTATACACGATGTGATGGCCTGACTAGAGCTTGTTTTTTCCAGCTCAAAAATCAATGGAGAGTTGGTAGACTACACTTGGCACCAAAAGTGTTTTTTTGTTTTGTTTTTGTTTAGATATCTAAGAAATGTATGAGGTGGCAAGATGGGCCACAAAGTATTGATACAAATATAGCTAGAATAATGTGTTTTTAATAATGCCTAAGGTAATATTTGTTAAAAAAAAATTGGGGGTTAATTTTGGTTAATTTTGATAAATAACTTATTTTTGTTTAATAAATATACTGTTATCAAAATGTTCATTTTAAAAATACAGAAATAAAATTATTTAAAAAGGTAAAGATTCTGAAAGCATGGTAAAGTAAATACGTATTCTGATCCCATAATAATATAATAAAGCTTTACAATAGTAACAAATAAATATTTTTTATTATATATAAATATCATAATTTTAAATATGATGGTTTTATTATAACTAATAATAGATAAAAATATATATATTTTTAAAGCTACACTGTGTAATTTTTACCCCCATCTAGCGGGGAAAAGGTATATGACCATCTAGTGATTATTAGTTTCTGTTCCTCTCAATTTCGATTTTGTTTTAAAAAAAAGGTGGCCAATGTAGTCCAAGATTAACATGGCTTCCAGTTCGACCTCGTCCATGAGTGTTAACTCAAACGTAAACGCGAAAGCGCGAAGCTTGAATTAAAGGTATGTCCCTCTTTGGCTAATGTACTTTCAAGATGGAGGGGTAACATGGCAACCGACATTAGAACCCCTTACCTGTATGCATTTTCAATGGCATATTATACACTCACGGCAATACTTTATTACTTGAATGAAGTAAATATACATTAATGAGCACGTATATTTTTGAAAGAACTAAGTGTTTTTAGCTAAGAATAAACTAAAAGAGTTACATATTGTAGCTTTAAAATAATGGGGTTTAAAATCTCTAGGGGTGGACACCCAATTGATACATGATGTTTACCATCAGAATCTAACCCAGTCATGTCATGTCATGTCTATCTTGAAAACTGAAAGACCTTTGTCTCAAAATTAACATATTTATTTTATTGATTCTCATTCGCTACATACTAAAAAACAACATAAAAAACAAAACAAAAACAAAAAAACATTGAATATTATATCAAATCAGCGCAGAATCAACTTTGCATTGCTATCGTGCGATTGTGTCAAGAATGAAACAAATTTCCATGTCAATAGCGGTTGTTAGAGAAAAGTGTTAAGCTGAATTTTTGTACCTTTTTCTGTAAATGCGGTCAAATGAACCGGTGTATTCGCCTTTAGCTGTTAGTTTGTTTAGACAAGCTCTTTAGCTGAAAATCTGGAATACACTACTCGACTTTAACAATCTGAACAGATTTTAAAACAGTAAGCATCATACACTTGCTGACTTTGTAAATAAATGTAGAAAAAAAAAACTGGGTATCATAAACTAAATGACTTGCATTATAAACACCACTCAGAAACATGTGCTTTGTTGTCAGGAGACACGTATAAATGAAAACATTATCGCTGCATCTGAAATTGAATGCTTCCCTACTATATTGTATTCGAAAAACAGTAGACGAAAAATTCTAAAGTGTGCATTCCCTTGGACACTTTAGTGAAAGCGACACAACCAACAATGTGGCAGATCTAGAACATCATGAATTTCAGAGAGTGTAGACCTACTGTTTTCAACGTGATCGGCAATGTAAATTCAAACTTAAACGTAGTACCTACTCAGGACAGTATGCGATTTTCAGACTTTTTGTGTTAAGGTTTGTGTTCTAAAATCGGCTCAAAATATCAAACATGTTTGACATACTCTGACTTGATGCAATCAGAACTTTGAAGTCTGGGACTATGGTTCGTACACGTATTTCTTTGCACATCTGTCAACTCAAATATGCAAGACTGGCTCTTCTTCTTGGACAACTGAGCTGTCAACTTTTCCAGACTGTAGAATCTGGGCAAAAAAGGGCAAAGTTTGTGTAGTGTATTCCACCCTTAAGTTGATTGACCAAGTTAGTCTTTTGCAAGCTGGGCCATCAGCACATTGGTTTCAGCAGTGTTGTTATTATAGTTTTATAGCATTTATAGTATTTATAGCATTATAGCAGTTTTTATAGCATTTCTCATGGCTATTGGCTTTGAATAAATTTACCTTTGTGGAGCAGCTCACATTCTTCTCATCTCTTGCTCTCCATCTCTTCTCATATGCCAGTCTGAGCATTCAAAGTTATGGTAAAGCCAAAAGGACAAATACTTCATTAACACAGTGAAACTGGAGTCAGTCATTACCTAGTGAGAAATCTGTTTATGGCACGCACAGAGGTACTCATGGTGATGATGGGAAACTACTGTGGTACAAACCTAATCACACCAAGAGAATTACTGAAAGATACTGGGCAACCAAATCGAAGACAACTTAATTTGACAGAACAGGTCCACAGCAGTTAGTTTATAATTATTTTTAACCTAATTTGTGCTACTAAACAATTACCTATATTTTAACTTTTGTTCCATTTTCTGATGTCCACTAGAATCTGACTAGAATGTTAATAAGTTTAAAGGAGCAATACTCAAGAGTAAGACTATTCAGTGGTCTTATGATGGTCGCCTTTAAATGGTTGTTTCGCAAGGTCTTGCCTGCTTCTTCAATAAAAAACGTATCAATCAATGATGGAGATATCTCATTGAAAGCTAGCTGCCTAATGGCCATGATAAAGAAAATAAATAAATAAACCCCTTTAAAAGTACCTGAGAGCAAGCAAGCAGGTAAGAAAAGCCAGTCACTAAGAGGGTACGTTGATATTCTTGTTACTTACATTGAGGATCAACACAGGCCTTGGTTAAGTAATGTTTAAAGTGAGAGCCAAGTGCCTTGTTCATTCTGAGCTAATGCACTCTGGGCCAGAGGCAAACTGGGCCATTGGGAGAAACCGGGAGAATTTTCAGGGGCCTGAGAATTCATTTTCTTTCTTTTTAATTTAATGTATTATTATTATTATTATTATTATTATTATCACCGCATAGTATTGCCTGACGAATCTACGTAAAGTTTTTATTTATTTATTTATTTATTTATTAATTTATTTTTTATTTCTCCATTCAATAATACATCTTTAATAAATCATTAATTGGTTAGGCAGTGACTGGCAATGCAAATCACCACACAACCTTGAATGGTTTCCATCAAGAGTAATCGAGGAGAGACATTTGAGAAGGAAGGGGAAGCGCTCAGGTAGCCTGGCTGCGCCCTCCTACGCACTTCCGCTCAATTTCATTTTCCTTCAAGTACTACTGCTGCGTCCCAATTCGCCTACTTATACTACGCCCTAAAAGTATGTACTCTTTTTGTGAAGAAAAAGTATATACTTTTGAGTGTGCAGCAAAAAGAGTAGGCAAGCTTTGGGACGTACTATCACGTCATCTTAACGGACGGCTCTGTCGCGTGCTGCGTGCATCCTGTCACCGTAAACTGCCCTGTCAATCATCTTGTCACAGTTAAAATCCTCCATTCTATCTCATTTGATTTCCTACCGTTTCAGAGCACGTTCATCTGCCAGTCGTGGGTCTTTCATGCAGATACTCTCCTCGTGTTTGCAATTTGAATATAATGATGCATTTAAAAAGTAATGGCTAACAGTGTCTTTACAAAAGTTCACAATGCTGCTGCATATGCAATATAATGTGGACAACATTGAATAAATTCATTTTCGTCCGGTTAGATAGTGATAATTAATCACTCAAACCTCTTTATCTAAACCTCTCTACACAGCCGCGGGACCAGCGGGGACTCGACGCGCCCTCCGTGTCTGTAGTTTTTTAACATTTTTACTCGTGTTTGTAGTTCTAACCGAATCCTCGTCCACGCGCAATGATTTGTGGGCAATATCAGCCGTTAGAGTGTGCACCGATCTACACTTCGGATTCTGACCGGAAATAGTAGACCATCCGGGTATCTTTGAAACACTCATTTCAACATACTACGGTTTGGGACGTACTAATTCTATTTTCGAATACTATTTAGGATGGATAGTATGTGAATTGAGACGCAGCATACGTCTGGGATCGCTCCATAGCCTTAGGTTTCCAGAAATCAATTTTTTGTAGGACCAATCAGCGAATAAAGGGAGTGGCTGAGAGCGATGACGTTGATGTAGTGCGCGTCAGTTTGAGTTTGGCAGCGGGGAAAGACGTGAGAAATGCTATTGTGTCCGTTGTTGGAAAAGAAACTGCCGAATATACAGAATTTAAAGCCGGATTGTTATCCAAGTGGGATCAAGTGAAGGAGGCAGAAAGGTTGGAAGTTCGTGCTGGGCAGCGCTCGGTGTGCACAATGACCGTGACATTTTGACGGACGCTGTAGCCTGGTGTTCGGAAGCCTCGAGTCCTGGCTGCTAAACTATTGTTGAATATGCAATCAGGAGTCATGTCAGCTCATATTCCCAACAGTAAATTTACTGATTCTTGTGATGAATAGAACACTTTGAGCCCCTTTGTCTACTCGCGCAGGAGGTTGGTGTCAGTTTTACATGTTGTAAATCATACAAATTGGTTGTAAATTTTTTTAAATAATTCTCATAAATAAAAATGTGAAAACCCATACTTTGAAGACCATATTTTCATTTTTAGATGGTTAATTTGTTTTAATAAAAAAATGCCATATAAAAATGTACAAACCACAGTCTATGGTACAAACACATACTTTGAAGACCATAATTAAGCTAATTAAGAAAAATAAGACGTTATATGAAAAGTTGTTATTTATTACACATATACAGATCATTCAGTGTAACTGTTACAGCATTTGCGGCAGATCAGAAATGACCGCAGCGGCGTCTGCATATTTGTAATGATTAGACACGGCTGAATGAATACGACCATTGAATGAATGAGCCCGTTCTCATCCTTTAGCGTCACATAAAGCGCTTTATGACAAAACGGCGCTATACTACGCACATGGTACCCTTTATCGTTTATATAACATGCGAACTCAAGGCGTCATAAATCCTTTAGCATAATATGAGACTACCCTACCCTACCCCACACCTAAACCTACCCATCACAGCGCGTGTTATATAAACGATAAAGGGTACCATGTGCGTAGTATAACGCCTTTTTGTCATATAATGTTCTATATGATGCTAAAGGATGAGAACGCGTTGAATGAATACATCGCTGTCCTTCGTGTCAAATATACATTTCCAATTAATAGTTGTTCCTAGATTAACAAAACCTGCAGGTCTCGTTGACTGAAATCCTATTGTAAACATAATCCTCTGATATTCGGACTTGCTGTTTCCAGCCGTTTCGGCGCATGATATACGTCACTCACGACAACACGTTCAGCGATTGGCTATGGCAGATCCTGAGTGACTCTGGGCAGATCCAATAGATTTGAACTTTAACAGTGAACCCGCCTACAAGGAAGGAAACGTTTCTCAATGGAGGGGGCCAGACTCTATGTACGAATCAAATGTACTAGAGTCTGGTTGAACCAGGCTAGCGCTCAGGTGGAGCAGAGAGGCAAAATGACTGACCAGTCAGACCTTAAAGCGCATGGTTAGTTCTAATCTGTAATTGTAAAATAGGCTATTGTAGTTTTGTCTTTTTTACTTAGTTAACCACCAATTTTTTTTTTTATTTAGTAAAACTTTGGTTACACATAATAATTAAACTTCCAAAAACGTGGTAACTATACTTTCACTATAATTAAACCATTGTAAATTTCCATAAGGAGAAAACATGACTCATTATAATGCAATATGTTCTGAATTTTTTTTTACATTAAGATATTTTCATGATGTGGTTATTTTACTAATTTTGACTTTTAGGCAATTTAGAAATATAATTTGAGTATTTAAGTCATTTTTAGATAAAACATTGCTGTAATGTAACGACAATGTCTCATGGTCATAATGTAATACTCTAATAATTGAGTAATTGAAAAAAGAATGAAAAGAAAAATGGAAGTGAAGGTGCAGTTCCGTTAATTATTTTGCACAGCCCCAGCCTAAAGAATTTAAACCTTTTTTTATGTAATGGTGATGGAACAAATGGGGTTGTTTGTGGTTTCAAAATTGTTGTGGGTGTATGGGATAGCCTGGGATGAATGTGAGATTTCCTGGCCTGAAATTTCCTGGCCTGGTCCCATTCCACCTCTACTCTGGGCTGACTCTTCCAGAACCATATCTGCTCACACTGTGATTGAAAAAAATGTGATCGCTTTTGATATTGGCTCTAATAAAAACTCCAGATGCTCAGCCACACAGTTCTCTTTGGTTAAAACATGATAACCTTCCACCGGCCAATGTTTGCACATGAAGTCAAAAGATGATGAAAATGTTATAAATGGCCAGTGGACACCTCACTGTGGAGGATGGAGATTATATCAGTTCATGAGCTGGATTTTTTTTTGACCTGTGAACCCTCTTGGAAAATGCAGTCCTTGTAAAGTCATGCTTGAATAATCATATTACATTGGCAAGAAGATTGCAGGTAAGCACTATGCCAAACAGTTATTATCTAGCTGAGATGCCAGCACTCAGAGAATTTTGTTTGGATTAAAGAGCCCCTATCATAGCATTTGAAATGTTCCTATTTTTGTTTTGGGAGTTCCCAAAAACAGTTTAACGTGCATGCAAGGATAAAAAAACAACAACAACAACAACAAAAAAAACACTTTATTTGTCTTATAATATGCATTTATTTTTAACTGATTTGCTCAACGACTCCCAAATGATTCAATTGACGATTCATTTTTCCAAACACAGCGATTGGTCAAATGACCCAGTCAGTTGTTATTGGTAAACCGCAGGCAGAGATTGTCGGAAATGGAATCACCATTAATGGATTATAGCTTGTCAAGTGTTGAAAATTGTATATAGTGTTTGAACAAACGTGTCAGAAAAAGTGCACTTTCCACACGGTCCCTTACTCGCGTCTCCGTCAAGAGCAAGCTTTCCCGGCGAAACTCACATTGCGGCGGCTTTTGAGGGGCAGTGCTTATTATATAGAGCGAAGTCATATTTGGCTAAGTCGTTTAGGAGGTAATTGCCATTTTTCAGTGAATGTCTGGTGAATATCAAAAACAAAACTAACTTTACCCCGCTTAGAAGCTGCGCGGAGTGTACACAACACACACAACACAATATAACTATATTGTGCATGCTACAGAAAACATAACAGCAAACATTATTAATAATACTTACAGATTGTGATTCGGAGGAGGACGAACCTGATCCATATACACTGGATACTGAGCCCTCCTTCAGGAACAACCGGCTTGCTGAATCCACATTTGAATTCATTTATGTTTTTGAATGATTCGTCATTAAAATGATGAGAACACAAGGTTCGGGCTATACTGTTGTGGTATCGTTGCAAATATGAACTCTAACCACTGATTCTTCACATGCTCGTCCCTGGGCAATGAAAACAAGTGGCTGAACTGTCTTTGCAATGTCAGAACACAGCGTCTTCTCGACATGATGCTATTCAGCTGAAGTATTTGAATGTGTTCTGAGTTAAGTTTACACTTCCGTCTGCGCACGCAGTTGTTGGGAGCGGCCAATGAGCTAATGTTTTGTACTGACGTCACGACGAAACAGCTAATGACTCGTTTCAAAAACAATTCATTTCATAGACTCAGAGTCGACTCTCACTTTTGAAAGACAATAACTTTATATACGGTGCACTTTCAGATATAAATCTTTGCAGGATGTTTTCATTCCCTTAGAGCTATATTCCACACTACATGAACAGTCATTTTCAAAAATCCATGATAGGTGTCTCTTAACATTGCTGCAGAATACAAATCACTGCTTTCAATATCTACTGTTCAATAATACTGCCATCACCACGACGTAACATAAAACACCTCAAATTTAGTTCCATTCCTTTGTTAAAGAGCCCCTGATCATGGATTTTTGAAACTGACTGTTCATATGGTGTGGAATATAGCTCTAAGGAATGAAAACTTCCTGCAAAGACGTATATCTGAAAAGTGCACCGTATATAAAGTTATTGTCTTTTAAAAGTGAGAGTCGACTCTGAGTCTAAGAAATTAAAATTGTTTTTAAAAACGAGTCATTAGCTGTTACATTCGTGACGTACAGACATATTGGCCGTGCCCAGTTACTGCGTGCATACGTAAGTGTAAACTTGAAGTCTACACATTGAAATACTTCATCATAGCATCATGTCTGAGAAGCGCTGTGTTTCAATGCAAAGATAGTTCAGCCACTTTGTTTTCATTTACCAGGGACGAACATGTGAAGAATTGGTGGTTAGAGTTCATATTTGCAAAGAGACCACAACAGTATAGCCTGATTGTGTTCTCATCATTTTAATTTCTGAATCGTTCAAAAACATAAATGAATTCAAATGTGGATTTACAAGCGGTTGTTCCTGAAGGAGGGCTCAGTAACTTACCCAGTGTATACGGATCAGGTTCCTCCTATAAATCACAACCTGTAAGTATTATTAATAATCGTTGCTTTTTTTACGTTTTCTGTACGTCTGGGTGCACGTGTGTGCGTGTGTAAGTTTCGCCTCTTGCGCAGCTTCTAGGTCTCCAATGTCATTTTTTTTTAAATATGTGAAATGTTTGTTGCTGTTATTGGAGTTATCATAAAGAATAAAGCGTCTTGTAGTACTGCAGTGCTTTATCAATATGTTTATGCGTCATGCTAACAAACAATAACTGACTGGGGTCATCTGACCAATCACCATCTATTAGCATCACGCGAAAGGAGTGGTTTGGAAAATGTAGTGGTTGTACGTGAATCATTTGGGATTTTTGTCCTTTTGTGTTTCTATCCTTGCATGCATGTTAAACTGTTTTTGGGAACTCCTAAAACAAAAATAGGAACATTTCAAATGCTATGAGAGGGCTCTTTTTATTTACTCTAGAGCTTTCACACATTCAATTAGGGAGAAATGCAATATTTCCTTTTAACAAAGCTGTTTTGTTTCTTCTGTTGTCTTTTCTCTGTTCAAGAGTGAAAATAATGTTGTAAATTCACTTTTACCTTTTGTTGTTACGTTGGTTTTTGGTTGGTTTATATCATGTGATTTATTTACTCTGCCATGTGTGCTGGCCATGTGTTTCCATTGTTTTATATGTTATATTTTCATTGGTTGATACTTGTCATGTATTTCTACTTTTTTTGTAATTGGTCTTCTTTATCATGCTCAAGTGTATCTTGTTTGTCATTAGCTATATATATATATATATATATATATATATATATATATATATATATATATATATATATATATAAATATTTTTATTTATTTATTTTTATTTTTTTTGAGAATGTGCGAGTTAAATTTTTATGTGGTCGCATATGTGCGAGTGGACGCCTTGACATAAACGCTGTTGCTTCAGCTGCTGCAATCTCGTAACTGTAGCATCTCACATCAGGCCAGAGTTCAGTTAACTTGTTCATTCGCCAGAGCACGTGACAGGCATTCAGAAACGCTGAATAGAGCAACCAAAAACAACAGACGCGATTGACCTTGCTCTTAGCCTCCCCCCCTCCCAGGCCGCCAACCAACAGCGGACCCGGGCATTCCACATAGCTGATTGACAGCCACACAGCCATTGACAGTCGCTACATTATGTTCAAAATGAACGAGTAGGCTACATCATTAATCCATTTTCCAAACCGTGTTTCTGATTTATCCTGAATCACTACGGTACGCCTAAAATAAGTGTTTATATTCTGACTATTTTCTCCCGGGGTCGACTCGGATGCGGAGTTGCCCAGTGCCTGCGTGACTCGCCATAGACATTAATGGAGAGAAGTAGCTCCGGCAACAGTGTTCTTCCGCAACACACGTGCAGTTTATTTATTGACGAACGTAGACGTCACGCGCATTGCACACTGATGGTGGAACGCGCAATTACGAATTAAGCCCCTTCTTCCTACGTCTTTTCAGCGGTTAGATGAGAGTAATCGCTCGACTGAGGAAAGGAAATTATTATAAAATGCAGAAGGTAAGGAGTGTGAGATTTCTGTTTTTATTACAACTATAAACTAACTTTGACAAGGAAAAATCTGTATTAGCTTATTATAATACTCTAATCTATTAAAATGTAATGAATACATTTGAATGTTTAATGATTTTTAAAAGATAGAAAGATGATGCTGATAGAAAAATGATAAAAGACGGACGGACGATAGATAGATAAACAGATAGATAGAATGTGATTCAAATGTAAATAGATTGCATACAATTGAACTATAAAATGCTTAAAATTACAGATTAAAATTACTGTCCAAAATCCATGAAAATCCTGAAATTTGGCAATGATAATTAATATATTACAGGTGTTTATGCTGCAGCCCAGAAAGCCTTTGCTAGCTTTGGTCCATTAAAACCACTATTCATCAGCATGCATTGATTAATCCCATGGCATGTAGCAAAAAAAAAAAAGGTGCGACCAAATCATATGCTTGTGCGACCAACTGAAAAAGTTGGTAGCACCAGTGCAACCAGTAGAAAAGTTAGTCTGGAGCCCTGATACATACAGTGGTTAAAGTGGATTTGGCAGGTGGGGAAACCTGAGATTTTTATGTATGTGCAACAGAGAAAAATTACTCACTGTGGGACAACATATTGAGTATCGTGGTATAGCAATACTTTTTGGGTGTCGCTGTGGCACCAAGTAGCCTATCACTTACTTACGTGATATTTTAATGGTTTTATTTTGGCCCATCTACACTGATTTAATGACAATACTATGTTAAAATTGCTTAACACTGGGACAAAAATTTAGCCCTGGCACTGAAGCCACACCAGCCCGCATTATCATCATCCACAGCCCTTACACACAGACGTACATTAAAATGTGAGGTAGTTAGGGGGTTTCGGGGCCTCAACCTAGAAAATTTTGATTTCTCTGACCAAATTATGTGCAATTTAAGACTTTTGAAGGCAAGGTTTTGAAAAAAAAGGATAAAAAATAGCTTTAAAACCATGTCAGTGGGCATTTGATTATTTGTCTTGAACGCACCGGCCCACTTTAACCCCTGTGTATATACTGTGTGTATATATATATACACTCACCGGCCACTTTATTAGGTACCCCATGCTAGTAATGGGTTGGACCCCCTTTTGCCTTCAGAACTGCCTCAATTCTTCATGGCATAGATTCAACAAGGTGCTGGAAGCATTCCTCAGGGAGTTTGGTCCATATTGACATGATGGCATCACACAGTTGCCGCAGAGTTGTCGGCTGCACATCCATGATGCGAATCTCCCGTTCCACCACATCCCAAAGATGCTCTATTGGATTGAGATCTGGTGACTGTGGAGGCCATTTGAGTACAGCGAACTCATTGTCATGTTCAAGAAACCAGTCTGAGATGATTCCAGCTTTATGACATGGCGCATTATCCTGCTGAAAGTAGCCATCAGAAGTTGGGTACATTGTGGTCATAAAGGGATGGACATGGTCAGCAACAATACTCAGGTAGGCTGTGGCGTTGCAACGATGCTCAATTGGTACCAAGGGGCCCAAAGAGTGCCAAGAAATTATTCCCCACACCATGACACCACCACCACCAGCCTGAACCGTTGATACAAGGCAGGATGGATCCATGCTTTCATGTTGTAGACGCCAAATTCTGACCCTGCCATCCGAATGTCACAGCAGAAATCGAGACTCATCAGACCAGGCAACGTTTTTCCAATCTTCTATTGTCCAATTTCGATGAGCTTGTGCAAATTGTAGCCTCAGTTTCCTGTTCTTAGCTGAAAGGAGTGGCACCCGGTGTGGTCTTCTGCTGCTGTAGCCCATCTGCCTCAAAGTTTCGACGTACTGTGCGTTCAGAGATGCTCTTCTGCCCACCTTGGTTGTAACAGGTGGTTATTTGAGTCACTGTTGCCCTTCTATCAGCTCGAACCAGTCTGGCCATTCTCCTCTGACCTCTGGCATCAACAAGGCATTTCCGCCCACAGAACTGCCGCTCACTGGATGTTTTTTCTTTTTCGGACCATTCTCTGTAAAACCTAGAGATGGTTGTGCGTGAAAATCCCAGTAGATAAGCAGTTTCTGAAATACTCAGACCAGCCCTTCTGGCACCAACAATCATGCCACGTTCAAAGTCACTCAAATCACCTTTCTTCCCATACTGATGCTCGGTTTGAACTGCAGGAGATTGTCTTGACCATGTCTACATGCCTAAATGCACTGAGTTGCCGCCATGTGATTGGCTGCTTAGAAATTAAGTGTTAACGAGCAGTGATGCGATCTGGGAAAACCCGTCTGGATGTCGCGCTGGAACGTTTTCAAAGTCTAAAAATAGACTGAATGTCAGTTTTTTGTCAAAATTAGTTTATTAAATTATTATTCTATAACATCTTATTTATCATCTCTGAATATAACTTGGGAAAATTCACTAGTTTACTGCAGAAAAATAGCGATTTATAATGACCAGTTGAAAAGACTGCGTTTCACTTCAACAACATGCACGCAGGCGGAGCAGAGGGGAAACACCATAGGGGAAACACAAATCTCCTGTTTAGCTCTCCTTCTCTTAACACTACAAAGACAGTTCACCTATCAAAATAAACCACATAACAGAATAAAGTCCAGTCCTGGGTGAACTACAACGGCACGCAAGTTTTTATTTATTTATTTTTATCCAGCGTTATTGTGTGGTATGATGCGGAGCACAAGAGAACGTTTGAAGTTGCTCGTCTAAAAAACCTTGCTCGCCTCTCAATCGTCCAATTTCAAAACGGTTTTCACAGGATGAATTTTGAGTTTGTAAGTTTTCGAATTGATACCCAATCTATGATGATTACTAAAATATGTGATATGTAAAAAAGGCAATAAAAAAGGGAGCGCCAGTCGTCGCGCTAGCAGGATGTAACAGTTATTTAAACCTGTTTTTCTCAAAATTCTGTTTCTGAAAATCATAGCGATCAGCTGACTTAAGATAACCATAACTTTTGTTACAGACAACCGATAAAATAAATAAAAACAGATTTGGAAAGGGCTTGAACCCAGCTTTAATATGGTATCAAAACCTGTAATATGTCAAATTTCACCATGTGGTGGGTTTTCCCAGATCACATCACATGTGTAACATTCTACAACGTATGCATAGTCAACACATTATCATACTTTGGCGTCATATAGGTGACGCCATATGACATTTCGTCGAAATACTACGCACATGGCACCCTTTAGCGCCAATATAACACGCACTGTTATGGGTAGGTTTAGGTCTGGGATATGGGTCTGCGTCTCATTGATGCTAAAGGATGCCAGTCATCTGTATGACGGCCTTGGTTTCTGCGTCTTATATTGACGTTAAAGGGTGCCATGTGCATTATATTTCGACGAAATGTCATATGGCATCACCTATATGACGCCAAAGGATGAGAATGGGCTTGCATAGTTATATCACAGGAAATTCAGTAATCACTGTCCCAATGTGTAGTGAACCAGGGTCCTTACCAGTGCCTAGATTTGTGTACACAAATATTGATTCACATGCTCGGAGCCAGGATGCGAATTGAGACACCCCAATACAAACTCTGATATGGGGCTTCAAGATTGTGCTGGATGCTCTACATGTGCCTTGAAGCTTCAGTGTCATGTAATATCACTACTGTGCTCCTGTGGCCACCCCATTAAAAATTTCCTGGAGGCACCACCGCTCAGCGGTGAGGGGAAATGAAGGAAATCACAGTTATGTTGATAAGATATGCCACCAGAGATGGGTAGCATGTAAGAGGGCCTAAACCTACAAAACAAGTCATGGTTGATTGCTTCAGCATGAATAGTTATATATTTACAGCTGCAGTACTTAAGCTCTATTTGTACACACTGAAAGGAAATCAGTATTTGGCAAAAGCATTACATAATTCTGCTCATACTATTTCAACAGATTTTACGAACTCATAACATTTAGTATAACATGTGTCAAAGCAAGTGCAATAAGCCATCACCTACATTGGTTTGGTGTTTTTTGTAATTTTATCTGTGTCTATGTGTCTGTGTGTGTGTGCGTGTGTATGTATACTGCCCCAACAAATGTGTCTGTTGCTGTTGGATGCAGGGTGCTGTATGAATTAATCTTAAGGCACATATACTACTGATAACTACTTGCATCTATATTAAGAAAACATATTTTGAGGTTGAAATTTGAATTTCAAGACTGATGTAATACAATAAAGACTCTGAGGTAGTGAGTTCCAGATATTGGGTGCTTCTACACTGAATTACTTACTTTTTTGATTTTTAAAGGGGACCTGTCTCAAAACAAGTCATTTGCAGATTGTAGCTTTTGTGATGTCACAAATGATTAAGCCCCGCCTACCACTGCTGACAGACTCTGTCCTATAAGCATAGACCCTGTCCTGATGAGCTGTACACAGCCTGCCATGTTAATCTCCTCACTAGAGTATTTACCAGCAGCATTAGAGTAAGAAATGTATTCTTATTAAAGTAACTAAGTTATTCAAAAAAGAGTAGTGAGTGATTTCCTGTTTTTCTTTTGTTGTTTGATTCATATTAACAGCAATACTATATTTTGCGCTGCATTCACTTTAATATACAGATTTAATATACACATGCATACTTGCTGTTTACGTTCACAGACATAACCGACTGTGTTTATGTGTCTTTGTGTGTTTTTGACAGTTTAAGCACAGTGATGCATGAAAAAAGAACTATGTTTAATAATCAAATTATGACAGGTCCCATTTGTGGGGGTGATGGCGCATTGGATAAGACACATGCCTTTGGTGTAAGAGACCCGGGTTCGAATCCACTGTGAGACACCAACATGTCCCTGAGCAAACCACTTAACCCCTAGTTGCTTTAGAGGCATGCATCCTCTGACATATAGCAATTGTAGGTCGCTTTTGTAAAAAAGCGTCAGCTAAATGAATAAATTGAAATGTAAATCATGGGACGTGCCATTTGACATCAGTTTTCTGTGCACATGCTTTGGATGTGAGCGCTCTGAAAACCATAAATCAGAAGTTTAGACTGATATGGCTTTAAAACACATATAATAACTTTCATGATGATGAAGAACTGCAATGTCACGTGAATGTGACCACAAAAGAGATGATAATTAAAACCAAACAGATGTTTTGTTAGTTTTTGGCAGAGTATCCGAGGCACAAGCTCTCTTCTGGAAGGCCCTCTAATTTGCATTTAAAGATATATGCTCAAAAACTCCTTCCACTCAAAAAGGGGTCACCTGAGACTTTCATTACATATTAGATCTTGTAAAAAAGGCAGCATAATAGGTCCCCTCTAAATAATTTGGTCAAAATATTTCGGCAAATCAAATAAATCCATGTTGACAAATCAAATCTACCCTTGTTCCAATTCAGAATAATCTATCTTTTTTTATATATAGTTTTATTTATTTTAATGGCATATCCACACCTTGTGTAATAATCTACTTGTAAAATACCAGTAATAGAAATAATAATTACTTTAATAAATAATTAATTTTTGTTGAATACTTAGTCTACCACCCATAGAAAAGAGAAGAATGGAGTCCAGAGATAAAATACCAGAGTGAACAAGTCAGATATAGGGGAGAAGCAATTCGCTAAGATTAGGTATTGATCCTACTAATAATTTACATATGTAGTAGTCCTGACAGAGAGAACCCTGGGGAATCAGCTAAGGGATTTCACCTGGACAGTAATAAATAAATAAATGATAAATTTGTCAACTGGCCAATAAAAAGAATTTGTGTGTGATTGGATAACTTTAGAACCTCTCACTGCTCTTAACCTCTCTTACCTCCATAGGCTTGAGTCTCAGAACATGGGATTTTGTTGCGGTCTCTTCCAAAATTATCAATTTGTGGTTAAAGTAACCTAAATTTTGTCTAGGAGAAACATTTCAGATGCTAAAGAGATGTTGAGAGATGTTAAGATGTTCTTTCCTATGGGTATAACCTCTGTCCCTCACAGCCTTGTTCCATATCTCTTACATGCCCTCATCCCATACATGCCAATGTACCTGTCAATGTTCTCACATTCGCAAAAAGTAACATTGTTGACAAGTTTGAGTGAGCAAGGGCAAAATGTACAAGATACTGTATTGCTGCAGGAAATATGCCATGCAAATATGTGCCATGCAAAATGCAATGAGTAATTGCTCATTACAAATGTATTGAAGTAAAGACTACTTAATCAAAACTGTAGTCAAGTAGAGAATAAAAGTTGCAAATATCTTTGATACTCGGAAGCCTAAAATATATTTAAGTACAGGAACTCAAAAAAAAAACACTGATGTGGACAAAAAATAATTCCTCTCATTAGCCCCATCCCAAAGTTTGAACTTTCTCTATGAAGTCTTCTCTATGAACATTTCTCATTCAGTGCATCCAAGAGCAAATTGTAGAGAAAATACATTTGCTTTAATTTATGCCTCCACAGTACAGCACAACATGGTGTCTTTTTATTTTATTTTACAAGAAATCTGATTATCTTAAATTAAACAACTGAGATCACCATCGTGTTTTATCAGTTTTGAGCAATAAAAATGTCTGGTGAGGTATGACCTTGATAATCAATCACCTTTCTGTTCAGCCTCTAAGTGGAAAATGAGCTCTATTCTGGTTTTACATTGGTCTGAGATAACATGAATCATCTTTAAATAGTTCCATGAACTTTGGGTGAATTTTTAGGGTCAGATAACCACTGTTATTAGTTTAGATCTCTGAGGACTAACAGTTTGTATATCTGGGATTTCATTGAAGAACATGAATTTTCCTTCACTTAAGAGACACAGCGGCTGGTATTTGTAACAGAGGACCCCTGTTTTATCTCCAGCTTGTTCTAGTCATCTAAATCATTAGGGTGGTGTCAGAAGGTCAGGCAGTACCATGGAGTCGTATGGCAGTTCAACGCATTCTCATCCTTTAGCGTCATATAGAACGTTATGTGACAAAACGGCGTTATACTACGCACATGGCACCCGTTCTCGTTAATATAACACGTCCTTTGAGGGCTAAGTTTAGGTGTGGGGTAGGGTCTGCGTGTCATATTCACGCTTAAGGATTTATAACGTCTTGGGTTCGTGTGTTATTAACGATAAAGGGTGCCATGTGCGTTGTATAGCGCCGTTTTGTCATATAGCGTTTTATGTGACGTTAAAGGATGAGAACGGGCTCGGCAGTTCTGTGTGATTGCACCCCCTGATAGCATCTGAGATGAGTCGTCCTGCTCATTAAAAACATGACAAAGAACAAATATATTTTGCAAAACTGCTGGAACGAATGAAACAATGACCTGTTTTTTTATGTGAAATGTTATGTGTTGTGGATCAAATTTGAATACTATACTGACAAACTTTGACATTGCATTTATAATTTTAATTTCAGGTTGTCTGGCTTCATGTTACCATCACCCATTGTGAGTTCGGGGTCGATTTTGGCACTGTGGTTTACTACGGATTTCGCAGTGAGTGCCCAAGGATTTAAAGCAATCTATGAAGGTAGGAAACTGTTTTTTTACCATACAATCCTAAACTGATTCTTGCGCTTTAAACATGTCATTTTTTTATTAATTAATTAATTAATTTATATATGTATGAACAGGATGGCAAACAGACATGCATAACCAGACTTCTGACTATCGGCATAACAGTCTGGTCCTAACAGCATATTCTGTACAAGAACCACCCTTTAGATAAGAAAAGCAACCAGCCACATTTTATTTTGTCTTTATGGGCCATTTAGGGGAGGGAATTATGTTGATACGTGACTAGCTGTACATGAAACACAGAAATATGTGTAGACCATAGAATTTCATAAAATGCCATTAATAACATTACATAATAAAAAAAAGCAGAATGTGCATTGCGCTGCATTCAATATTAAGTTTATTTGCTAAAAACAAACAAACAAACAAACAAAAACCTAAGATGTGGTGCCACTAACCTGGTGAAGTTAGCACATCCAACAACTAAAGAATCACTCAATGTATTAGCACAATTTCAATTTAGTTTCCAGTCAGTGTGCATTCCAGACTCCTACAACCTGCGTAAACCCAACCACTCCTTTAAAACAGAGCTATTTTCTGCTAGCTCTGTCTAGTTTTGTGTGTGATATGCATGAGACGGTCATTGAACAGCCTGGTCTGTGAGTGTACCACTGAGGATGTAAATAGCATGGTTGTTTTATTATTATTTTTTTATTATTTTATTTTAGATTTGGTTGGATTGGTGCATTTAAACGCTCTAAGGATATGCTCCTGGTTTATTAAAATACTGTCTTTGTCCTGCAGTGTTTCATTTTGTTTTCTAGTCCTCTCTAGATTGATTGTTGGGCTCAGGGAAACTAGATTTACACACCCTGCAAACTCATCAATAAGTGTTTGAGATTAGTTTAGGGATAAAAAGAGGCACCCCAGACTTAAGTTCATGTAATTTTATTTGTCTTTGAAACCTAGAGCCATTTGTTTAATTCTAACAGGGAATGGTAGTAAATGCTTTATTCTGATCCACAGCTTTCACCTCAACTTTACATGTTGGTGTTACACTGGATGTACAGCTGCAAAATGACTGCAGAAATACAGTTTTATCAAAAAAAAAGAAAAAGAGAAAGGGGGGTATAAAATAAATGTTGACAGTTTAAAGGGTCATATATAACCAATTTTGTACAAGTTAAATATAAATGTTTCAGGGTCTAAATGAAAACTTTGTAATATAATTTTATTAAAAATTCTCATTAGTATTTTAAGAAAACACTAATTTTACCTGGTCAAAATCAGCTCTGTTTTCAGCAAGCAGTTTCAGTTCATATGTCTTTAAATAATAAACCCCGCCCCTCTGTTCTGCGGTCGTTTAGACACAGTGCATGTGGAGTGTTGCCTTGACAACAGTTGAGGGATATTTTGAAGAGAGAATGGCAACGGGAGTCACATCTGTGCAATTGTATCAGTTTGAACCAGAGTCACAACCGGAATAAGATGACGGCCGCAAAGAAGTTAGACAATTAAGGCTCGAACAGGACGTTTCTGAATGGTTGTTTAACGTAATGTCACTTTGGTCTATCTTTGTATGCACTGGCAGGGTAGAGTAGTGAGATACGAACACTGTGTGTTTACTGATGTATATGTTAGTTTATTGACAGATTGATGTTACAACTAATGGTCTTTTTTGTGAAGACCATACAACTTTTTCCGCGATTTGCAAAGATTAATATAAAGGTTAATAAAACTTTACTACAAAATATTCACGCAAATATGAACGCATTGACGTTGATCCTGGGGAATATTCCTATCGTAAACAAAAATCAGCCACTGTGTCTTCAGCGGTTAAAATTTCACACCCAAGAACAGAACAACACAATCGCTTGAGACGCCATTCTGCTCCAGCGTATCAACAATGACGGACTATAGTCTATGATGACAGCTTGCTCAGGGCGGGTCTGTGTTGAAAAACTGCTGTCAATCAACAGCCTTGGGAGCGGCGACATGCGCCGTGTGACGTCACACAGTGAAACGGCTCAATTTGAGACAGGGGAATACATATAAGGAGATTAAAAAAAACACTGCATGGATTTGTATCATTATGATGATTGTGTACAGGCACTGCCAAACACACCGCAGTACAATCAACTTGTAAAAGTGCAAGTACCATTATATGACCCCTTTAACAAATATTTGGGGCTTGGTGACTAGTAGCTATTGGTCTGCCATGCCAAATAAGTTCCTCAGCTTAACTCCAAAAGCAAGGCAAATATACCTCTTTTTATTATTTGTATGATATTTAAAAATCACTGCCAGCATCACACTAGCTTCAGAGATTAATATTGTGTGAGCCGTTCGAAGGACACAAGTCATAAACCTGCGACTTGTGAGACCCTATGGTTATGAATGATGCACAGTTAAGTCACTATTATGATTGACCTATCTATAAGGAGATCTATTTTTATGTTTTATTTCTCTTTTAACCTTGTCTTGAGCATGAACTATGGCAGACATCATTTACATCGTAATTGCCTGAGGTCTTTTTAGGTGATAACTACGAGCAGCTATGATAGGCTGCACTGGCAACGTCTCACGCATTTACTTTCATCTATTTTTAGGTGTCAGTTCTATGCCTGAAACACGTCTATTTTTTGACCATATGCTCTTCACTGAGATGATGCTGTGGGATGCTGATGTGTTGACAATGTGTGCTTTGTACGTGCTGTGTGACAGAAATGTTTCTTCCTGTGCCATTTTTCTCTGCTCTTATGTCCACAATTAAGTCTCGGGAACTC
This sequence comes from Hybognathus amarus, assembly GCA_030378365.1. Classification (NCBI taxonomy): domain Eukaryota; kingdom Metazoa; phylum Chordata; class Actinopteri; order Cypriniformes; family Leuciscidae; genus Hybognathus; species Hybognathus amarus. The sequence goes on from JAQIUQ010000408.1 coordinate 398,545, forward strand.
TCGCCACAGCTCACATATGCACTCCCCTACTTTTTAAAAAATATATATAGGTCCTACTGTTAACTCTACAAAGCCTACAGTATCATTTGATTTTCAACATGATCAAAATTTTAATATAGACTATACTATAGAAAATATAGACAGTCTACTACATGCCTTTTAGGGCCCTATTGTCTCAGCAATGTGTAAAACGCAGATGCAGAATGTCATAGAATTTGGTAAATGTGAATGAATGAATCAGAAGTAATGTTGTACACTTAATCAAATTTCAATATGGACCAGTGACTCTGAATATTAAAAGCACAAAAGTATGCTACTTAAATATGAAGTCTGCTTATTTTGAGTGTCTGTACACATACTGAAAGTTTGAGTGACGCTCGTAGTGTTTTCTACAGTGGCCGAGAGCACAGACGTGCTGCAACTGAAGAAAACACACAGATAGACAAAAACACCAGCAAATTAAGAAATCTTCATCAGTTCTGACAACACTTGTGCTGCAACTAATCACAATGCAGCCAAATACAGAAATGTGCTGCAAATAGCACAGACCACACTGCAAATGATTTAAAAGAGTAGTTAAAAAATGTACTCATAATTTACTCACCCCCATGTCATTCAAGATGTCCATGTCATTCTTTCTTCAGTCGAAAAGAAATGAAGGTTTTTGATGAAAACATTACAGGATTTTTCTCCGTATAATGCACTTCAATGGGAACCAAACGGTTCAAGGTCCAAAAGACAGTTTCAGTGCAAACTGTTCAAAGGGCTTTAAACGATTTCAGACGATGAATAAGGGTCAAGGTTTTTTTGAAAAGTGAACTACTTCTTTAAGAGGAGCCCAGCAAGTCACGAACCTGGGTGGGATATGCTTATTGTTCCATGTCTACTCATCAGTGGTGTGGTAGATGACCTGAAAGCTGAGTTTTTTGCTTATTTTAACATCCTGGTCATATGTGTGTTTTGAGGATTTCCAGCATGTTTCTGTATTTGGTTATGTTGTGGGTATTTGTTGCACATGTTGTCAAACTGATATTTTCTGGTGTTTTTTTCTTTCTATTTGCTTGTGTTTTCTTGCTTGTGAGCTCTCTCAGCCACCATAGTTTCCAGCATCTACTGTCTCACTATGAGGACTCTATATGAGAACATTTTAAACTATTTGATTTTTCTAACTATTATTTTATTTGTCAGAATTTACAGGGTTGATGGAAAAAATGTGTTTGATCGTCCAAATTACTGTTTACTGTTGCTTTTAAGTTTTGTTGATCACCATGTTTGCTGTCATTTAACCCAAAATGAAACTGGTATTTGAAATGTGTGTAAAAAATAAGGTCTGTGATTTCTTTCCATTTCCTTGGTTTTATGTGTATTAGTTGAAGTTCAGTAAAGATGTCACCTTTTTATAATTTTCAGTTGGTGTGTGAACTTTTCCCTGTAATGCATGTGGAATGCGCCTCTCACCCCATTACAGCCCAATCCATCAGGTTAATGGTATTTTGTATAGGTGGTTCCTCTGGTGGCCACATGTGTGGTTTAATCTGAATAACATTTTTTGAACTTTTTGGGTTTTTGTAGTCACTATGCCTGAAAATCAATCATAAACTTTAAAATCCAGTTTAAATTAGCATGGGAAAAGCTTGCTAAGACCGTAGACATACAGTACTTTTTTGGTATTCATGACATCTGTAGCAATGACTATATGAGATGGGTCATAGTCACAATGCTTATGCTACCAATATAAAAGTAAGTAACATTGTGATCATTGTCATGCATTTTGCAACTACTTGTCAGAAGAATTATTACAATTATTGCAGTTTATTAATCGATTGATTAACATTGAAGTCTTAATATTGCTGGTACTGTTGTTTAATCATCTACAGTAAAATAGAGCAAGCTTTGGTGAGAATGAAACCCTTACACTGCCTCAGAAATCTGTCCGAAATCAATTTCACGAGGTACTTTTGTGCACAAACGCTGCCTAGGGAGTCACTGCCAACAAGTCTGCTGCCTAAGTTTTCGGATGCAGTCATGATCTCAACGCTCTCTTGCTCGGCTTACAGCTGTCAATCATCTTACGTGAGTCAACGTAATTATTATTACGAATAGCATTATACATGCTAAGCAGGTGTAGCGATTAGCTGCATATAAAATGCAAAATATTGCATATTTCAACAACATTATATGCCTAAAATCCACATTAGATCACAATCAAAGTCAATACAAACATTCGATGGTTGTTTAAAGTCAGTTTTGAGTAAAAGGGTTATATTAATCTTTTAAATTGTGCCATTTAGCTTGATACTAATTGCAGATCTAATACATCTAATAGGCTTTTTTGTTGTTTCCTAGAAAGAAGTAAAACTTTTTGTAGATGGACAAGCCATATAATGCCAGAATAAAGGCTATAACGGTTAAATACAAACTAAAGAATAATGAAGATTAAGTCTCATTCATGGAAGAGGTGTGAAATGTTTGAGTGTGAACAATAGAACATGAAATTAGAAGTTTTCCTCACCGGGCATTAGACAGTAGACTGCAAATGGGTGTTTAAAGGGAAAAAAACAACAACAAAAAAAACAATGTTTTATTAGCATCTTATCAGCCTTCTCTAAAAAAACACATCACATGATCTTAGAAAATATTTTTAAAAATTCATAATTTGAAATATCATACTAAGATTTGAAATGAACTTGTGGTTTAATGTCACAAGGTGACAAATTCAGCGGAACCAATTTCCGCTGGGAGTGTGTTTCCCCCGGGACAATTTCCCTGACACACCATGCTGGTTTGCTTGTTGTCAGTTGCCATGACAGCGGCGGCTGATTAGTGGCTTGAATTTGCTGGGATTTTTGGAGTGGGCTGTGAGGATCTGGCTGGAAGAAGGGTGCAACAGTGATTGTGGGAATACAAGCTGGAATGTGAAATGGGTGAAGTGGGTGAATTGTAGTGCTGGGCTGTTTAACCAAAATTGATATCACGGTTTTTTCAAAATCATAACGGTTTTCGGTTCGGTTCGGTTTTTTTCATTTTATTTTTTTTTATGCATAGTCAGGTGTTCAATGCATTTTCTACTGGTTAAGAGAGAATTACTGCAGTAAATTGACTTCAGGATGGTCTATTTTACTGTCATTGGTGAATTTTGAAGAATAAATCCACACTAGTAATACAGATTTGCATGGCCCCAGAAAATTATGCTGTTTACAAATAAGAGCCATTCATGATTCTAATGAAGTGAGGAATCAAAATGCAAAGACAACTGCAGTCAAAATACAGAACTTTTATTTTAAACAACACAATTAGAACAACTTGGAATACTTTTGCTAGTTCAAGTACAAATCCACGAACATTACGTGCATTCAAGTAAATATAAAAGGAAATCTTGTCTTGCATTGCTTTTGAGGTCTATTAAAAAAATTAAAACAAAATTATGCAACTTGCATTAGTTATTCCTTCAAAAGTATTGCTTTAGAAACCAGAACAAATATAAAATAAATATAAAGTGCTAACTTACTTGGCACACAGGATTATCCTGTATAATGGAAACAATATTTTGGCTCGACTTTCTTGAGCTTTCCCCGTGTTACATGCTGATGTGGAGGCGCTAAAATCCGCGGCTAAATCCGCGGCAGACTTTAATACATTCTTGATATTCCAAGACATGTTTGCGGCTAAGGCGCTGGAGCAATTTGCTTGTGTTGCCGGGTCATTTCTCCCAGCGGAGAATTTTAGCCGGACAGCACTTACATAAAATGGTTGTTTGGTCGACGTCGGATTTTTGGAAACAAAAAACCTCCAAACAACAGACCCGGCTCCTCTTTTTGGCACAAGTTCTTCTTCGGTGTCATCACTGTCATGTTGTACTAATTCTTCAGCATCCATCGTCCATGTAACGTAACAGAGCGCTGCTGTTTGTTTACACTCGTCGGTGCTCAGTAGTGCAACGGGTAAAGGGTCCGTCTGAAACAGTGTCGCGCACTGCCACTCTATGGTCACGCAGCGTAACAGTCGTTCCGAACGTTGTGTAATTAAATACACCGGTATGGCGGTTTATTAAAATCAAAATCGTGACGAAAATATAAACTTCGATTTTCGGTTTAAACCGGTTTACCGCCCAGCACTAGTGAATTGTAGAGATTGAGTCAAGACTGGAGAATGCCATCATTCGAGAAAGGAAGATAAGTAATGAAACACCGTATTCGTGTGAATGCATGTTTTGCACTGAAATGAATAAGGAATTGTGAAGTGTATTGACCACAAATATAATTGTCACTTAAGAGTGTGATTTGATTTATGCTTGAAATCCTGATCTCTTCTTCTGAGTGTGAAAGAGTATTGAAGACGCTGTGTTCCATGCTGTGCAAAGTCATCTGCATCTCTTCATCTTCTGAGTTTTGATTCAGCGCAACAGTGGCGGGATTGAACATTGGGTGAGTGCTGGCCTTATTGCACTAAGATTTGAGAGTGGATTGCGGTGCCTGAATTGAAGTGTCACACAGTATTGGACTTGACGTTATGTTGCAGTGTGTGGATGTACATGTTTATTTAACCGCCAGTATTCTCCAGTTCACATTCTCGCCCAGTGTTTGCTGAACGAAGCCCTCAGGTGGCATGTGTATGTTCCACTTCGGCCACCAGTTCCTGTGATCTGGAAGAGGAATGTGATTGTTCTGTCTATCTAAATAGAAGGTTCCTCTGCCACCGCCTTCTTGTGTGCTGCCTGTTCGGAGGAGAGACCCACCCCAGCCTCAGTGTTGCCATGGGAACAATCCAGTCCAGCCGTAAGCCCGTTTGTTCCATTCTACGAAAGGATCACGCTTGCTCGTTGTATCAAATGCTCTATGTAAATGGAAGACTCTGCTGCCTCTGCCTTCTTGGGTATTGCCTGTTCGGAGGAGAGATACACCCCAGACTTGGCGCTGCCTGTGAGGAGCAACCCCGTCCAGCCATAAGCCCAATGCTTGTAATGCTCTGTCTCAGTTAAGTTTCTTCTGCCACTGCCTCCTTGGGTGTTGCCTGTTCGGAGGAGAGGCACACCCCAGCCTTAGTGCTGCCTGTGCGGTGCAACCCAGTCCAGCCGTAAGCCCGATTCTCCATTATGCGCAAGGATCATGTTCATTCTTGTATCAAAGGCTCTGTCTATTTAAATAGAAGATTCTTCTGCCTCGGCCTTCTTGTGTGCTGCCTGTTCAGAGGAGAGACGCATCCCAGCCGCAGCGCTGCTGGTTCAGAACCACCCGCTCCAGCCGTAAGTCCTTGCTTCACCGTAATAGAATTGAACCTGTAAACTTGTCTTTGTCTTGGATTAGAGGGTACCCTTGTCTCTGGCTGGAGCCGTCATGGGAGGAAAGGCACACGGAGGACCTCACACCTGCTGTTCAGTGACCCCACTGGGAAGAGCACCCTACAAGGAGGAGACTTGCCTACCTGACTACCTACCTGGCTGGCAGTGAGTCCCCCTCCTGGACTCCAACGCCTCCTGTGCCGACCATCTACCGAATAGCTGACGCTTGGGAAAAACTTGCCTGCTACCCACTTGTCCTGTGGAGCGAGTCCCCTCCTGGCCCGTGGTCCCGGCCCTGGTCCGCCCGGATAGCTGTCCGCCAGTATTACGCCGAAAGAGTCTACTTACCACGTTACTTACCCGCACGCCAGACGGGCGTTCAACTCCCTCCTCCTCCTCTGTGGCTGCCAGTGACCCGGGCCAGCACAGCGAACCCCTCGGTCTCCTCCTCCCTGGAAAGAGAGACGAAGCACATTAAGACTTATAATTCCTGCTTTTATTTAATAAAGATTGTTCCTTTTATACTACTTGTCTGTCTGGTCTCTGGTACGCTCCTTGAGGTGGTCCTGGGTTTGAGGGATGGTTGCAGTCTGGCTTTGTCCCCCCCCCCCCAACCTGTGACATTAATTTTAGTTGTGGTTCTAAATTGTTATAATGTACACATCCAGACAATGTTTTTTTTTTTTTTTTTTTTTTGTTTTTTTTTTTAAATACATTTAACATTATATTCTTAATTTTTTTTCATGTTTTTAGCTTATACATCTCCACATAAATAACATTCTGAGTAATTCTGAAACTCTCAAGTGTTGGCTTTCTAAATTTATGTTGGTAATATGTTTATTCAGAATTACTTATGAGCAGAAAACTTTTATTTTTTTTTATGTCATTTATTTTCCACTTGCCAATATGGGGGTGTGTAGTAAGGGTTAAAGTCTTGCCAGTAAAATGTTTTATTTGCATGCTGCCCTGACAAGCTTTTCTTTGCGTGTGTACCCCCAACACACACACACACACACACTACAAGTCTGTCACGTGTGTGAACTGAGTACTGAACTGTTCTCTTTTGCATCTTATTGTGCTTTAAGTACACACACGCTTTACATCCATCAATCCAGTCATTTTCATTTATGAATGTAAGCAGTTTGGATATGTGTCAATGTACTTTATTATGATACGCATGTTAGATCCGTACATTAGGACTATATAATAAACCTATTGCTGTTGGTTATGAATATTATTCAAACAACAAAATACATAGAGAATATAATCACTCACTGCTTTTGACTGAGTAATCACAGTAGCTTTAAGAATCAATTCATACAGTGAATTGATTCTAGTCTATAGTGTTATAATTTTACATAATTACATTTCTTGAACGCTATATAGTAAATACATTTACTGTAGCTGAAAATATTAATGCACAGTTTATTTACATTTGAATATTATATTGTATTTGCATCCGTTATAATTGTTAATTTCAAACATAAAATACTAATAGATTTGGTTGTCACCGTTTTTATAAAGGTTTTTTTTTTGTTTAAACATTCTCTTGACTCTACAGCAAGATAAACATCTTCCGTTCAGCCCTTTCTATTTGAACCAGAGTGTAACTCAATTGAAGAGGATAACATAGAAGATAATACTCAAAATGTACATGAAAATGTAGAAATCCGAGAGGTAAGGATGTAAATAGAGGGGGGGGGGAATCGATTGTGTTTATGCTGCAACTGCTCATCTATGCCTAACGAGACGGAGAGTGTTTGTTGTAAAGAGATCCACCATCTGTCAGCAGCTGTATACTAGAATACTGTACATATACATAATTTAATGTAAAAACACAAATTTTTCCCATTTACATTGTTGCAGCACCTGTTTTCACCCTCTTTGTTACGATTCTATTCTTTAGATTCGCAACAAAATAAGGGAGATGCCACACTCAACAGCTGCGTAAACAATAAGAAAAACACGAAATGTCAAGTAATCAGTGTAAATGTTAGTCAGCGTGTCAGCATGTGATTGTAAGTAGCAAGTACAAGTGGTATCAGTCCAAAAGAACATAAACAACGAAAGTTCCAAATCAAAAACACTGTCACAGGGAAAGGTGGATCAAACGATAGCTCTGATGCAGCTGTGGTCTCAGGTAACCCCCACATCCCGGAAGCTCTGCGGTCACCTCATGATGAAACACCAGCAACAAGCAACACTCCCCATATATATTTGACGTTTGACCCAGTCACTTTTAAAGCTGGTTTAATTCTGGTGTAGAGCCATGACCTTTCACCAAATCAGCAGTAACTCTGGGACAATAACCCAATTCGCTAACTTTTACTACCTCTCTAAAAGTATGCCTGTGCACTCTTTTTGTGAAGAAAAGTGTGTACTTTTGAATGTGTAACAGAAGACTAGGCAAGCTCTGGGACATACTATTTCATCATAACTGCGTCTTTAATGGACAGTTGCTTGCCCTAAACCATCATGTAACAGTTAGAATCCTCCACATTCAATTGAATGTCCTACAGTTTCAGAGAGAAATGTAGTAGCACATTGAACTGCCACTCGTGGTTCTTTCAGGTGAATAACTCATTTGCACAATTATGCATTTAAAAGTTAATGTAAAAGTCTAAGTTGCTGTTGCAAATATCTTTTCATCAGGTTAAATACTGATAATGAATCACTCAGACCCCTTTATCTAAACTTTCTACTTAACTTTCAGACTCATACATCCGCCATGTTTGTAGTTTTTGAACACTTTTTATTTATATCTGTAGTTCTAATCGATTGTGCACAGATCTGCAGATCTGAAATCCAATCCGGAAAAGTAGACCATCCGGGTATCTTTGAAATACTCATTTTAACATATACAATTTGGGATCATACCTGTCAACACATTAGTTTTCCCCGAGAGTCTCCCGTATTTCACACCCATCTCCCGCCCTCCTCACGTTTTGTTATTTCTCCTTGAAACTCCCATAAAATGAATGGTCCAAACGTCGTGTGAATAATCACATCAATATATTATTCCGAGGTTGTCCAGTTGCCAGATCTTGTATGAAACGCATCCTACTTCAACAATCCATACATCACACAAATTTCAACACATTTGTGAGCTCAACATGGCAACCCACAACACAGTTGAAGTGTTGACGCTGTTGACGTGCGGAGATAGTAGATGCGGCCGTGCGAAGTTAAAGTGTTAGTTCACCCCAAAATGAAAATCATGTCATTAATGACTCACCCTCATGTCGCCTTATAAGCCTGTAAGAACACCGTTCATCTTCGGAACACAGTTTAAGATATTTTAGATTTAGTCAGAGAGATTTCTGTCCCTCCATTGAAAATGTTTGTCCGGTATACTGTCCTTGTCCAGAAAGGAAATACAGACATCAGTCCATGTGACATCAGTTTAAATGTGTTAGTTCAAATGTTTTGAAGCATCGAAAATACATTTTGGTCCAAAAATTAAAAAAAATATGACTTTATTGAGCATTGTATTCTCTTCCGGTTCTGTTGTCAATCCTCGTTCACGAGTCCACAGTGATGACGTAAAACGCTTCTGATGTGTATCTAGTGTGTCCATGTATTCAGATTCAAATAAACATGGCTGGGCAAAAAGTCTTCCACTGTGTCAAAATCCTCAGACATGTGTATGAAGATTGTTTTTTTTTTTATTCTATTTTTTACAGTGTGCGTCTCCCTCAGACTGTGAACAAAGCTCTTTCGCATCAGATTACACATGTTACATCATCAGCATCACTGAACGTGGCTTGAATCGGAAGAGAATACAATGCAGAATAAAGTTGTAGTTTTAGTTATTTTTGGACCAAAATGTATTTTTGATGCTGCTAATCCCAGATTCCCAGATTAACACCCCCTCCCCCACAATACTGTATTTCGAATTATAGGTAAATACTACAGCCAATTATTATATTGGCACATTTAAATATTATTCTTATTTGTTTTATTCAATTTAATATTATTCACCCATCCATTTTAGTGCAAAACGTGTGGATTGTAATACATACCTTGGATATATTAAAATACATACCTTGGATATTTTAAAATGCATTTGTACTGTATATTTTCGCTGTATTTTACATATATTACAATATTTATCACCCACCTCTCACTTTCAATTGTACAATGAGTTACCATCAACTGTATTTTTTTAATCATTTTTTGGGGGGTTTGTTAGCAGGTGATTTAATCCAGTCAGCAAGTCTGCAACAGTTGAACGTTCAAGGCCACAAGATAATGAATTACAAATACTCAGAAATCAATGTTGTCTTGCAGACCTTCAACTTATTGTGTGAGCTTTTATATTTTAAAATATGCAGCACTATTTCATCGATACCCCCATGCATTGTCGTTTATATCGTGCCATCCATATATATCCCGCAGGTTTCCCAGCAGCCTTTAGAGTGGAGCTTATGGGCCATTTCACCCAACTAATTGTAATCTATCTGCCTGCAGTGTTGAGTGCCACAGCAGTATACTGAATGAATGTTGTACCCCTCAGCAATATTCACTCTATTATTGCTGCATTCAGGATGGCAATATTTGCTCATTTAATCAACAGCGCCACACTGCAGTTAAGATTACAGGGTATACCTCTGTCACAGTTTGTAAAGAAACTACGTTTTAGATTTAAAACAAAGTAACTTGCCATTTGAGGTTTTTGACATCCTATAGTGCTTTAAAGAGGAACATTATGCATCATATTCATATGGATTATATTCATATGGGGTATAGTGCAGTTTCATATAAAACAGGAAATGATGACAGTCATATGCATCTTCAGCCTGACTTGTAACTACGAAAATCATTTTCATAATTATACTTTTTGGTTTCCAAAATAAATATGCTGAAACATCCTTTTTTTTTTTTTTTTTTTTTTTTTACAAATTTACCAAGTTGTATTGTATGAAAGCAAGTCTTATTTTATACACTTTTGCTCAAATAAATTTATCTGGGTTTAAACAGGTATTTTCAAGTTGTTATTATTATCATTATTTAGATGTTAATGAATGTTTTATGTATTTTGACTGCATACAGGAAGACAAAAATATTGATCATTAAAAGAGAGAAGATATATGGAAGATATATATTAGAAGATGTCTGTATGAACGTTCCAACGAAGTCTATCCCAATTTAAACCAATTGAGATGAAGTAATATCTCTGATTGGTGGATCTCACATCGGGCTGTAGCGGGTCATAATAATAGTCTAACAACCTAACAACCTTTCACAAATGCTGTCACAAATTTCTCTCTTTCGAACGATGGCGAATTGCATTGCAAGTAATTAAGTCTTATATCAGCGAGAGAGCAACTCGCAACAAAACTCATGGAAGTTTCCAGTAAATTTAAAAAAAAAATAGCCATATGCACATTTGCATCGTGCGGGTGTAGTTATGGAGGTTGGGCACCCACCAGCAGAATCATGACAATCACCTGTACCCATTTAGTGACACATACCCTGTATAAGATGCCAATGTCCATAAAACTGAAAAGTCTTATCACATTTGGCACGACAAGATCAATTGTAGGGCTGGGCAAAAAATTAGATTTTTTGATTAATCGTTTTTTAAAATGTGGTCGATTCAAAAATCGATTCTCAACGGCCACGAATCGATTTTTTCCATATAGGTGGTTTGCAGTCACGTGATTGTATTTACGCGCGACTGCAGGTGGAGGGCAAGGAGTGAAGAGCGCAATGGACGAGATGGAGGAAAATCCGTACTGTACTACTTTAGACGCTATTACAAGAGAAATATATAAACAGAAAATCGAAACATATGTTGGACGTGATCCTTACGTTATGAAGAGGACCGATTTTCAACTGAATTGAGAGATTTGCCTGCCATCAAGGCTGTAGATATCAGCAACTAAAGCCCTATTCGCACGGGATTAGTATTACCTGGGGACCACATGTGAATTTGAAATTACCCACCCACATCTGAGTTTCGTGTGGCGCATTCGCACGGGATAAGCGAAGCCTGTGATCTAATCGTTCTTTTTGTTTTTGCTCTTATGGTTTTCAGCTTTCTCTTTCTGCAAATTGTATGAGTTAGTTGTACTAGCGATATGACCCCGCACCCAAAATACTATTAAAACACTCCAACTCAGCCTCTATTATCCGTGAAGATGGATAAAAAGGCGCAGATGAAACAAAAACCTTGAAAAAATGATATATGATCCGGCCAAATCACAGAGATGTCGATTCGCACGGGACTAATATTATCACAGGACCTCGGTGTTCGGCGAAATATAGTAGGTAATTTGCGGGGGAATTATTACTTTACAAATTACAGACATGGCTGATTCGCACAGGATTAAGATAACAGACAAACTCCGCAATTATTACAAATTACTACAGGTCACCAGATAATACTAATCCCGTGCGAATAGGGCTTTACAGACATGCTTTGACTTTACAAAGTTCAGAAACTGGCACGCTTACACAAACAGCCACATAAGTGTATTTAAACACCTGAATAATGTAATTATAAGCCACATAAATAATGTATTAACTCACATTTGACGAAGTGATCACTGCACACTGTATAAACACACGGGCATTTTCCCATTCGGCTCCTCCGCAGACGCAAATTAGGTTTACAAGGCATTTTTTTACCGTGTCTTTCTGTCAATTTCTTGTATTTCCCCCCTTATGAACAACAACTTTTGGCACACAATAAAAAAATCTTTGTGGTTTGATTCGATTTGAGCAACCATAAACGACGCAAAACATAGGCATTTGAGTGTGTTATAGTGCTTCCTAAAATAGAAATTCACTTCCTGCCCTCCATCTGATCTTCGCGCCATGGCAACGCAGTGTCGTGACGTCACGTGAAAACAAGCTATTCAGGGCTTGCGGTACTGCGTCTTCTCTCTCTGCACTAGGCAAGCGCCAATCGCTGCAGGCGTCGATACACACTCGTGTTCAGGAGTCGGGACATGACGGAATATTCACTTGCACAATCAGGCCAGCATTGCATCGTAGCCTATGTATCGTAACTATTGTTTATAATTTTCATGTCTTTTTAAGTTTTACCAGTTTAAACCAGTGCTTGAGGTGGGGGGAAAAGGTGCCGTGGTACTCTCTTGCATTGGCAAATCATGACATTTGATTTTTTTTTTACAGGGAAAAACTAAACTTGGAAATATTGCTCTTACAACAACCATTTATTGTTATTTATTAACAACATAAATGTATTTAAACAAGTCGTGTGCATGTGCACATTTCTTTAAAAAGAAACATTCACTTACATTAATTGTAAGCAATCAGAATTAATAGCCGTATTTAATTCATTCTGGACTAAAAAGACTATCCAGTGTTATTTTACATTGGATTACTTTATTCAGTTTATTTCTGACATACCCAAAAAAACTACCCAAAAATGTCTCTTTATTTGTGTCTTTATTCTATTGTATTTATTTTTCAGTTTAATTCAAAGATTGAAAACAAGCTTCCATGTGTTGCATAAACTCTTAACAAAAAAAATACCCCATTGTAAAAACCAAACAAACAACATTTAGGGAAGATCAATGTAATAAAAAATGTCTAAATAAAATATTTATATATTTATTTATCTATATATATCTTAAACATAAAATAACCTGATCCTGTTTGATCAAGCTGTGCGACTGTTCTGACTTGTCCAATTTTCAGCATCAATTCTGCATCTTGCATCAAAATCCTGTCTATTCATTGTATGCATTTAGTATATAGTGTAACTAAAATAAAAAGAGTTTAATACTGGTTTGTGGCTCTTAATTTCTTTGTATTAATTAACCACTAGTACATTTATGTCCACTGTTCTTTTTTTATAAATACAGTATTTGTATTACATCTATATTCATTATAGTTAGAATGAGAATTAAATCAGAAATCGAGAAATCAAAATTGAAAATTAAAATATCAAAATAGAAATGGAATTGAACTGAGATGTGAATCGTGACCCAGACCTAATCAATTGATGTGCAAGTTCCAGTTCACATCTTCATTGACAGACAATAGTTTTTATATCTGAGTGTAGAACAGAACATTTCAGTCGCACACAGACTACAGAGCTGATCCGGTTGATCACAGTGACTGCCAAAAACGCAGTTGTGAGTGGTGAAAATTTGCGGATGCGTTTATCACGCATACATGTAAATAACTGGTGTATGAATGCTCATAGTGTAGCTTTAGTAGCCTTGTCATACTGCATGTGAGAATATACTACTGTGCATCACGGTATTATTCTGAAAATTGTTTGGCATTCGTCTGTATTGTGAGGCGTAGACATCACAATACTACCACGGCACCATTATACCACCATTATATTGTATTGCTCCCTTTTGACTGCAGAAGGTTCGTGTTTATTTCTAAACCACAAAGCTAAACTAGACCGTCTTTACCTGAGTCTCAATTTATCTGTTAACATTTATTTACAAAGTATTCTCATTTTCAGTCTCCTTTATCTGCTCATATATGGCTCGTTTAATGTTTGATTCTCTGGATAAAATCCAGCATTATTTGCTGTGGATGTTACAGCAGCTGAGTAATTGCATCTTCTATTTAAGACTAAAATAAAATCTCATCAGAGCTTTATTGAAAAGATTCAAAGAAATGACAGCTACCTCTGATAAGAGCCTATAAGGAAAGGCTTCGGTTGGAGACCGCTCTAAAAGATATGAATCAATTAATTTCCCTACTCACAGCCAAATCCTGAGATAGTAACCAGTCTGTCAAATGTGATGAGACATCTGACCAACATTTAATCAACCTTGCAAAAGTAGAGAGTAATTTAAAATCAGGACAAGTGGAAAGATTGGATTACACTCAGGACCATCCCTTGCTTATCAGAGCACTGTTATCTTCTATCTGGACACTACTATGTTCATTCACTTGCTTCGTTAATGTCTCATTTCAAATGTCTGCTCTGGTCAGTAAGCCATCTGTTGAGTGCACAAGCTACAGTAGCTTAAAAGCTTATTTGGTTTCCTATTTTTTTTTTTTTTTTCGTCTCGTCAAAACATCCAGAGAAAGATTGTACCAGTACCAGAACAGAAAAAAGCGTTCTACAGTATGTGTAGTAATGAATATCATATAGTATAGAATTTGAGTGCCGTCTGACAGACTGCACATCTGTGCACGCTGTCATACATTTTGCAGTAATATAGTCAAAATCTTGACATCTTTTTGGAGATTGTTAACAGATGGGACAAAGAAATCAGATGTCAAATTATGGAGTCTGTGCATTAGATTTTTTGGTGTAAATGCAATACTCAAACAACAATACTGACAACTTTTTTTTGCAGAATTGTTCTACAGATGTTATTTTTTACAGTGTAGTTGAAAATTGTGTAATGTAAACGGCCCCTTAACTTATTGAATTTGGAGTGTCCTAAATTCGTGACTGCGTGTCCCAAGGTTAGTAATTTAGATTAAACACACACAAACCATGTTCATATAAGGGCTTTCCACACACCCTTTCATTTTCTGCCGCTCTCAGCAAACATGACGCTCTCTAGAGACCCACTCTTACCTGAGATCTTTCTGAGCAATGCCAAGTGTGCCATCCTCAAAACAAGTTCAAATGCAATTTTATATCTATGCTTAAAATTTCTTCTTTAAGCTCCAGTCAGTAACTTTTTGGGTTAAAAATTATCCCCAAAATTTTTTTTAGCAAGTATATAACCAGCCAGTGTTCAAAACTACCTGCTTGTCAAAACGTAAGCTTGTAATAATGTCACATCTGTACACATAAAAAAAGGACAATGATAATTTGCACTGATTAACGTGATATGATTAACTGATTGTTAGATTTAATCAGTGTGATTTACTGCAGTTTTTTCAGTTTTTTAGTTGGTCAGAAGAACAAAAGTGGTATGTTACCTACTTGTTCAGATGACATTTTAGGGTGAAAATTCTGATGTTGGTCATACTTCCAGAAAAGTAGAATCTGTGATTCTGAGTGCCATCCACAACAGCAGGGTGACTGACAGCTGCACATTCTTCTCAGAACATTGTGTTCATTCGCTCTGCTGTGCCGAGGTACAACTCATGTAAGGTTGATAATTCTGCGAATGACTGCAAATGCAGTTTTCGAATGGATGACGACAAAGATTCATCTAATTTATTTTATAACATTTATTCATCAGTTTACAATAGATTTTAGATTGAAAGTTGTATCATGAATCATCAAATTTGCGAAACATTCAGACCCACCGTCTTACTACATTTATTTGTTACTGTTTACTTGATTAATTATTTTAAAGCATTGTTTACTTAAAGCTACACTGTGTGATTTTGACTCCATGATTGTTAACTTCAACGAAAACGCGAAAGGCTGAAGCTCGAATTAATGAATATGTCCCTCTTTGGCTAATGTACTTTCAAGCTGCGATTCACATTAGAACCCTTACCCTTATGTATTTTCAATTATATATTATACACTCACGAGAATACTTTATTACTTGAACGAAGTAAATATACATTAATGAGCACATCATATTTTTGAAGAACTGAAGTGTTTTTAGCTAAGAATAAACTAAAAGAGTTACACAGTGTAAGCTTTAAAGAACACCTAAAGCTTACTACGTGAATAAATTAAGTTTCTAATGTCAGAGCTGTGGCTTAGCAGTTCATGCTAATGCAAAACACACAGGTTTCAGTCCAGCCTGTACTGTACCCTGATCTCACTGCCCTTCTTTCCCTTGTAATGTATCTATAAAAAGTGTCAAATGTGACTAAAGAAAATTGTATCCGTTGAAAAACTGTTTATAATTGCTTTATTTACTCTTGAGTGGCTGAAGCATTTTGTTGATCAGACATGAGAATGTCTGCGTGAGCAGTTTTTAAAACAGTGTTAGTAAAAGCATTTGTGATGTTACAAATGTTTTTTACTTTATACCTTTTATTTTTATTTTTTTTAATTCCAAAGCACTGATGCTGAGTTGTGGCTGCAAAACCACTTGATCGGCAGCAAATCCAGCAGTGCAAAAGTCAAGTGCTCAGCATTATTTGTCTTTGCTGTACCTTGTGCCACTTATTTCACCCCTGAAATTTTCACTGGGGATTAAGCTGTACAACAACATTCCTCATATAGGAATTCTCACTGACACTTAGGGTGGAATGTGTTCACCACATTCACAAGAAATATGTGTGTGCTTGCCTTCCCGTATGGCATGTCCAGAGGCAATTTTCATTCGCACTGAATTGTGCTTGAATTGCTTCATTTAAAATAGCACTTTGAAATGCTGCAAGTGTGCATGTTCCATGTGTGCACATTGAAGACTTTTCTGAGTGACTACTGAAACTGATGATTAACACAATTTTACAAAAAGTACCCAATTTTATTTATTTATTTTAAACTTGATTGTTAACGACATTATAATCATTGGGCTCTATTTTAACGACTTTAAGCGGATGGTCTAAAGCGTACAGCAAAGTGCTCTTAGGCCGTGTCCAAATCCACTTTTGCTAGTTTAACGATGGGAAAAAGGGTTGGCGCACCTGGCACATGGTCTAAAAGGGTTGTCCTTATTCTCTAAGTAATGGGTGTGCTTTGGACGCAATATGCAAAAAAAAAAAAAAAGAAAGAAAGAAAAAAAAATAAGAAAAACATTTAGAGTCTCATCTCCTATTCCCTTTAAATGCCAGTTGCGCTCGCGCCATGGCGGATTTCTGTTTACATTTGTAAGCGGAAAGACTGAGTGCTTCTCTAGCGAAGAAATGGATCTGCTCGTGCACAATGTTAAAGCATGAGCAGACCATCTACAGGGCAAGCCAGATTTCACCATATCTTTTTATACATGATAATATTATTTTACATTGTAATCCTTTTGTTTTTAATATTTGACATGTTTGTGTGCTGCTGCTGCCTTGTGTAGCCTCTTTTCCACCAAAGCATTTTGAGAGATTTTGCCTGCGCGTGAACCAGTTCTTTGTGTTTCAACAGCCAAAGAACCGGTTCTTGGCCGGGAGAACTGGTTCCAAAGCGGCACCAACTCTTTGCTGGACTACAACCGTTCTTTTACCACGTCATACTTACGTCGGGGGCTGGGGCGGGTTTTGATGTGTTCTAAACATCTTTTCTGACCATAATATAGGATCGCAAATCCAGGAGAAACATTTTCAGAAACACGATGGAGTCCGCCTTTGTAATTGTTATGCTTGAAGTTGGCGCAAGTGTTTCTATTTTTTTTTATTGAAAATTTTATAAGCAAAGAAGAAAACAGTCACAATATAGAACAAATAAATGGAAAGAAAAAAAGACACAAGATAGGGGTACACAACTTATTAGAAAAGATTACATATCAAACAAAAATATTAAAAGACTTACATATTTCAATTGTACTTGCAAGCGTTTCTATAAGACGCATGGCGACGTACACAGTGACGTAACAATGTCGTTCCCTGGGGCGCTCTAGTCAGTGGAAAAACAAACAGGTTCTGAATGGGTTCGCAAGTTGAACCAACTCTGAACCAACTTTGAATCAGCACCAGTTCCGAACCAGTTTTTTGGTGGAACAGGGTTGTACGCACGTTGTGGAGCCAGACTTAAGGCCATTGCACACTGAGTTTCGAAATTCGCATTTGAAATATTTCACGCTAAAAAAAAAAAATCAACCTCATGTTGTGTCAATCACGTTTGCACACCACCTCCGAAAACTTTCATCCGTCATAAAAAAAAATTGGATCGGGTTTCGATTTCCTGCGTTTTCCGCAGCATTTCAAGAGGTTTTTTGACAATTCAGGGCCGAGGGGAGCTCGTTCCACAAATGATGTGCACATGCACAGTCCTTTCCGTTTCGGTTTTCAATTCGATCAAGTGTTTATATGTTCTCTTGATTGGATTTTGAAAGGAATAAACCTCCCCTTTTCAATCAGATTGAAATTTCGGATTGATTAAGGTGTGATTGAGCAGCCAATTCGAAAACTAATGTATTATTTGGGTACAATATATGACAGCCTGTACAGCTGTTCTGTCTGCCCAGCGCTTCCGCTGGGTCGTGCGTGTACTTGTGTGTGTGTCCTTACCTTAGACATACTGCCAGTCTCTGTTCAGGATCGATTGGTTCACAGAAATTGGTGGTCTTCTTTTTAATATGTGGCTCCAGAATCGCTAGCAAAGCATCAAACTGTACCACTGACATTCTGAAGTAAATTATGAATCGCTCCGGGATAAACTTAACAACTCCTTATAAGACGGGTGGAACTCCTTCCTCTCAGCGCAATTTCAGGATTGGATAAACCCAATATTGTCTCTTTCTCTTCTCTTTTCAATAAGAGAGAGGGCAACAAAATCATCCTCACTGCTTGATCGAATCCATTTTGTATTTTTGTGGGGGGTTTCTGGTAAAGTTTTAATAATACGCATCGGACTCAGTGTGCAAGGTTTCTGTGCGTGACGAATTTTTAGGCAGACGAAAATGAAAAAAAAAAACTGCATACCGCAATTTCAGACTCAGCAGTTGCCTTAAGGGTTGTGGACCACCCCACATTATTAATTTGCTCTTTAAATAATAATAAAATATTGCGCAATTCATTATATCAACAAACTTTAACTGACTTTTGTAGAGACTGTCTGGGGTTACAGTAGCATTTGTAAAAAACTGTCACCATTAATTGAACTCAGGGTGGATAGAACTGGAGATGAAAGACAGCTATTCAGAGATATAGACCAAATCTTTTATTGAAAACACGGGTGTTAGGATTGCCATTTCAGGGGTGAAAAGAAAATTCTCAATTGTACACCAGGAAAAAACCTACCCGACCATCTTCTGATATTATTCTGAAACGTTTGAAAGCTATGAGATATGATGGCTGGGAGCACTTGATGAAGCAGATGAAAAAATAGAAGGCAACATGTTCCTTCAGCACAGTAATGGCATCGTGAGATATTGTCTCTTGCTGCGTAAAGTAGTTTGTTTTGTTATTTTCTCTTCGCTTTAGGCAGCTTTCAGGTTGTTGATCTCTGTAATTCGTTTTGAAAATCACCAGGTCTATGCCACAGGAGCCTCACAGATGGTTGGATTAGCTATTTCGTTCTGATATCCAGCAGCTATAACCGCTTTTGTTAACTTTTAAGGAAAGGGTGGCAGGAACCGGGCCTGGCTTAATAATATTTTTAGGAAGATTATTTTACAGATAGGGTCTCACTGCATTGTAAACGTTTCAGCCTTACAATAGCCCTAGCTCTTGACAATGTACTCATCCACTGAATGAAACTATCTTGCGGTGCAAGCAGTATTTAGGCCCTGTACCCAAATATATGTTGTTTTCCAGTCCTGTAGCTAATGTGGTTGGACAAACAGCAGAATGATGTTGTCACCACCCATGTCCATGTACACATCACTGACAGGTTTGAGTATGTGAGTCAGCGGCTGCGTCAGCCGGCATCTGTGTGTGAGTTAACGCTGACTGGACTGTGAGGATCACTCCAAGGCCTAAAATGTGGAGTTCCTGGAATCTTACTCGCATGTCAAATGGTCTTCAGAGAAGAAGTAAATTCAGCACTGAACATCTAAATCTGGGTCTTATTTTTCTGGTAACACTTTACAATAAGGTTAATTAATAAACAGTTATCAACTAACTTGGTTAACATGAACTAAGAATGAACAATACTTCTTCAGCATTTATTAATATTAGTTCATATTATGTTAAAGGTTGTATTTGTTAACATTAGTTAATACACTGTGATCTAACGTGAACAAAACATTGAACAGCTGTGTTTTATTAACTAACATTAACAAAGATTAAGAAATGGTGTAAGAAATGTTTAGCTCATTGTTATTTTATGTTAGTTCATTACATACATTAACTAATGTTAACTAATGAACCTTATTGTAAATTGTTACCATTTTTCTTTATCTTTCCTTCCATTGCCCTTTTTCTTTTCTCTTACTTATTCTTGCTATTCCTATTTACATTTTCATGCGTGTTTATCCTATCATATTGTATCCTATCCTATTCAATATCCTAACCTATCGTATCCTATCTTATCGTATCCTATCCTATTGTATCCTATCATCTTATCGTATCCTATCTTATCTTGATCCTGTTCTATCGTGTTCCACCATGTCTATCGTAATCCTATTCGTATCCTATCATATCATAGCATATCCTATCATATCATATCATATCCTATTGTATCCTATCCTATCCTATCCTAATCCATTACACGTATCCTGATCCTGTCTTACTCGTGTCCTATCATGTCCTCATTCGATCGTATCTGACCTTATCCTATCCTATCCCTTCTCCCCCCCCCCCACCCATTCTTCTCTAATAAATATGCCAAAGGATTGCCCATAATATTTTTAGTCATAAATATCATCCTTACAAAAGCAAGGGCAGACCATATGTGTGAATGTGATCTCCATGCAGCTTCTCTGAAAGGATATGCATTAATAAGCTCTCTCTTGGTTGTCTGCCGAATTACATATGCAGCACAACTGTCTGTCCAGAGTCTAGTGCTAAAACCCTTCGAACTCACCAGCCACACGATAGCATGCGTGAAATGCATTAACTTCACTTTAATTGCTTACCCTTCCCACCTCATTGCTCATGTAATGCTCAGCAAGTAGGGGTTATCGGTCCAGCAGTACCTAGTTTGTCTGTCGTTTCCTTTTCAGTATCACCCGTCTTAGTATTCATTTCATGTAGTGTTGCATCTTTATGAAATAATAATTATTTATAGCTTATATGCAGATGTCTAAAAATGCATTCAATTTGAAAATCTCAAAAAAATTACAATATGCAAATTGTTTAATGTAAAGCATTTAAATATATATATATATATATATATATATATATATATATATATATCCATTGTAATGCGTTAACAAGATCTTAACTTTATCAGCCCATGCATGAGAGTTATAACTGCAGAGGATGAGACTAGAGATGTGCGGATATTATTTCATCCACAACCCCATCACAAAACTCATAATCCATCCGCACCAGGTTTTTGACCAATTTTTAAAACTCGCACCCGCCCGCAATCCGCTGATTGGGCGATACAAGACATTGTTGATGACAGCCGCGAAAATAGAAAGCTCTCAGAATATCAGCAGTGAACTCCGTCTCTGGTCGGCACGCAGGGACAAAAATAAAGTAAATTAAACGCACTTCGTTAAACCTGACTGTGGTGTGATTTTGTGTGTGGCGAGGGAGGCTGATTTTGTCTGTAGCGGGAGAAGAAAGTACAAAGCCGCGCGGTGAGTAAGTCTGCGGCTGTAACCGCCAACTGCACATCTCTAACTGAGACTGAATATATACGGATTGACCAATCCAAAGCATAGACATCCAACGGACATGCCACCCTTTAGCGTCAATATGAGACGCAGATATATATATATATGGGGCAGAAGGCGCCTCCTAGTGGTCTAACCCTAACCCTACCCCAGACCTAAACCTACCCATACTCTGTTCGTGTTATATTGACGCTAAAGGGTGCCATGTGCGTTGGATGTCTTACACTTTGGCAAAAGCGTTGTATATGACGCCTTGAGATGAGAATGTGTTGAATATACAGAACCTGTCAAGAATTTGGAAACATTACAATATGCTATTATTTTATCAAACATTAAAAACAGTAATATTGCAAAATATTATAACAATTTAATTTTAAAATATAATTTGAAAATGTTAAAACAAGTAAAACACTGCTTAACATTTTTGTGGAATTGGTGATACTTCTTTCAGGATTCTTTGATGAATAGAAGGTTCAATGAACAACATTTATTACATGTATTTATTCAAATGTATTAAAACATTTATTAAATAGAAATCTTTTGTAACATTATAAATCTGTTCACTGTCACTTTTAATAAATTTAATGCATCCTTGATGAATAAAAGTATTCATGTCTCTGTTTTGAAATCTGAATTGTATAATTGTTTCCACAAAAACATTAAGCAGCAAAATCTGGTCATACTTTTTTATTAGGTGTCTTTAACTATTATGTACTTACATCAAACAAATAAGTACAATGTACTGATTGTGTTCATGTTGCTTTGTGATTTGCTCTTGGAGATATTGGTCAGGTTAGGGAACTGTTAGCTTGTATGAGTAGATTAATTACATCTTTACATGCAGGCATTTTAAATGTATAAGTACAATGTCAAATCATGTTTGTGCACAATAAGTGCATTGTATTAAATTATTATTTCAATGTTAGTGCACTGTAGTAAAAGACAATTAAAGGAGCTGTATGTAAGATTGTGGCCAAAACTGGTACTGCAATAACATTCAAAATACCGTAGAGCAGTGTATCCCTTCCCTACGACTCGAGGTTGCCAGATAGGCGGCAGGATCCAACATTTTTTTATCTGACACATTTGTAGCGGCTGACTGGTAGATCGGTGGAGGGTGGAGCATCATACCAAAACACAACATGACAACATCAACATCAGTTGAGGGCTGCAACTTTACTTTTTAAATGACAATATCCTGGCTGGACTACTGTTGTCAGTGATATAAGTATTTGAAATGAACATGATTTCTTTATGTCTAGTGATATATCAGGGCCATTTTATGATTATTTTAAATACATTTCTTACATACAGCTCCTTTAATATAAAGTGGGACCCAAAGGTATTTTCAACATTGATACTACTACTACTACTACTACTACTGCTAATATCACTACTACTACTACTACTACTGGTACTACTATTACTACTAATATGTGTTTCTTAAGTAGCAAATCAGATTATTAGAATGATCGACTGTAGCTATAACTTTGAAAAACTTTTTTTTCAGCTATTAAAAGTTTGAAATTAGTGTAAACAATGACATCATTTAAATTTTTGGTGAACTTTTCCTTTATGTAACTTCACCTGAGTGTCCACGCTTCCATGAGTGCTGCTGTTTATGGAGCTTGAGTGATATTAACACACTTCTCATACTTTTTGCACATTTATGCACAAACACAATTTGTGCATAAATAAAGACACAGGGCTGTAATTACTGCATTTCGCAATGCCGTGTTTTATCACCATCATTGGCTAATATATGATTCCAAAGTGCATGATGCTTCATATTTATGATGGCATGGCATGGTGAAACACTTTTGTTTTAGCTCAAACAATTCCATTCTGATTGTGTGTGTGTGTGTGTGTGTGTGTGTGTGTGTGTGTGTGTGTGTGTGTGTGTGTGTGTGTGTGTGTGTGTGTGTGTGTGTGTGTGTATTATGTAACTTTTTATTTTTGGATCATTGAATGTAATTAGTGGCATATACCGTAGGCATGTTTTTTATAGACAGGTTGAGCAAAGGCTCATGAATAACCGTTAATTAAGCACTTTCATGTGGATTAGACCTCAGTTAACTAGTAGAAGATATTTGAAAAAGAAAGTGGCTGCAAAGAATTTATGATAATATCTCAAATGTACATGCAGTGATAGTTAATGACATGCAAAGGAGGTTGACCCTTGTATCGGCCAACTGAACTTCATGCAGAGTTAACTATTGCTTGTTCCATATTCATAGATGTCACTGACATACATATATTCATCTCATTTCCTTGCATCACATTTTTGAAAGCCCTCTTTGGCACAGCATTGGAGACATGCATAACATATTGTCTGCATCACATTTTAAAGATCTCCAGGGAAATTTGGGTTGTGTACCATAATATTGTGTCAAAACCCATTCAAAGCTAAAGCAGGAGATATTTCCTTAAAGCCCAAAAGATAAGTTCTGATTAATTGACTGTTGATTGATTGATACTGTAATTGACTGTTTAGTCACAGGCTTGATTTACTGATACATGAACAATATAGCAATTTTGAGAACTGTCTGAACTTGGAAAAAAAATACACATCAGAAATCACTGATCACAGATCAGATATTAGAATAAAACATGGTTACTTGGCATGTGTGTGGCGTTGCTGATCGACTCGATCTGTAAAAGTCTGTTTTGCAAAGCCTAGGCGAAATTGCGACTGAATACAAACAAATAATAGTATAGTATAGTCTGATAGTCAAGTCACATTTATTTATATAGCACTTTTTACAATTCAGATTGTTTCAAAGCAGCTTTAAAGAGATAAAGAGATACCAGGAAAATATTGTAACAAAGTTTGTTTCCAGAAGAAAATAGCATTACAGTCCAGCTTAAGTAAGTTTGTGATGTTTTTTTTAACATCTTGATTCATATGGATTAGTTTAATGATCTCTTTATGAACTTGTTGAACCTTCAAAGTGGTAGTTGTGTGGACTGTCAATGGAGGGACAGAGAGCTCTCAGATTTCATCAAAAATATCTTTGTTTTATAGAGGAACAAAACTCTTCAGTGTTTGAAACAGACAGAATTTTAATTTTTAGATGAACTAATCCTTTAAAATATGAGGTTGATTCTTCAATTATGCCTTTTGCTTAAAGCCTGAAAATGTGAAAGTTTTTCAAACTATGTTTCATCTGTGCTAAAATATTTATAATGTCCTGAAATAAAGATCTGATCATAGCCTTGATCAACCTTCACATGGATTTTGATAGTGTGTTGGTATGGATGTTTGATAGTGTGTGTGATGGCTTTTTGAGTAAAAGGTTAAATCAGCCTTAGACTAGCTAACAAATGAATACTGTTAAAAATGTACACAAATACAAAATGACAATTGAACTTTGTTTAGTATAGTTGTTCAAAATGCTACGTAGACAGTATGTCAAAATTAGTGAAAATGATGGCAAATTGAATAGACCTGATAAATAGCAACAGATTAACTGATTGTTTTTTTTTTTTAAAGAATATTGTTTTCTTAAAAAACATCCTAGGAACAATGAATTGCCCTTTTGCCTATTGACATATGCAGTCGCTTTTCTCAGTGGTTTGTGCTCTACTATCCAAAGGAGTAGAAATTAATGATAGCTTGTATTCCCAGCGGAATTCTAAATTGATTTTCTTTCTTTCTTTCTTTCTTTCTTTCTTCTTCTTTCTTTCTTTCTTTCTTTCTTTCTTTCTTTCTTTCTTTCTTTCTTTCTTTCTTTCTTTCTTTCTTTCTTTCTTTCTTTCTTTCTTTCTTTCTTTCTTTCTTTCTTTCTTTCTTTCTTTCTTTCTTTCTTTCTTTCTTTCTTTCTTTCTTTCTTTTCTTTCTTTCTGGTGCATTGGAAAATGAAATAGTCTCTGAATAGGTTACATTCAAAAACCTAGAGATTGGCATTTGAAGAGTAAAAAATGGCTCTCTGCTTTGAGTGGTGAGTTGATTTTACTTATCTGGGTTGTTAGGGAGATGAAGTGTTGAGTCATTACACTGTTTTTCTGCCTCATCTCAGCCATAGTTCTAGGGAAAAAAATAACCGCAGTCAGAGAGATGCTCCTCCTAGGTCTCTCTTTACCCAGCTCTCCCCCTGCTGATGACTCTGTATTGATGGGCTTAGAGCTCAGAGAAGATCCCTCTCAGAAGATAAACAAACTGAGAACTAGAGCTGTGTGGAAGCCTGTGAAAGTCTGGACTGTCTCCACTGGAGTTTAGAAATGATTTAGCCACTCTCTGAGTTGAGAGTCTAAAGAGTGAGAAAAAGGTCTACAGAGAGAGAGAGAAGGTCAAATAACATTGAGTGTCCTAATAGAAATTGACAGAAATATATGTATTGGAGACGCAAATGAATGCCACAAATGAACTTTGTGTTTTACTTTGTATTTAAACATTCTTAGAAACATTTGGGATAATGTAAGTACACAAATCAACAAAATATATAACATTGTTCTACTGGTTTTGGGATATTTTAATCCAAAAATGGTACATAGTGTGCCTTTAATGATCAATTTGGGCGGTTATGGATTATGGTTACCTTTAAAATCAAATCTACATTTGAAACAAAAATAGTTGTACATAAAGCAAAAGATCAGTGGATAAAAACAATGAAACTGATTTTGCATTGAACATCAGGTGATGTACCAGATTTGTTCATTGTACAAAAGTAGACAAGAATGTCCTTAAAAAAAATAAATAAAAAGATGCATGACATGTATTATATCATGAAATGTATTAATATTGCAGTTGGGATAGGGGATTTAGGGGGTTCTGTAGTTAACAGATCAGTCAAGGCTTCTGATGTTGAAAAACCTTGAAAAATTTCCTTGACACTGCTACTATCATGAACCGGTGAAGACAATTCAAGTTTTACACTCTAAAAAATGCTGGGCTGTTTTAACCCATCTTTGGGTCCAATATGGACAAATTCAGCCATTGGGTGAAATGTTTTTATTACATTTTTAACCCAATATTTGGGATTGTCCATATTTGGAGTGTATTTGATTAAATAGTAATAGTGCTCTGAGAACATCAAAGAAGCATCACTTGAACAATGTTGAGATCATTATTCTTTGAAGCAGTCCAAATTTTGGTGATGTGTCGCTGTGACCTGTTGGCAGCAGAGTGGGCTGGGGTTGATAAACTAAATTAATACAATGTTGATTTGTTGCTTCACTGAACACTGGATTGAATTTCAAATAATAATAATAATAATAATAAAATAAATAAATAAATAAAAAGTTTAATGTTATGCATCAGTTGTGCTGAGCACTTGGCATCCATATGCAGGAGCTGGCACTGAAAAAGATGTTTAGTTTGTATCTATGAAAAATCGATGCACTGAGGAATTCCGACAGTTTATTGGCAGCACATTAATAGACTTTGAAATGAATTGCTATCCTGTATCCAAAATTTTCCTGTGCATTTTGGATTTAAAGCATTTGATATTATGCCTCCAACATACCAACATCATAGAAAACACTGGCTGGGAACTATTTTCTTTGTGTTTTCAGGAGTTCTAATACAGTTTAGCATATTTTTCAACTTCAAAATGAAAGAAATAATTCGAAAGAGAGATGGCTGTAGTTCAACTCTCAGTTTAGATCAAAGCTTGGTGTTTTCGTTTGTATATCATCTGTGTCATATTCATGCTGTGATAAGAGAAAATAAAATCTGCCATGGATTTATTTGGTTTAGTTGAACTTGTGAAGATGATATTTTGATTAGTTGAAATTTAGATTTTGTTGTTTTTGTGTGTGTGTGTGTGTGTTTGGCTTCCCACTCAAAAGACCAACTATAACCATTAATCTTGTGCTTTATAATGCTGAGTTTTAATCAGAGTTGCAAATGGGGTATTTTTACTTGATGTCTCAGAATTCTGACTATAAAGAATTTCCATAAAAAAAATCAATTTACTATATATATTTATATATATATATTAAAACCGTAAATTGATATATATATATATATATATATATATATATTTTTTTTTTATTTTTTTTTATTTTTTTATTTTTTTAACTGGTAAACTTTGGCTAAAAGGCATCACTCGTTACTGTCACTTTTTTCCAATCACAGTGGAAGAGGGTGGGACAAATCTTGCACCGACGAATCGTACTACTTGTGTAGCGACAGAACAACAATGGTGAAGTTAATATTGCTGGTTACTGCATAGAAATACATTACTGCCATGGATATTCTGTATCATAGCAACCAAAGTATCTCAGCTGGAAAAACACTGTGCTTTCAAGAGCACCAGGCATTTTTAGTTGGATAAAAAAATGTTGGTGGACACACAATAATTGATTATTTATTACTATGGCCAAGTAGTCTCTTTAGCATTTATAGCATAATACTGGAGTCAAACCTGAAGACAGATTTCATAGCACTCCTGGACACGTAATTTACGTAGTTGTATCTCATACGCGGGATTATGCTAATTCATGAATATACACGTTTAACAACCGAATATGTGATATACAAAGCTTTTGTGAATCCGGAGGAAAGTTTTCAGGAAAGGTCCATTTTACACGCAAATTACTCAGAATTTGCTGGTATATTTATGAAGGTTTCATGAATGAGGCCCTTTGAAGCTAATTTAGCTTTTACTGTTATAACAGGGATGATTATGAACAGGTAAACCCTTTGAGTCATAATACACTATAATGAATTTCTTATGTAAATGTACTAAGTAGCAACCCCTAGAGGCAGAACGACTCTCGTTGCACACAAAGGCCAGGCTTATTATTGCCTATAGCACCTTTACCTTGTGTTAACATCGCGCAACGCCCAGCAGACAGCAGTTGTGGCGGCCACTGCCATTGTTCATGTGACACAACCCTGATTTTTATTGTATCATTGAACTGAAGCTGTATCTCGTGCCCACTTTACCTCCATTCAGCTCAGCAAGTGGGATGAAAGATGGACTTCCTTTTGACAGGAGGCTAGCTTGAGGACACCTGAGGGAGAATGTTTATTTTTAGTTCCCTTTGCAGAGACCGTCTTGGGAGCAGAGGGCACTGAACTGTGGATGATTCCTCCAGTCAGCTCCAATCCAGCTAGCTTGATACTGTATATTGAAGACCATCTACCTCTTTTGCCCTCAAGGCTCAGACAGCACCTATAGAGTTTGCTTTGTAGGCAGCGAGCACTCACCAAATTTGAAAAGTCAACGCCATCAGTAGCAAGCGATTAAGCATTCACAAAAAGTCCCTTTTTGCAGAGACAGAAAGAGGCCATCTCCCATGCAGGGCTGAGTTCTCACCCGTGGTCCATTGACAGTCCTCAACGGCATACATAGTGAAGAGTTTTGTTCATCAAATGAAAAATTCACTTTGTTCGACAGAGAAGTTTGCTTAAGCTAAAGTAACCTTGATTTCTTTCTGTATTTCTTAATGAAACAGGAAGTTAGGGCAGAACATTAAGTTTCAACTTCTGTTTTTTTAAATGTCATTAAAAAAAGAACATGTTTTTAATAGATGTTTTAAAGGGGCTATTCATTTTTGAAGCTTTGTCAATCTTCGTTGGTCCCCTTGAAGTCTTTCAAATTGCATTCCTTTGGGCCATTCAGAATGTAACCGTAACGAAATGGCAATGGAGGCAATGGAGCAGACAAGGACAATGGTGTAAAGAACTTAAGTGCATCTTATTTACAGTAATACAGAATCCAAAAAGTGTGAAGCAAAGCATAAACATGATCTTTAAACAAAAAACAGTATGATGAATATGGAAACATGAGACAGCATCACGCATGACAAACAAACATGGGCTTAAATTCAAGACAATGGGAAATCACATGACAAAAATAATCAAGAAAATTGGTGTGTTCGATGTGATGTGGCACTGCGCAGACTGGTCAGCATCTGACTTGAAGCAGTGTGTGACGGTCTGATCCATTTGCAGTATTTTAATAATACAGGTAGGCCAACAAAGGTAAGCAGTCAAAAGCTCAAAGCCCGAAACAAGTAGGGCAGCAAACTCAAAATCAGCACACAGGCTATGGCAATCCAGAGACTTATATCAAACAGGCAAAGGTCAGGAGCCGGCAGCAAAGGTTCAGAAATGAGTTCACAGTCCAAGACAAAATATCAGAGAAATACGAGAAAACGAGCTTGAGACAGAGTATCGGTAATTCAAGACTTCACAAATGAACAATGAACATAGCAGTCCAGATAAAGGGGAGCTAAAGGGCACACAGGTGATACTGATGAAATGATGGGGCAATTAATTAGGGGATAATGAGCAGGGAAGGATAATGGGAAATGAAGTCCTAATATGCAGGAGAGAGGGATCTGGTGAAACCAGGAGGAGGCGTCGCTGATCGTTTTGTGACAGTGCGTGCCGGTTAGAAGATTTTGTCCAACTTGAGATGGCGCCATCAAAGTACCTCAAGAGTGATTCAAGAGCAGACGGCTGGCTCATTCTGCGCAGTTTCTCTAGAGCCACTGCAGAGGCTCTGATGACGACACAGCTGTTTCACGATTGGTAGATGACAATGATCATGTGCTTAGTGCTTATTCTGATACCTTGAGTTCTGCTCACAAATCTGTGTTTAATTCATCTATGATCTGAGAGGCCTCTGGTGTGGTGTCCATGTAGCTTGGGAAAACTAAGACAACTTTTGGCAAATTTAGATTTGCTCTGCAAGTTAGACTGGCAAAGACCTCATTCAAGCCCATTTCTAATCCATCAAAATCGCGGCACCAATCAGAAACATTGGTGCGGGCTTTACACAATGACGACAGCACAGCGACAGTACTAGGGTTGTGACGGTTATAACCCCGTCATTAGAACTCTATTACAAGCTAAACCATGTTATTAAAATATTTTTTTTTCACAAACATATTTTATCATAGAGAATGTTTAAATACTAATATCAGCTTACGAGGGAAACGGAGGCAGAGCTAATAGTGCTTCAGAGGCTGCTACAGCTGGAGACGAATCGGGAGTGGTCTGTTCACCCCCTCACAAGAAGAGAAATCTTAGAGATCTCCTTAATAAACGGAGTTCTGAAATCTCTCCCCTTTACCGATCAGAGTGTGCGCTGACACTGAGTAAAGCCTTGTTTATAATTGACGTGTCCGCAGCAAGCGCTAAGGTGTGCGGCAGCAAAATGGCGCGCTCGGTGCGCAAGACCTAATTTTGCTTGGCTGTGTGCACAGCTTTTTTGTAACAGTGTGCACGACAGACTTCATCCTCCTTCATCGCTCTGATTGGTTTTAGGTCTATCCAATTGCGCCCAGATGCATTTGAGCTACTTCCGTTGGTGACGCCCCTTTGGAAATGATTTGGCTATGAAACTTGGCCAGATTACTCATATTACTGAGACCATAATGAGAGAGGTGTCCATGATGAGAGAGAGCTTTGGTGTGGCATTCATGATGAGAGATTAATTAAAATAATAATAATAATAATAAGGAAAATCTTTAGAAAAGCATACACATTATTTCGTTCTCTGGGGTGTTGAATAACTTCATATATATATATATATATATATATATATATATATATATATATATATATATATATATATATATATATATATATATATATATATATATATACAGCAAATTCTGTTTTTTTGAATAAACTCCCTGTTAGTTAAAATCAACTCAATCTGTACATGCAAGACCATCAAATAGACTCCAGCGCAGAGTTAAAATAACACTGCTCTTGGAGTTGAATTTTTAACACTTTTTCGGAGTTAAAATGTAACTCTTTATGGAGTTAAAATAATAATCCAAGGGAGAGTAAATGTAACTCCAAAATTAATTATATTAACTCATTACCAGTGTTAAAAAGTAACACTTAAAAATATATTTAGTTTAACACTTATTACAGTTAACATTTATTTAACACACTACAATGTTTTATGTGGAAATTACTACACTGAACACCATACTCTTGATTTACTGCCTTTATTTGAACAAATCCATTTGGTTTAGACTTGAGGAAGAGTAACCTTCAACCGCTTGCTGCAGGACAGTCATATCTGAAGATCACAAAAACAACAGTATGAGGCATAATATAATCTAGCACCATTCATTGAGAATGCAAAAATATAATATATAAGCTGAAAATCACACTCATCGTAGGTCACCACTAATACGTAGCCTACTGTTACATAGCTGTTACAATTCAAATCATTGCAGGCCTACACATCACAGCTCAACTATATCTTATTATCCAGGGGTTACCACTGCAATAGACACTGCAACACTGTTACCACTGGTTACCACTGTTAGACACTGCAATTTTGTAACACGTATGCCTGTAATGCATTGATCAATGCATCAATTTCACGGCAAAACACTCATTTTCAGAAACACAGTGAATGGAAAGACGGTTATAATGTTAACTCGTTTGCATAGACAAAAAACCCATGCAAACAGCCATTTCAAAATTTGAAACAAGTATAGGGCTTTTACGATAAACAGCTTTGTTATGGTCGTTTAGTAAACAGTATAACTAGCCTATAACGTAACAGCTACGCGATGACCAAATGTGTTTGCCAGAAAATATTTTTTAAGGTGCCCTATAATGTTTTTATTTTTTTTATTTTATAATGTTTCCTGGGTTGCCCTTAGAATGTTAGTATGTTTTTTTAGATCAAAAATAGTCATAATGTAGAAATAAAAGGCATTTTTCCTAGCCTGATTTTAGCCTCTGGTTTGAACACCCTGTTTGAAGGGGCGTGTCTGCTGTGTGTAACCGGCCTCTGCTGTGATTGGCTGACATGCTTGCATATGAAATAGCTATGTATTACATGTGAAACTCTCTCGAATAATTTTTACTACAGCTATTATACGTTTTTACTATAATAGCTATCGAGATTAACCAATCGTGAGATGTTTTTGAAGTATTTAGATTCCCATCACATAAAGTGTTGCTGTTATGAGCATATTGAGCAAGCAAAGGACAGTCTGTCAATCGCGAGGATGAAGATCTTATCATTGTACAGTTTCTGCCTTTTCTGCTTTCACTATTGCAGACACGATCATGTACATACATACAGCAAGAGGTTTTGTGCAGTGTAACGTGCGTTACATTGAATTCATAACAGGCATCATTGAATTCCTAACAGGCATCATTGAATTCATAACGAGTTTGGCAAGTCCAGATAAACTCGCGCTGTGATTGTTCTTTGATCGCTTTCTTTCTGCATATAATTCACAATTTAAATAAGATTTTTTTTCATCCTACTAAAAGAAACGATGTGAAGTCACTGGCCTGACTCACTGATGCATAAACAGTATTGAACGATTTTAAAGTGAAAGATTACCTGTCTGAACTTGAACAACAACACATCAGCTCGATCCGAGGCCAGCTCTTGGCAAGTTGAGGAAACAGTCGTCGGTGAAATGTTTGAAAATTTCCAGAGAAAATAAAATTAATCCATTGTTTCTTCAGAGGCTCGGACGAAGGAACTAAAATATACTTTTGTATTCATGTGTACATCCGAACACTGATCAACTGCCATGCTTCGGTTGCGCAGCTCCGCCTCGTCTGTCACTGAACATGGGCTGGCAATATGCAAATGTTAGGGGTCGTACATATTAATGATCCTGACTGTTGCGGTATTATGTGGAGATTCGCCTGTTTTTCAGGGGTGTTTTTCAAAAACGAGATTTAAGTAAGAAGGAGAAAACAATGGTGTTTGAGACTCACTGTATGTCATGTCCATCAGCAGGGTCGTGTCGTCTCAAAAATAACTCCAGGTGTAGTGTTCATGCTCCTGACGCTCCTGAACACCAACAAATGAACTCCAAAATACAACACAGCCGGGGAGTATCAAATAACACAAACTGTAGTCAAAGTTAAAAATAAAATAAAAAATAACTAAAAAAAAAATAACTCTTTCACACTTTTTGCCTAATTTGCTATATATATATATATATATATATATATATATATATATATATATATATATATATATATATATATATATATATATATGAAGAGTTCAGATGCAAAAGCCTCTAAGTGCCATTTGAAATTTTCTTCTAAAATGACCATTTTTATCAAGCTTGTATATTTAAGTTTAGTAATTTAACTTAAATGACAATTAACAGGTAATCTTCATTGCCATTTAAGTGAAATTACTGAACTTAAATATACAAGCTTGATAAAAATGATCATTTTAGAAGAATATTTCAAATGGCACTTAGAGGCTTTTGCATCTGAACTCTTCATATATATATATATATATATATATATATATATATATATATATATATATATATATATATATATATATATATATATATATATTATATATATATATATATATATTATATATATATATATATATATATATATTATATATATATATATATATATATATATATATATATACACTCACCGGCCACTTTATTAGGTACACCTGTCCAACTGCTCGTTAACACTTAATTTCTAAGCAGCCAATCACATGGCGGCAACTCAGTGCATTTAGGCATGTAGACATGGTCAAGACAATCTCCTGCAGTTCAAACCGAGCATCAGTATGGGGAAGAAAGGTGATTTGAGTGACTTTGAACGTGGCATGATTGTTGGTGCCAGAAGGGCTGGTCTGAGTATTTCAGAAACTGCTAATCTACTGGGATTTTCATGCACAACCATCTCTAGGGTTTACAGAGAATGGTCCGAAAAAGAAAAAACATCCAGTGAGCGGCAGTTCTGTGGCGGAAATGCCTTGTTGATGCCAGAGGTCAGAGGAGAATGGCCAGACTGGTTCGAGCTGATAGAAGGGCAACAGTGACTCAAATAACCATCCGTTACAACCAAGGTGGGCAGAAGAGCATCTCTGAACGCACAGTACGTCGAACTTTGAGGCAGATGGGCTACAGCAGCAGAAGACCACACCGGGTGCCACTCCTTTCAGCTAAGAACAGGAAACTGAGGCTACAATTTGCACAAGCTCATCGAAATTGGACAATAGAAGATTGGAAAACGTTGCCTGGTCTGATGAGTCTCGATTTCTGCTGCGACATTCGGATGGTAGGGTCAGAATTTGGCGTCTACAACATGAAAGCATGGATCCATCCTGCCTTGTATCAACGGTTCAGGCTGGTGGTGGTGGTGTCATGGTGTGGGGAATATTTTCTTGGCACTCTTTGGGGCCCCTTGGTACCAATTCAGCATCGTTGGCAACGCCACAGCCTACCTGAGTATTGTTGCTGACCATGTCCATCCCTTTATGACCACAATGTACCCAACTTCTGATGGCTACTTTCAGCAGGATAATGCGCCATGTCATAAAGCTGGAATCATCTCAGACTGGTTTCTTGAACATGACAATGAGTTCGCTGTACTCAAATGGCCTCCACAGTCACCAGATCTCAATCCAATAGAGCATCTTTGGGATGTGGTGGAACGGGAGATTGTCATCATGGATGTGCAGCCGACAAATCTGCGGCAACTGTGTGATGCCATCATGTCAATATGGACCAAACTCCCTGAGGAATGCTTCCAGCACCTTGTTGAATCTATGCCACGAAGAATTGAGGCAGTTCTGAAAGCAAAAGGGGGTCCAACCCGTTACTCAGCATGGGGTACCTAATAAAGTGGCCGGTGAGTGTTATATATATATATATATATATATGTAAAGGGATGTGGA
This sequence comes from Hybognathus amarus, assembly GCA_030378365.1. Lineage (NCBI taxonomy): Eukaryota > Metazoa > Chordata > Actinopteri > Cypriniformes > Leuciscidae > Hybognathus > Hybognathus amarus. The sequence goes on from JAQIUQ010000408.1 coordinate 433,686, forward strand.
ATATGGGCAGAATAAGGCTTTAATATGTGTTTTATAATTACTAATAAACAGCCATTATCCTAGTAATGTGCATGCTAATAAACACCTAGTTAATAATGAGAATTGACCGTTCGCAAAGACCCTTCCCCTTTAGTTACTGTTGCTATGTCCAATAACCCACGTCGCTCTCACACCCCACTATGTTCTCACGCAGTGAAAAATACATTCAGAGAGGACACTGACAACACGCTGACAGACAGGACAGACCAGGTTACTTTTGATATGAAACAAAGTCTCACCTTTCAAATTTGGTCATTTTTAAAAGAAATTAAAATAATAAATACCGTTTTCTGGCTCTTTAATGTGTCGTGACAGATCACTGTAGCGCCTAGTTAAAGCTGCTCGTTGACCGATCAGCTCTTCCTTCTAGTTCATTTATAGCATCAAATAAACACAAATGAACAAGAATAAATGTTGTTTTAACCGCAGAAAGACATCAGTACACTCTGTTTTTCAAGTTCAAATCATCCATCGTAAATCTACTAACTCTCCTGACTGCTTTGTCAGACAAAAATGGCGGATTATGATGGTCATATCGCCTGTCAATCAATCTCCCTGTGAAGGGTCAATGCACTACTTGCACAACTACTTCCGCCTTCTACTTATTACATATGAAGTTTCCGGGAGTTTCCGGTTAGAGTGTTCATCGCACATCCATACATGAGAATGCAGATTATTACTACGTTTTATGGATGCCAATTGATTAAAACAATGAAAAATGATCTAACACTCATCAGATCATTATTTATAGACACTCATTTTAGGTGGCGTTTGTTCAACTTCATTGACCGCAGTACATTGAAAATAAACATAACCGTAAATAAGTAATATGTATTGTTTCCAAATGGAAGTGTGTTGCGAAGTTCAGTGCAAGTGGTCCATTGGACCTCAAACTAAAGTGTTATCAATTACTCTAATACTAGATTACATTTTTGAACAACTGGGGCCTGGTTGTGTTGTTGCGATGAGTGGCATGCATCTCCATATTAAATTTGTTAGAATAATAAAATGTATCCCCTTGATCTTGTTTGACAACAGTCTTTGTTTTAAAAATCTTAACAAAACAAAACCTCATCTCAACGGGCATCACCTGATCCTCTTAAAACAGACCTGGGTCAAAAGTCAATAACCAATTACTACAATAAGCAAAGTTAGTAAGTTGTCCCTCACTGGGTCTGCACTTCTTCAGTCCTTCAGCCTTTTGTGTTCACAGATCATTTCACTGTTATTTAGCATGCTAATGCTTTGCAGGATCTCTGTAGAGCATGTATGCTAATCATGCTCTTTCACGGTACTCTCTAAACCTCATAAGCAATCAGAGAGGCTACTGAAACATGACAGTTCTCTAACAGGGCCGAGGGAGACACCACAGCACAGGCCAGCAGATCGTCTTTCACTAATATCCCATGTCAACACAGTGAGTTAAAGCTTTTGCTTAATTAAGAATGACAAACAGCAGCAATCGTTTCCTCAGAGGTATAACCTCAAGTGACTGTTAAAATGCATTTTAAAATGTGACCAGTCTGTGGTACCAGAGAAGCCACCAAGCACTCTCTTCCTGTCTCTCTAACTCTGATTCAAAGGCGAGTGAACTGCATATGTAAACAGCTCTGTTGGCATCATATAGCCATGCTCATGGTTTAAAGGTTGTTCCAAAAGTTAGGTAGCATAATTATTCCTTTTGAAGAAGCCTTCTGTGGGCTAAATTCTAAGACACCATCCCATGTATCCTTCACAGAAAAGGCAATCTCATGATTGTGTCAAGCTTGGTAACAGTTCCATCCAAATTGGTGGATGAAAAATAAATAAATAAATAAACTTTTGATTATACATATAATTAATTCAACACTGAAAATATATTTTCATAAGGGTATCCCATATTAATCTTAGCAACATGCTAACTTGAAACTAATAATTTAAACTAGTAATTTGAAATAAATGATGTGTTTGTTAGTGATGCTTAAGGTAACTGCCTATAATGTAGACAATAGTAATACAATATGAGATGCTTATTCTGTATAATATAGATGTTTAAATTGTCTGTGAATAGTAATACACAAATTACTTTGTATAACATATATGGAAACCTGATTTAACCCAAAATTCATTTTCAGCCATTTCCTTACCCTTATGTTGTTCCAAACCTGACTTTCTTTCAATGAACACAAATGGAAAACATCTGAAGTATGCTCATATAATGCCAACAAATTGTGACCAGGGGCTGTGAAGCTCCAATTCAAAACAGCATTGTAGAAGTAGTCCATATAATTAACGTTCTAGTCAAGTCTTTCCGTAGTTTTGTGTGAGAAACTGAACAAAATCTAGATTAGTATTCACAGCTTTACCATACGCTACCAATAATGTTCTCTGAAATGCTCAAATCCCATTGTGCATCAAGAAGAAGGTCAGTGCCATTGTTCTTGGATTAACCAAATATGATTTGACAAGTTTAATATGCGCACAAACATGATTTGAGAAGTTGGTGGAAATAAATGACCATTTTAGTGTTGTTTCCTTCAAAAAATATCAAATGGAAAATAACACCAGAAAAAACAAAACTCCGCCATAATCGCCTCTCTGTCAAGACATGAACGTGGCCAAATGGAGCATAATAGTGTCTTTTCTTAGACTGCACCAATAGTTCCTGTCACTGAAAGTTTTGTAGTTGTATATCTCTGGAACAATTGTTCTTTAAAATGTTTTTAGCTGACACAAATCTGACACGCTGACCTTAAAATATAAAATGATGTCTCTTACTTTCACGTCGACTCAGGTAAGGTGACATGTTTGGTTAGTTGTAGCTTTTCCTCAACTGTCCAACTTAATTTGCAGCACAATGGGAAATTGTTTTGAAGATGTTAACAAAATAAACTAAAATGGTGTTCTACGCTGCCTTTTTTAACCAGTGAACTGTACATTGAATCTTAACATTGCATAAGCCTGAGCAGCCCGCTCTCAGTTCCACCAGCCTTGCTGACAGTCGGCAGCCTTTTTCTAGAATATTCCATGACTTAACTGTGTTTGCTTTCCTGGATGCACAAATACCTGTGAGACCAATGACCTCATATCACAATAACACCATCTTACAAAGAAAAAGTTTGTCATGGTTCTGTACTTTGACAAGTTGCTCACAACTTTTTGTACACATTTTGTGCAGAATTTTAATATATAGTAGACAGTGGCTCCTATTCTTTGAATTGCATGACAAGTTGTATACTGAGATAACTCTTATTTAGTTTACATGTATCCTATTCATGTTGTTTCAACAATTTGCTGGATGAATATGTTGTCATCTAGACTTGTTTTAGCAGTGTTTTTCGCTCATATTCCAATATAGGTTAAATAAGGTTGGGGTGCAAGTTTTGTAAGATTTGTCCATTCACAGTGAAATATACGAGCCCGCTCTCATCCTTTAGCGTCACATGAAGCGCTTTATGACAAAACGGCGCTATACTACGCACATGGTACCCTTTATCGTTTATATAACACGTGAACTCAAGGCGTCATAAATCCTTTAGCGTAATATGAGACTACCCTACCCTACTCCACACCTAAACCTAACCATCACAGCGCGTGTTATATAAACGATAAAGGGTACCATGCACGTAGTATAACGCCGTTTTGTCATATAACGTTCTATATGACGCTAAAGGATGAGAACGCGTTTTGCACAGTACCTCCAAATGAAAGCAGGGCTTATATTACAGCACAGATGAGGGTTTAAACGATAATTCGTCACATAATTAATAAAAGATCAATACAATTAGAATCAGAACATGCCCATATATATGTGAATTAATATGTTGATGTTGTAAAGTAACACATTTTAACTAAAACAGGAGGAAAGGAAAGGAAAGGAAAGGAAAGGAAAGGAAGGGAAAGGAAAGGAAAGGAAAGGAAAGGAAAGGAAAGGAAAAGGAAAGGAAAGGAAAGGAGGATTTGACTCGGTTTTACTCAAATTGTGGAAAGTTGGCATTAAATATCTAGGATAAACAGGATGGATGGATGGATGGATGAATGGATGGATGAATGGATGGATGGATGGATGGACAGATGCACCAATGAATCAAGCAGGAACATGCATGTTTATTAATATTTTTTTATGATGTATGTGATGCAGCTTTGTTGTTTGAATATTGTATTGTGAGGAAAAGCAAATTTTCACATCATCTCTGTCAGAAGTTGTAATCTCTGTGCTTTGATACATGAGGATATTTCATGAGTTTTCCAATGCATGCCAATCCCAGTGCAGAGTCAAAAGCATTTCACATCTCAAGGTCTTTCTGTTCTTTTAAAGTGGTCATGTACTGAGAAATCAAATTTTCTTCGACCTTTTGACAAATAAGAGGTCATCATACTATAATAATTTCCTCTAAGATTCAGAACTGAAAACTTTGTTAGTCCAAAAACAGCTTTTATTGTAACCAAGCCCAGAGAACGACTCGTTGTTGATTGTGCCAATTTATGACATTGTAGATAAGTGAAAGACCGCCTCTGCAGAAGATCAACGCCTACTTCATTGTCACAAATTTGGCCTTACCCATTGGCATGTTAGTGAGATGACAAGGAGAGAAGAGCGATACAAGATCACTGGACTGAAAATAGCATTATCTCCCAAAGGATCCTAATGCTAAGAATGTGGTTATTTATTTCCAACTATGTGAATGTCTCAGTTGTCTCAGCAATTATTTATTTGTATTCAGTACATTTCACTTTGGATTAAATCAGTAGCAATTTCGGCACAGGCTTTGCAAACAGACTTTTACGAGATGGACTTGACAGTAATGCGACAACATGCAAGTTACTGTGTTAATTCTAATGCCTGGTCCGTGGTCAGTGTTTCTGAAATGTAATGATTCATGTTCAGTCAGATGATTCAGTAAATCTAAACAGTGACTAAACGGTCAACTTCACATTGTTTCTCTTAGTAGGATGAAAATAATCTGTTATTTAAACTGTGATTCATTTATATATTAAAAGTGATCAAAGTATGCTCCCTTTAAAGGGACAGTCCACCCAATAATTCTGTCAGTTTTTACTCACCCTCATGTTGTTCCAACCCTGTACGACTTTCGTTCGTCTTCGGAACACAAATTAAGATATTTTTGATGAAATCTTAGATGAAATAGAAATTTGTTCCCTGAAAAGTTATTAAAGACATTGTTAAAATAGTCCAAGTGACTACAGTGGCTCAATCCTAACTATCAAGCACCAAAAATACTTTTGTGCGCAAAAAACACACACCAAAAATAACGACTTTATTCAAATATGAATTTCCTTCTCTGTGGGCCTGGAGTGAGTTCACTAGTGTAACAGCATAAGCTTCTGTTGTTGTTTGTCGCACGCATCACACCGTGTCCTGACTACACAACGCGATAAAATTCCAGCGACAGCAAGTGTGTCTGTCCACACTAGACGTGACACGACTGTGAGACGCCACACATTCAGAACAGCGTGTGAGCAGAGTCTCTCTGTGAAAGTGCACTGCTGGCCCGCACTCGCGTTGGGTGAGGACATAATCAAATCAGGAAATAACATTATTAAAAATCAAAACATTAACAATATATATTCATTGACTAATTTTGTTATGAAGTACAGTTGTATATTTGCATAGAATTAATTTTGAACTCTATATTACTGTATATGCTTTCAAAATCTGAGGTAAATTATCCGTTATCAGATCCGTTATCGTATCCGTCTGTGACCTATTTTTAACAAAAAATAAATAATGTGTACTCATAACCAGTGTAATTTCTTCATTCTGTCAGCTGCAATGTCGCAGAAATAGGAACCGTTTCTAAATTAGAAACTTCAGAGTGTCGCCGTCGCCTCTGGTTAGGACAAAAACTCTGATTAACATGGAAAAGATACCGTTTATCGCTTGTCGCGGTGTCGCGTGTAGTTCAGGACACGGTGTCACACACGGCCAATAGTGAGCCTACGTGTGACATAGCTCTACGCTATCACACTACGTTAACTGACTAGAGGCCCACAGAGAAGGAAATGATCAGTTGAAATAAAGACTGAAAAAATGAAATGTTTGTTTTTGTGCGCAAAAAGTATTTTAGGTACTAGATAAAGTTAAGATTGAGCCACTGTAGTCACTTGGACTTTTTTAACGATGTCTTTAGTTTCCGGGACCGGCAATTTCAATCTCTTAGAAGCCTATTATGGAGGAATGATCCAGCTCTCAGATTTCATCAAAAATATCTTAATTTGTATTCTGAAGATGAATGAAGGTCTTACGGGGTTGGAACAACATGCGTGAGTAAAAGCGGACATAATTTTCATTTTTTTGTGAACTATTCCTTTAAAATCGCTGGAGCTGTCAGTCGAACGGTGCTTGTTTTTCAATGACTGAGTTCAGGCCAACACCTCCCGTTCTAATCAACAAATCTCTTATTAACATTGTGTTTGCACTGTTAGTCATGATGAAAGCTGTTGTAATGGGCGAGTTCAGACTGCACGATTTTCAAAGCAGTCGGGTAGCTGTTCTTTTCACACTGCATGACTATCTTGGCCAGCATTCAGTCACTGCGGTGCTCACACTGCACAATGGATTGGCGTCAGAAGGTTTCACACTGCATGACTTTACAATAGGAAAAATCACAGACAACTCTGTCTCAGTACGCTGCGCCCAAACTACGTTTTACAACAAACACACGTAAAATGTGACAAGGAAACAATGCGACACCAATCGTGCAAGACCAGAGTTTTCACATGAGACTTTTTTCTTTTCGACCCGGTTGTGGTACATGTTGATATGTGATCATGCATGTTGATATGTGCATGCATGTTGATATGTGATCTATAACTCCTCCCCGAACTCCCCGCTGCTCTGTGTCCTGCTCTCTCATTGGCTGTTGGTAAAACTGATGTAGTTTTCAGTCAGAACACTTTTCACACAGCAGGATTTTCGAATCGCAGATGGGTCCAGATATTTAGCATGCCAAATATCTCACGGGTGTCGGCGACTCGTCAGGGATTCTCTCATTCACGTCTTTGCTCATTCACACTGCATGATTGTCACTTTCGTGATCGAGCACCGAATTTGCCTGTGATTTCGGGCATTTGTCGGTGACTTCTTAACCTGTCGAGGAGCCAAAATCGTGGCTAAAATCATGCAGTCTGAACTCGACATTAGTGTGAACTCGAAATTGAGTTGCAATGACAAGATCACCTCATTCATGATGCGCTCAACATGTCTGTTATCAGCTTCAATGTTCATCACTGCAACTTTTCATGCCACAATCTAAATATAATGCTATAATCAACACTTTTAACGATTAGTTAACCTTCAGTGCTGTAATTTTATAAATGTGCAAAAAGTGTCACACGTAATACTAGCTATTTTTGAATACTATGATGTTCCCAATCCCAGCAGTGGGTTTTTACACTGAAGTCTCAGAGCAGACACACCCCTTCAAATCAGCTAAAATCAGGGTAGGAAAATTCCTTTTAGTTCTAAATTATGGCACATTTTCAATGAAATAATGCTAACATTATAAGTGCACCCCAGGAAACATTATGCAACAATCAAGACCCTTCTGTTTCTGACTTTAGAAAAGGTTGTTAAAATGTCCAATGTATGAATGAGTGGATGACCTATAGGTGTCTTCCTACATTGTCTTACATTTCTAACCCAATCAAATAACAAGATGATATTTTTAAGAAGTTGTAATGTGGCCAAATCAAAAGATGATGAACATGTCAGATGACATTTTGATCCAGTTTATCTACAGAAAAAAAAACAGATGGTAAGAGGAAATGGGCCTCAGGTTGTAAGACTGCTTACATTAGAAGTAGTCAGCAATCCTGCAGTGAAGCATAAGTGGAGACCAGGTGCTCAAAAAGAAAACATCAAGAGCTTAAGTCATAGCAATTACAGTGAATATAACTGTTCTTTACATCAATATTGACACAATTCTTTAGAAAAAAGTGCACACCTATATTTAAGTTTTGAGACATGCTATCTGTTATATAATTATGTCCATTTTGTCAAAGTGCTAATTACAAAGTAAATTTAAGCGTGATATTTGTGGTGGCATTTGCTAAGTAACTGCAAGAACTGTTTTCTGGCAGGGCTTTTAAACTGAGTTTAGGGGAGCTACCACTTAATCTTTAAAAATTAAACCCTAGACTTGAAATCACATTAGGCTTGCTAACTTCTAGGCAACCAAGTCTTCAGCTAAAATAATTTTCTCCCCAAGGTTGTTTGAATTCAGAGACCAGAAGAAAACCTTGTATCTCAATATTCAATGTTGTGTATTTCAATGTAATGTGTCTTAAGATAAGAGAAAAAAGTAACTTGATTCAACTGAAAACCTTAATGTCATAGACTTCATCCACCTTTCACAAACATGTTCAGAATAAAGTAGACCTCCATCTTGAAAACTAGCAAAACAAATTTTTGTGTAAATCGTTCTTAAAGGCGTTCTGAGGTAAATTTTAGCAGTCATGAAAGTGCTTGTATTTTACATACATTGTTAGTTGGTAGTAGGGGTGTGCAAAGCAGCTGGTATTCGTATTTGTATTTGTTCAGGGGGGGAATTATTTGTATTTGTATTTGTATTCAAGTAAAATTCAAAATAGGCATAAAAATCTTGAATTTACTTTATAGTGTAAGGATTCTTTAATTATGTCCATTATAATAATTATGGATATGCAATATTGGTTGATGTTTTTCTATAAATCCAGCAATGAACATGTAACAAGAATAAAAGTCATTGAACGCTGAACAGACAGATTAAGTTAGGGATAATGTATAGCGAAGAGGTTGATTATAAGCCCGTCGCAAAGCCTGCGGGCTTGTATTAGCTATAACAACCGCTCTACATTACCCCGCTATGGCTACCTACCAAATAAATCAATAATTTGACTCTAAGTATGGATATAAAAAGGAGTTTATTGATTAAAAAAAAAAACGATTAAAAAAAAGTCTGTTCTGTCTCTACGTTTAGAATCCATGGCAACGCTCTGTTTTTTCATGGTAACGGTGTGTTATACTTATAAGCAGCGGCCTGTTATAATAGCAGACTGCATTTTACATTAGAATTGTCATGTAAGAAACAAATAATTACCATTACCGAGCTAACAGAGCTACATTTTTCGCTGAGACTCAGCCTTCTCTGTTGCTGTGTGAGGCAGCCTGTGTCAGTCATCTCTTCCTGAACGTCACTCACTCAACTCGCGGACTGCGGTCTTGTGAGGAACGCAGCATTTTGATATAAAGTATATCTTGTTCCCGAATACAATTTTTTTTAAGTATTTGTTCGGAATTAGTATTCGTAAAAAAACACATTATTTGTGCCTTCCGAATACCGTATTCAGGCTCCACCCCTAGTTGGTAGCTACGAAATAAATTTGCACCTGCTTCCTAAAAAGCTTAAATGGAACGTAAAACATTCGGAATGTTTTGTGTTCTTTTAGGCAAACTTGTGACACTGAATTTTTATTATACTATGTGTACCATGATAATATTTAACAAGTTCAGTAGCAAAGATAATCTGAAATTATTTAGGGTTGCATGTATTTGGCTAGCTGTCACAGTGCATGGGCTCAAGGAAGCGGTTTCAACTCAAGCTCTGGACTACTAATGCTTGGAAGATAAGTCTGGATGGGTGCTTGTCGTTTATAATTGAAAACTGTTGAATTTTGAGTAAAACACAGCACTCGCCGCTGTCACTTTTTACCTAGTTGTCCAATCACTGTGGAGGAGTGGTGGACAAATACTACACTCTACCATACTTGTACAAGGACTGAGCAACAATGGAGTAGTATATTGCTGGTATTATTGCATCTTTATATTTAGTAATTGTTGATTAACTATCTCTAAAAAATAGATAACACATTACTGCCTGGCATACTGTATTCTGTATCATCAAAGAAACCAAATAATCTCAACTGGAAAGAAGCTGTGCCCTCAAGCGCCACCAGCTGGCTGTTTTCAGAAGAGTGCCTGGTATTTATTTATTTATTTTTTAAATTAACATGCTTTTAATTAAATATTTTTTGTTAGGCATACATGTAAGGCTAATTAGTCTCTTTAGTATTTTTGCATTATACTGTAGCCAAGTCGGAGAGAAGGAAGTCCAGAATATTCCACAGCGTTTCTGGACATGGAGGCTGTGTTTGAAATCGCCCCCTGTTCTCCTCATTGACTATTCCCTCTTACTCCACTAATAGTCTATTTAAAGAATTGAATGAAAATTTAGTGAATTTGGACACTGTGTGCGCTGGAAGGGAACATATGAATAGCGCGTGAATGTTGTTCATTCACGCTATTGCACAGTTTGTGGTTACTGTTTACTAGCTTAATAACTTGATGAAAATGGATGGATGGTCAGCCATCTTCTGTCAAGATGGATGGATGGGCGCCATCTTCTGGCAAGATGCTGGAATTCATTCCACATGACTTTCACGGTGCATGATGAGTATTCTCTATCAGTTGATTGTACATCAGTTTTACAGTTGTTATTGCGGTACATTTTGGGATTTGAACCCAAACCCACTATGGTTTCGGACTCCACTAAAAATGGCTCTACAGGCGATTTCAGACATAGCTGTAATTTACGTAGTTATAATTCATTGGCGGGGAATATGCTAATCTGGATGTGAAATTTCAGTTTTGTCTGTTTTAAGTGCAAATTACTCTGAATTTACTTATACATTTACCGAAAGTTTCACTGAATGAGGCCCAATGTCAAATTACTAAATACAACTGACAAAGATAATTAAGGTAATTAGAAACAGTTTATGAAAAGCTATTCACCAAAACTCCTGTAAAGGCCTGTCTGGTCCCTGTACTGTATGGATGCTGAGTGATAGCTGTTTCAATATTAATGCCATCTCATGGTGAGTCCAGTTCAAAACCAGATGTTGTGCATCTCTGAGCTGAACGGTGGGGAGCAATTTTGCTGCTGGTTGCTTGGTGATTAAAGCATCAAAGACATATGTTATCCACTTGAAACGACAAAGATTGTGCCTCTCCAGTGCTTATTGGATGGGGAGAGTTGGCCAGTGATGGTGTTCCACAATCTGTCTGTTATTCAACTGTGTGTTTGTGTGTGTGCACACATGTGTATGCATGATGGTTTCTTCAATTATGAGCAGTTTTAAGACACACTTTTAAGGCACTCTTAATATTTGTCATATTATACATTTACATTTATTGATTTAGCTGACGCTTTTATCCAAAGCGACTTACAATTGCTATATATGTCAGAGGTCACACTGCCTCTAGCCCTTAATCACTGTTAGAAAAGGATAACACTTAAGGTGTTTGGGGTCATTTTGACCCCAGACATTTAAAGAGTGATTGCATAAGGAAATGTACATTTTTTATATGGAAAACTATATATCATTTTTTAAATTCACTTCTCAACTAATCATGTATGCTGTGGTTTTTTTTTTTTTTTTTTTTGATTTTTTAAAGTTTTCTACCTATTTACTGCACAATTACATAACTAGGCCATACATTGGCACATGAAAAATGATTTTATAAAGAAAAAAACACTTAAATTATGATGATAATTAAATCTAAACAGTTTTTGGACATTGCTCTATGTGTTAGGAATAGAATACTACCATCTGGTGGTTAGTCGAAAAACAGTTTTTCTTATAGTTAAGGAATTAAAGTGCAATGACCACATCTATCCAATAGGGGCCCATAGAGACTCATTCATTTTCACTTCATTTTTCTTGATGCTTCAAATTCTCCTCACAACTTGATATATTATGATATATATATATTTGTGAATTGCACAAAATATTTTTGTCAAAATTAGAGTTTGTTGTTGTCTGATATATTTTGAATTATTTGTTTATGCAAATTATTATACATACATTTGCATACATATTACAAATCAGCACAATGACATGATTGTATTCACACATTTCATTTTAGAAAATTATTTATCAACAATTATTATTTTTTTAGAACAAGACATTTTAGAACAAAATAAATTGAATAAACCAAGTAAATAAACCAATATAATACAAAACAACAGCACTAACAAACTGTAATGAACAGGATGCATACATGTGTGTGTTTGTGTGTGTGTGGCTGTGTGTGTGAGATAGAAAGCTCATTCCACTTTGTGTTTATGCTCTAGGACCAGACCTTGATTTAAATGTATTTTTTTAGATTCATGCCAGTTTTGTTTGTTTTGTTTGCCAATTTCTGTAAAAATGCTCTCTGTTGCAGTCATGACATGTGTGTGTTTGTGTGTGTGTGTGTGTGTGTGGATGAGATAGAAAGATTGTTCTACTTTCTATTTATGCTCTAGGACCAGACCTTGGTTTATATGTGGAACATTTCAGATTTATAATGGATTTACTTTTATTTTTTTGACAATCAAAATGAAAAAAAGCATTTTTTTCATTTTCCCATTCATTTTCAATGTGGGGTCATTTTGACCCCAAACAGCTTAAATGGTAATTTTTTTACACACCTTTAGAACAACCAAATCAAGCCCAGTTTTTTGTGCATGTTTAGATAGATTATGTAGGAAAAGTCACAGAGTTTCATGTCCCTGAGATGAAGGGAACATTTTAAAAAAATCAAGGAAAAGTCCAGTGGGGTTTTCCTTCCGATTTAGATTATCAGCCCTAATATCTAAACCATCAGAGGTAGACTGACCACGAGCTATGAGGTTGTGAAAAAACTACACTACCCACAATCTTAAGCAAAGTAGCAACGTCTGCTGATTGGTCCAACTCGCTGGTACTGTACCATAGAAACGTTTACCTTACTGACGAACGGCTAGAGCTACCCACGCCTGTTGTTGTAGTGTACCAGGTTGCTCTGCGTCAGGGACGTAGACAGCCATACCTCAGCTTTCACACATTGCCACTTGAGAGTTTTCATTTACCATCCGAACCACATCGTCATATGTGACTTCAGGCAGGTTGCGTAGAGATTTGGTCCAGGGTTATCTATCAGACTCCACCATTGTAAAAAGCTAACCGGAAGAACCGTATCTCTACTAAAAGACGTACCCTCCGGTCTTCAAGTTTTTCATGACATAGACCTTTTGGAGGTTGGTAGGTTAGAAAACAGACTAGTCAGCTAGTTGACATTAAGACACATCAAGCTTCCAGATACTTCTGTGGCTGTCACATGAGAAGGGTCTCTACTTTGTTACAGAAGCGACTGTTAGCAAGGTCTAATTAAAGTACATTTTGGGGCAATTCTAATCATTTATTTCAAACCATGATAAGTCATGATATTACAACCTTTCATCTCAGAGAATTATTTTACATAATTTACATTATTATGAAGAAACCCCAGCACACTTTTTAAAATGACTGACCTTCTTAGATATAAAGGTCTTGAAATATTCTTTCATTTTCTTATTTTGGCATGCTGTCTGCCTATTACAGTATAATCATGGAGAGAAAAGTTATTTGAAAAAGTCACGGAGAGTAATTTTCCTTTTTAACCAAAAAGGGTTCACACATGTCCATGGGAGAGCTCAAATTAATTAAGAATCTAATGATTGTCAGCCAGTAATGTGGTGATGTTGCCGTGTTAATGGACTCCTTAAATGGATAGGTTATAAAACCGTATAGTTAACCTTTATAAAGACCTTTAAGGAGAATATTGGCAGTATTTTGTAGGCACCAGAATAGGCTGTGTCATTAACTCACATCTGCAAACTTCAGATAAAACTCTAAAGGGCACAGAGTGCTACTTTAGCTCTCATCTGAAACTTGGAATTATTATTAATGGCAATTTGCAGTATTTTCATATAAAACTAATGCATTGTGACTTAGTTCAGATCATTCAGATGTTTTATTTATTATTAAGCTTCACACACTATTGTTTATTGGTTCAGTCTTCCTCCATCCCCTGCCTGTTTGTCTCCTTGGTTACAGATTTGATAGTAGTCCTTAGTTCAGGTGTGTCTAGTTGGTTCCTACCTTTAGATTTTAAAGATATTTGCCCTGTGTTTAGTCCTGTCTGTTGTTGTTGCTGGTTTTCATTAAAGACTCTAGTTTTAAGATCTAGTAATCTCTGCTGCAACCAGCCCGTGACAATTGTGTTGTGTTTGATAACTTTATTAGGGCCCAAGCCCTGAAAGGGCGCAGAGCCCTATTGTTTTCCTTCCGATTATTTTTATTAGGGCCCAAGCCCTGAAAGGCGCAGAGCCCTATTGTTTTCCTTCCGATTATTTTTTATTTATTAGGGCCCAAGCCCTGAAAGGGCGCAGAGCCCTATTGTTTTCCTTCCGATTATTTTTTATTTTTATTTTTTTTTTTTTTTTTTTTTTTTTTTTCTAGCGACTATTCGGGCACTTTTGGGGCCCTTAACATGCTCGAAAACTCTTGAAACTTTGCACACGGGTCAGAACCCGCGGCCATCAGAGCCGGGCTGAAGCTGGTACCCGGGCGTGGCAGGGCGGCTCGTCAGCGCCCCCTGGAATGGGGTCCGACACCTGGTCCATAACTCAAACACACTTGCATGTAATAATATGAAACTCGGTACACATGTCGATAGCAGAATTTCATCTATACCTCGCGTTCTTGCTTTTTACCCCAGCCCAACAGGAAGTCGGCTATTGAGGTTTTTTTGTAAAACACACGCAATGAACTTTTAAATACTCCTCCTAGAGCTCCTGATCCAAATTCGACGAAACTCGGTCAGCTAGAAGTCAAGACATTGAGGATGAAAGTTTGTGTGGGGATTTTTGATATCTCGAACGGTTTGGCCGTGGCGAGGAAACGAAACTATGGCGAGAAACGTGAAACAGGAAGTGTGTCATAACTTCAGCATACATTAACTGATCTGGATGAAACTTCAGCAGTGCGTTCGCTGTAAGAGGACGATCACATGGATGTGACTATTGTGAGTCAAAGTTATAGCGCCACCAACTGGCAGCAGGAAGTGTGTCACTTTCAAAATGCTTTGAAATCACCCTCTTATTTTTACCCGATTTGCTTCAAACTTCATCTGTATAATGTACATACACGGCAGATGAAGACCTATGAATGGATTCTTGATATCTTTGAAACTGTTGCCGTGGCGACGCATCAAACTTTACCATTCTTTTAGGATGCATTCTTTTAGGGATTCGAACATTTGTCCATAAATCAAACACACGTGCATGGATTAATATGAAACTCGGTACACTCATAGATCACATCAGGCCAAACAACTTTCGTGCTCTAAGTTTTACGACAGTTCAAACGGAAGTCGGGAATTATGTTTTTTTTTTTATAAATAATTGTCCTAGAAAAACATCAAATTACAACCCATGCTGTTACCAATCACCACCAAACTCGGTGTGCATGAAGTCAAGACATTGAGGATGCTATATTCCGGACGGATTTTTGATATCTCGAACGGTTTGGCCGTGGCGGATTTTTTTGACTAAAAAAGGACACATAAAGTGTGTTATAACTTGGTTAGTTTTACTGACAGTTACAAAACTTGCCGTGTATATTGTTCTATTCAAGCCAAACAACTTTCTAATTAACAATAATAAGCTCAAACCCACAGAAAGTCAGATATTGTAGTTTGAATATGATCATGCTCTTTCTAAACCTAGGCCTGTCACACAGTCTGTGTGTGTGTGTGTGTGTGTGTGTAGGGGAGGGGGCTTAATCATTTCACTGTGTGTCTGGCCTGCTAAAGTAAATACATTTCTTAAGCCTGGTATTTTTTACATAAGTTTTTATTTTTATTTTTTTTATAAGTAAAGGCATATAACCTGTTTAATTGTAGTGCATTGACAATAGTTTTATATAATTAGTGTATTAATTAAATTAACTTGGTCCATAAATCAAAAAAGTAAGTAAATAAATCAAAAAGGAAGTGTGTTAAAACTTCTGCATACATTAACTGATCTTGATGAAACTTCAGCAGTGTGTTCGTTGTAAGAGGTCGATCACATAGATGTGAGTCAAATATATAGCGCCACCAACTGGCAGCAGAAAGTGTTTCACTTTCAAAATGCTTTGAAATCGCACTCTTACTTTTACCCGATTTGCTTCAAATGTAAACACACGCCAGATGAAGAGCTGTGAAAGCATTATTCAATATCTAAGATAATGTTGCCATAGCAACGCATCAAACTTTAACATTCCTTTTTTTTGATGATTTTGAGTCTCTTAGCGGCTTTTGGGGCCCTTAATGGGTTTGAAAACTCTTGAAACTTTGCACACAGGTCAGATCCCACAGCCATCAGAGCCGGGCTAAAGATGGTACCCGGGTGTGGCAAGGGGGCTAGACAGCGCCCCCTGGAACGGGGTCCAAAAACTTGGTCCATAAATCAAACACGCTTGCATGTAATAATATGAAACTCAGTACACATGTTGATCTCATCGTTTCATATATTCATATATTCTCCTCAAGCCGGACAACTTTCTAATTTACACTCATGAGCTAGGACCCACAGAAAGTCAGATATTTTGGTTTGAAAATGTTGAGTGTCTCTCTGAGCCTACACTTCTGTATGGCAAGCCCTTTTAACATTTAAAAGCTAAGTTTGACTATTCGTAATTAACATTGTAGATATCAACAACGTCTTTCTAGTCGTAATTACATTTTGGATAGTTTGTATTATCATTTAAGATATCTGTAACGTAATTGTGACTATAGTCGAAACGACAGATAGAGTATGGCAAGCCGTTTTAACATTTTAATCATTTTAACCTACTAGTCTCTATTTTCATGCTACTAGTACTTATTTTTTAGATACTAGTATCTATTCCATTAAGTACTAGTACTTATTCATTAGCTACTAGTGCTTATTCTTTAGATACTAGTGCCTTTTCTTTAGATACTAGTGTTTATTCTTTAGGTACTAGTACCTTTTTAAAGATACTAGTACTTATTCATTAGACACTAGTCCTTATTTATTAGATACTAGTACTTATTCATTAGATGCTAGTCCTTATTCATTACATACCAATGCTTATTAATTAGTTACTAGTACTTATTCATTAGATGCTAGTACCTATTAAATAGATACTAGTACTTATTCATTAGACACTAGTACTTATTTCAATGGTGACTAGTAACTATTCTTTTGTTATCTAGTCACATTTTTTCCAGTGACTTCTATGGTGATCTGTCATTCAGATATCAACTATTCAGTTCTGACTAGTATGTTAGTATGTATTCCAATTGTGGAATACATACTAGTATGTATTCCAAAGCAGGGGTTACGTTTTTGCACGTCGTGCAGAATAACCCTAAAGGCACCAGGGTGGCGGTGCCACCGGCTTTATATATATATATATATATATATATATATATATATATATATATATATATATATATAATAAATATAGCTGCGAGCAGCGATGGAGGGCCAAAGCCGGCGGTACCGCCATCCCGGTGCCTTTAGGCACCGGGGTTGCGGTGCCACCGGCTTGGGCCCGCAATCGCTGCTCGCAGCTAGATTTAGGGCCCAAGCCCTGAAAGGGCGCAGAGCCCTATTGTTTTCCTTCCGATTATTTTTTTTTTTTTTTTTTTTCTTTTTTTTTTTTTTTTTTTTCTTTTTTTTTTTTTTTTTCTAGCGACTATTCGGGCACTTTTGGGGCCCTTAACATGCTCGAAAACTCTTGAAACTTTGCACACGGGTCAGAACCCGCGGCCATCAGAGCCGGGCTGAAGCTGGTACCCGGGCGTGGCAGGGCGGCTCGTCAGCGCCCCCTGGAATGGGGTCCGAACACCTGGTCCATAACTCAAACACACTTGCATGTAATAATATGAAACTCGGTACACATGTCGATAGCAGAATTTCATCTATACCTCGTGTTCTTACTTTTACCCCAGCCCAACAGGAAGTCGGCTATTGAGGTTTTTTTGTAAAACACACGCAATGAACTTTTAAATACTCCTCCTAGAGCTCTGATCCAAATTCGACGAAACTCGGTCAGCGTGAAGTCAAGACATTGAGGATGAAAGTTTGTGTGGGGATTTTTGATATATCGAACGGTTTGGCCGTGGCGAGGAAACGAAACTATGGCGAGAAACGTGAAACAGGAAGTGTGTCATAACTTCAGCATACATTAACTGATCTGGATGAAACTTCAGCAGTGCGTTCGCTGTAAGAGGACGATCACATGGATGTGACTATTGTGAGTCAAAGTTATAGCGCCACCAACTGGCAGCAGGAAGTGTGTCACTTTCAAAATGCTTTGAAATCACCCTCTTATTTTTACCCGATTTGCTTCAAACTTCATCTGTATAATGTAAATACACGGCAGATGAAGACCTATGAATGGATTCTTGATATCTTTGAAACTGTTGCCGTGCGACGCATCAAACTTTACCATTCTTTTAGGATGCATTCTTTTAGGGATTTCGAACATTTGTCCATAAATCAAACACACGTGCATGGATTAATATGAAACTCGGTACACTCATAGATCACATCAGGCCAAACAACTTTCGTGCTCTAAGTTTTACGACAGTTCAAACGGAAGTCGGGAATTATGTTTTTTTTTTTAGATAAATGTCCTAGAAAAACATCAAATTACAACCCATGCTGTTACCAATCACCACCAAACTCGGTGTGCATGAAGTCAAGACATTGAGGATGCTAAATTCCGAACGGATTTGTGATATCTCGAACGGTTTGGCCGTGGCGAATTTTTTTGACTAAAAAAGGACACATAAAGTGTGTTATAACTTGGTTAGTTTTACTGACAGTTACAAAACTTGCCGTGTATATTGTTCTATTCAAGCCAAACAACTTTCTAATTAACAATAATAAGCTCAAACCCACAGAAAGTCAGATATTGTAGTTTGAATATGATCATGCTCTTTCTGAGCCTGAGTCTTTCTCTGAGTCTCTGACACACAGTCTGTGTGTGTGTGTCTGTGTGTGTGTGTGTGTAGGGGAGGGGGCTTAATCATTTCACTGTGTGTCTGGCCTGCTAAAGTAAATACATTTCTTAAGCCTGGTATTTTTTAAATAAGTTTTTATTTTTATTTTTTTATAAGTAAAGGCATATAACCTGTTTAATTGTAGTGCATTGACAATAGTTTTATATAATTAGTGTATTAATTAAATTAACTTGGTCCATAAATCAAAAAGGAAGTGTGTTAAAACTTCTGCATACATTAACTGATCTTGATGAAACTTCAGCAGTGTGTTCGTTGTAAGAGGCCGATCACATGGATGTGACTATTGTGAGTCAAATATATAGCGCCACCAACTGGAAGCAGAAAGTGTTTCACTTTCAAAATGCTTTGAAATCACACTCTTACTTTTACCCGATTTGCTTCAAACTTCATCTGTATAATGTAAACACACGCCAGATGAAGAGCTGTGAAAGCATTATTCAATATCTAAGATAATGTTGCCATAGCAACGCATCAAACTTTAACATTCCTTTTTTTGATGATTTTGAGTCTCTTAGCGGCTTTTGGGGCCCTTAATGGGTTTGAAAACTCTTGAAACTTTGCACACAGGTCAGATCCCACAGCCATCAGAGCCGGGCTGAAGATGGTACCCGGGTGTGGCAAGGGGGCTAGACAGCGCCCCCTGGAACGGGGTCCAAAAACTTGGTCCATAAATCAAACACGCTTGCATGTAATAATATGAAACTCAGTACACATGTTGATCTCATCGTTTCATATATTCATATATTCTCCTCAAGCCGGACAACTTTCTAATTTACACTCATGAGCTAGGACCCACAGAAAGTCAGATATTTTGGTTTGAAAATGTTGAGTGTCTCTCTGAGCCTACACTTCTGTATGGCAAGCCCTTTTAACATTTAAAAGCTAAGTTTGACTATTCGTAATTAACATTGTAGATATCAACAACGTCTTTCTCAGTCGTAATTACATTTTGGATAGTTTGTATTATCATTTAAGATATCTGTAACGTAATTGTGACTAGTCGAAACGACAGATAGAGTATGGCAAGCCGTTTTAACATTTAATCATTTTAACCTACTAGTCTCTATTTTCATGCTACTAGTACTTATTTTTTAGATACTAGTATTTATTCCATTAAGTACTAGTACTTATTCATTAGCTACTAGTGCTTATTCTTTAGATACTAGTGCCTTTTCTTTAGATACTAGTGTTTATTCTTTAGGTACTAGTACCTTTTTAAAGATACTAGTACTTATTCATTAGACACTAGTCCTTATTTATTAGATACTAGTACTTATTCATTAGATGCTAGTCCTTATTCATTACATACCAATGCTTATTAATTAGTTACTAGTACTTATTCATTAGATGCTAGTACCTATTAAATAGATACTAGTACTTATTCATTAGACACTAGTACTTATTTCAATGGTGACTAGTAACTATTCTTTTGTTACTTAGTCACATTTTTTCCAGTTGACTTCTATGGTGATCTGTCATTCAGATATCAACTATTCAGTTCTGACTAGTATGTTAGTATGTATTCCAATTGTGGAATACATACTAGTATGTATTCCAAAGCAGGGGTTACGTTTCTGCACGTCGTGCAGAATAACCCTAAAGGCACCAAGGTGGCGGTGCCACCGGCTCTATATATATATATATATATATATATATATATATATATATATATATAATATGCTGCGAGCAGCGATGGAGGGCCAAAGCCGGCGGTACCGCCATCCCGGTGCCTTTAGGCACCGGGGTTGCGGTGCCACCGGCTTGGGCCCGCAATCGCTGCTCGCAGCTATATTTTATATATTTTTTTATTTTATATTTTTTTTTTTAGCGACTATTCGGGCACTTTTGGGGCCCTTAACATGCTCGAAAACTCTTGAAACTTTGCACACGGGTCAGAACCCGCGGCCATCAGAGCCGGGCTGAAGCTGGTACCCGGGCGTGGCAGGGCGGCTCGCCAGCGCCCCCTGGAATGGGGTCCGAACACCTGGTCCATAACTCAAACACACTTGCATGTAATAATATGAAACTCGGTACACATGTCGATAGCAGAATTTCATCTATACCTCGCGTTCTTACTTTTCACCCCAGCCCAACAGGAAGTCGGCTATTGAGGTTTTTTTTGTAAAACACACGCAATGAACTTTTAAATACTCCTCCTAGAGCTCTGATTGCAAATTCTACGAAACTCGGTCAGCGTGAAGTCAAGACATTGAGGATGAAAGTTTGCGTGGGGATTTTTGATATCTCGAACGGTTTGGCCGTGGCGAGGAAACGAAACTATGGCGAGAAACGTGAAACAGGAAGTGTGTCATAACTTCAGCATACATTAACTGATCTGGATGAAACTTCAGCAGTGCGTTCGCTGTAAGAGGACGATCACATGGATGTGACTATTGTGAGTCAAAGTTATAGCGCCACCAACTGGCAGCAGGAAGTGTGTCACTTTCAAAATGCTTTGAAATCACCCTCTTATTTTTACCCGATTTGCTTCAAACTTCATCTGTATAATGTAAATACACGGCAGATGAAGACCTATGAATGGATTCTTGATATCTTTGAAACTGTTGCCGTGGCGACGCATCAAACTTTACCATTCTTTTAGGATGCATTCTTTTAGGGATTCGAACATTTGTCCATAAATCAAACACACGTGCATGGATTAATATGAAACTCGGTACAC
The DNA here is from genome assembly GCA_030378365.1 of Hybognathus amarus. Classification (NCBI taxonomy): domain Eukaryota; kingdom Metazoa; phylum Chordata; class Actinopteri; order Cypriniformes; family Leuciscidae; genus Hybognathus; species Hybognathus amarus. Next base: position 455,267 of record JAQIUQ010000408.1, read on the forward strand.
TCATAGATCACATCAGGCCAAACAACTTTCGTGCTCTAAGTTTTACGACAGTTCAAACGGGAAGTCGGGAATTATGTTTTTTTTTTTTAAATAAATGTCCTAGAAAAACATCAAATTACAACCCATGCTGTTACCAATTACCACCAAACTCGGTGTGCATGAAGTCAAGACATTGAGGATGCTATATTCCGGACGGATTTGTGATATCTCTGAACGGTTTGGCCGTGGCGGATTTTTTTGACTAAAAAAGGACACATAAAGTGTGTTATAACTTGGTTAGTTTTACTGACAGTTACAAAACTTGCCGTGTATATTGTTCTATTCAAGCCAAACAACTTTCTAATTAACAATAATAAGCTCAAACCCACAGAAAGTCAGATATTGTAGTTTGAATATGATCATGCTCTTTCTGAGCCTAGGCCCTGTCACACAGTCTCTGTGTGTGTGTGTGTGTGTGTGTGTGTGTGTGTGTGTGTGTGTGTGTGTGTGTGTGTGTGTGTGTGTGTGTGTGTGTGTGTGTGTGTGTGTGTGTGTGTGTGTGTGTGTGTGTGTGTGTGTGTGTGTGTGTGTGTGTGATTTTGAGTCTCTTGCACACAGTCTGTGTGTTTTGTGTGTTGTGTGTGTGTGTGTGTCTGTGTGTGTGTCTGTGTGTGTGTCTGTGTGTGTGTCTGTGTGTGTGTCTGTGTGTGTGTCTGTGTGTGTGTCGTGTGTGTGTGTCTGTGTGTGTGTCTGTGTGTGTGTCTGTGTGTGTGTGTCTGTGTGTGTGTGTCTGTGTGTGTGTCTGTGTGTGTGTCTGTGTGTGTGTCTGTGTGTGTGTCTGTGTGTGTGTCTGTGTGTGTGTCTGTGTGTGTGTCTGTGTGTGTGTCTGTGTGTGTGTCGTGTGTGCTGTGTCTGTGTCTGTGTCTGTGTCTGTGTCTGTGTCTGTGTCTGTGTGTCTGTGTCTGTGTCTGTGTCTGTGTCTGTGTCTGTGTCTGTGTCTGTGTGTGTGTCTGTGTCTGGTGTCTGTGTGTGTGTGTGTGTGTGTCTGTGTGTGTGTCTGTGTGTGTGTCTGTGTGTGTGTCTTGTGTGTGTGTCTGTGTGTGTGTGTCTGTGTGTGTGTCTGTGTGTGTGTCTGTGGTGTGTGTGTGTGTGTGTGTCTGTGTGTGTGTCTGTGTGTGTGTCTGTGTGTGTGTCTGGTGTGTGTGTCTGTGTGTGTGTCTGTGTGTGTGTCTGTGTGTGTGTCTGTGTGTGTGTCTGTGTGTGTGTGTGTGTGTCTGTGTGTGTGTCTGTGTGTGTGTCTGTGTGTGTGTGCTGTGTGTGTGTCTGTGTGTGTCTGTGTGTGTCTGTGTGTGTCTGTGTGTGTGTGTGTGTGTGTCTGTGTGTGTCTGTGTGTGTCTGTGTGTGTCTGTGTGTGTCGTGTGTGTGTGTGTGTGTGTGTGTGTGTGTGTGTGTGTGTAGGGGGAGGGGGCTTAATCATTTCACTGTGTGTCTGGCCTGCTGAAAGTAAATACATTTCTTAAGCCTGGTATTTTTTAAATAAGTTTTTATTTTTATTTTTTTATAAGTAAAGGCATATAACCTGTTTAATTGTAGTGCATTGACAATAATTTTATATAATTAGTGTATTAATTAAATTAACTTGGTCCATAAATCAAAAAAGTAAGTAAATAAATCAAAAAGGAAGTGTGTTAAAACTTCTGCATACATTAACTGATCTCTGATGAAACTTCAGCAGTGTGTTCGTTGTAAGAGGCCGAATCACATGGATGTGACTATTGTGAGTCAAATATATAGCGCCACCAACTGGCAGCAGAAAGTGTTTCACTTTCAAAATGCTTTGAAATCACACTCTTACTTTTACCCTGATTTGCTTCAAACTTCATCTGTATAATGTAAACACACGCCAGATGAAGAGCTGTGAAAGCATTATTCAATATCTAAGATAATGTTGCCATAGCAACGCATCAAACTTTAACATTCCTTTTTTCGATGATTTTGAGTCTCTTCAGCGGCTTTTGGGGCCCTTAACGGGTTTGAAAACTCTTGAAACTTTGCACACAGGTTAGATCCCACAGCCATCAGAGCCGGGCTGAAGATGGTACCCGGGTGTGGTAGGGGGCTAGACAGCGCCCCCTGAAACGGGGTCCAAAAACTTGGTCCATAAATCAAACACGCTCTGCATGTAATAATATGAAACTCAGTACACATGTCTGATCTCATCGTTTCATATATTCATATATTCTCCTCAAGCCGGACAACTTTCTAATTTACACTCAGTGAGCTAGGACCCACAGAAAGTCAAGATATTTTGGTTTGAAAATGTTGAGTGTCTCTCTGAGCCTACACTTCTGTATGGCAAGCCCTTTTAACATTTAAAAGCTAAGTTTGACTATTCGTAATTAACATTGTAGATATCAAGCAACGTCTTTCTAGTCGTAATTACATTTTGGATAGTTTGTATTATCATTTAAGATATCTGTAACGTAATTGTGACTAGTCGAAACGACAGATAGAGTATGGCAAGCCGTTTTAACATTTAATCATTTTAACCTACTAGTCTCTATTTTCATGCTACTAGTACTTATTTTTTAAATACTAGTATCTATTCCATTAAGTACTAGTACTTATTCATTAGCTACTAGTGCTTATTCTTTAGATACTAGTGCCTTTTCTTTAGATACTAGTGTTTATTCTTTAGGTACTAGTACCTTTTTAAAGATACTAGTACTTATTCATTAGACACTAGTCCTTATTTATTAGATACTAGTACTTATTCATTAGATGCTAGTCCTTATTCATTACATACCAATGCTTATTAATTAGTTACTAGTACTTATTCATTAGATACTAGTACCTATTAAAATAGATACTAGTACTTATTCATTAGACACTAGTACTTATTTCAATGGTGACAAGTAACTATTCTTTTGTTACTAGTCACATTTTTTCCATTGACCTCTATGGTGATCTGTCATTCAGATATCAACTATTCAGTTCTGACTAGTATGTTAGTATGTATTCCAATTTTGGAATACATACTAGTATGTATTCCAAAGCAGGGGTTACGTTTTTGCACGTCGTGCAGAATAACCCTAAAGGCACCGGGATGGCGGTACCGCCGGCTTTTATATTTATTTATTTATATATATATATATATATATATATATACAGTGTTTCCCACAGAATTAGATTCTATTTGTGGTGGTGTGGGGTTTTGGTACCGAGGGAGGGGGTGGGGGTTGTTTGTGCCACAGGGGCCTATATGTATTGTAAGCATGTTATAATTAGTGATGTGTCCTCCCGTATCGAAGCTTCGAAGCGTGTGTCGAGTAATCCGGGATGATTTCTGTGAAGCGCGTATCGAGGCTTGTGTCGGTGACGTATGTGGTGACGTTTGAAGCCTTGCGAGCTGGCTGTACCACGTGACTGCTTCAGTAAGTGGTTCGCGGTTTGGCGGTCTATTTGAAATAAGGGCCAGAAAAATGCAATGGATTCCCCTTCACACTTTTCATTTTGAAACATTAGTGCTGTCAATTTGAATTATTCATCAAAGTGATTAATCAAAAAATAAAAATAATCCTGATTGATACCTTCCTGATTGATACCATCCTGGTATGTACTATGCTGAATTATACAACAGGGCTCTCAAGTTTTGAAGAAAGGCAGCAGGAGTGAGAGAATCACGTGAACAATTTTAGGATATAATTTTTTCTTTTTTGCATTAAATCTTACCCAGATACAATAATACTATTTCCTGATTGGCTATTGTGTAGTACTTTTTTCTTTTTTTTCATTGGCTGATAAGTGGCAGGCTTAACTGCAGAACTCCAGGGGGACGCGCTTGATTCCTGCCGGTAATATGCGCTGCCGCTGCGGCATATTAAATATATTATAAACAGTTTTTACACGAGATAAATACAAAAGACCGAAACGAGTGACTGTGACAATCAATGCGTGACACTTCTTGCAGGCGTGATAAATGGTATATGTACTTCTCATCCAACCACAATCAAATACACTCTAGATAGCGCGATTTATCTGGATAGTTTTTTTTTTTTCACGATGTCAAGCAGAAATAAAAACAAATCGAAATGCCATAACAGTAGGCTATTTATTAAAATGTAAAGAGTAGAAAGTAGCCTACAGATAATTGCGTGAATAGCCATAAGGAAGTGTTGCCAGATCTCGCGAGACAAATAAGCAACCAAGCCGGTGAAAACAAGCCCAAAACAAGCGACTTTTTCCTCATAGACAGCAAAAGCGCTTTTTTTCTACAGAGCCCCCCTAGGTTTCGGGACGAGAAAAATAAAAAAAACTGTGTGCACGGTTTTACAATCTGGGGACGGATCGGATAGTTTCAAACTGTGAATGTCAATTTACATCCACATGCACAGTTTTGTAAAACTGTGCACATGGTACAGTTCATTTTTATTCTTTAATAAAGCTTGGCTGCCCATCTAGTGTTGGTACTGTGCCCAAATAAAATCTGACTGAGAGCTAATTTTTGAGATGTCAACCTAAAATTTGGAACTTCTTCAGATTTTTGGCTTACATTTTCTTGCAATTTTAGAGTAAAATATATTTTGCAATATATATTATATAAAATAGAAATAATGATATTTTTACATTGTTCATTTTCATAAACTCAAACTTATAACTTTTTTTCTGTTTCACTTTCATAATTTCATAATACTGTCACATAATACTTTAAACCAAGACCAAATAGGTCTATATTGATTTTCATGAAAAAGGGGGAGTGACAGTTAAAGGGTTAACAGTTAAACGATATTAAATTAATATCTATATCTAAAATATCTAACATATAATTAATATATATAAAACTCTCCTACAGTCTAGTAGTCAGTATCAGTCGCGATGGTCCAGACTCGCAAGTATTTTCATTTTAACATCACTCACTGACGTTTAACTAACCAGAAAATAACAACGATTGCCCTGCTCTGCCTCTGATTGGCTAGTACTCGTTGCCATCTGGGTCAGAGCCAATTAGAAGCAGGATGTGGGTGGGAAAAAACTCTATGAATGGGGAAAGGGAGAGAGGGAACAGGCAAGACAAACTCCTATGTTTAAATAACATAGAAAATATCTGCTTGAGAACGAGCTGGGAGCAAGCCCAAATAAGCAACTACACTTTAGAAACAAGCCCAAAAAAACGCGACCCGCGACTCCCATTATTTGCAAGCGACTTTACAGAAAAACAAGCCCAAAGTCGCTTAGAATAAGCGGACTTGGCAACACTGAGTAGAAGTAAAAAAATCGGCTGAAAAATAATTACTCCAGTGCTAAATACGTTAGATACCCAAAATGTATATTTGGACAGAATACGAGACAGAGTTATTTATTAACTTCATAAAAGACCAAATACAGGAATACTGGCTTCTAAACCTCAAAGAAATGCCATAATCAAGACCTCGGAGCAGAAATAGCTAAGTGAGAAAACACCTCACGTGCTGCTCACAGTATGTCTTTCCATGCTATTAAAGCTTGGATAACACACTTAGGCCTACATCTCTTTATCAGTAATAATATAATATGGTGGCTCTGTAATATATTTAAATCTACCAACGTCCGTTGCCATGATTTTTTGAATGACTGATCGCGAGAGGAAAAAATGACGTTATTTAGTAAATTGCGCGAATCTGTGGTGGAAACGCGACAGCATTTAACATAGACTAACTTTTTAGAGTTATAGTGTTCATTATACTGACCATTCAACTCCGGATTGATTCTGGAGGAATAAGCACCGGCAACAATCCGACCTCCAACGCATGATCATATTTTGATTCATAATCGTGCTCAAAGAGGAGGGGCTATTCGCGTCTCCGTTGTCAGTTTGTATGAGTGGGAGGGGAAGGAGCGCGCAGCTCAACAATAAAATCAAAACCTGAAAATCAATGCGTGGCGGTCAGTGTTGATATTGTGGCGGGCCGCCACAAATTAATGAATGTATGGGAAACCCTGATATATATATATATATATATATATATAAAAGCCCGGTGCCTTTAGGTAACTAAAGGCACCAGGGTTGCAGTGCCACCGGCTTGGGCCCGCGATCGCTGCTGGCAGCTATATATATATATATATATATATATATATATATATATATATATATATATATATATATATATATATATATATAGTATATATATATATATATATATACATATATTATAGTTTTATTTATTTTCATGTTTTTCGTTGTTGTTTTATAAATGCTCTGACAATTGTTTAAAAAATGTTCAATCAAAACATCCTAATCTAATCGCCTAATCTAATCGTCTAATCACGACTAATCATCGCGCAGGAAAAGACCTTGGTCGACTAAGGATTTCTTTGGTTGATTACAGCCCTAGTCTGGGTAAATGTTGCCATCTCTCTCTCTCCCTCTCTCTCTACTTACTCACAAAGCTTACACGTGTTCCCATTGTCCAAACGACCTGTGTTGTCTTCGTTTTTGTGTTTTAATGTTTGTAAATACATGTATTCCTGTAACATAGTAAATGCATAAGTAGTTCTGCCTTATTAAATACATTATATGCATTTGATTGATTTAGTGTGTCTGCTCCATAATACCGGTCCTGAAATGACTGATCAAAGTTACGTGCTTTACAAATTAAAAGATACCTGAAGGGTATTTGTTTATAGAGCAGGAAACTAATTCTTGTGGCCACAGAATTAATTTTCATAAACTCTATAAATTAATTGAGCTTATTAATTTTACCTGTTTTGTAAAACGTGCTCCGTGTAATTAATTGCAATCAACTTGCGGTTAATTGCAGAGATACACATGCATGCAGGTAATATGACGCATCATCCCTTATCGGGAGATTTATTAACATGTAAGACTTGGTCTGATCCAAACCTGTATGTATAATTATTAGTGATCAATTATTATCAATTAAAACCCTGATCAGACCCAACCATGAGTTGTTACATAAATTATTATGGACATACAAGTTTTTTATACAGAAAACTAAACCTCACCGGCCGGAGAGAGATTCAGAAGCAGCGTCAGACGAACGCGGACAAGTGTTACAGGTTTGCGAATCCGCTGCTGTAACTGAACACTTAACACTCAGTTAATTGATTGTTTGCTGCTGGCTAGCTAGCGAGTTATCGCTAGGTGTTAAGAGAAATTAGTAGCTAATAGAGATGGGCGGATGATTTGTCTGATGATTTGGCACTAGTGGGATAAGAAGGGAGACTAATTGATAAATATAGTGCTAAAGAAGATTAGAAAGACATGAGAAAGTATATTTCTTCCTGATGACAACAATTACAAGTCACGTTACAGATGCATCAATATCGTTAATAAGTAATTTTTTCCCTCATACTTTAATTTAAAAAGTAAATCTTTAATATATTCTACAGTAATACAAAGTAAAATACTGAGTCTGTTTTTGGTGCACTCAATTAAAGTGAAAGTAAATTTTTGATGGACAAAATAAATAGGATTTCATCCAAAAAAAATGCATGTCTGGTGTGTTTTAACATGATCTGAAGTAGGCTAGGCTATGTTAGAAAAAATGAAGACTCAAAAATATTTATAGAAAATGTACCCATTTCAACTTGTTTTTGTTATTTCCCAATCGTTTCCCTGCACATGCTCCACTTGTCCTGTTTAACCAGGCTGGACATGTGTCAGATGAGAGAAGAACTGTTTGAGAAACATAACTTGCCATTTATGTACAAGTGATTGCAATAGGCTTGTGTGTGAGAGAGAGAAATATCTATATACTGCAAGGCTATATTTAGTTTATTTTTATTTGTTATTTATATTTATTTTATTGCCATTGCCTGTTTTCAAAGAGAAGTTTAGTTTGCTAAATATATAAAAAAAATTTAGTTGGTTATTGGGTAACACTTTACAATAAGGTTAATTAGTTACTACATTAGTTAACATTAACAAAGAATGAACAATACTTCTTCAGCATTTGTTAATCTTTGGTAATGTTAATTTCAACATTAGCAATACGTAACTGAACGAAGTAATATGCCC
>JAQIUQ010000409.1:0-33603 GCA_030378365.1 Hybognathus amarus
TCGTTGTTCCAACCCACGGAGAGCGCTTATATACACTCAAGCCACGCCCCTTTCGCGGGCTTTGACGTAATACAGCGAGCGTCGTCCGCTCATTGGGCGCGGGTTCAGCGCCGCTCTCCGATTGGTTCGAGCACTTCCCAGGAATGAACCAATGAGCCTGCTAGTTAGCCCGCTCTAGGTCCTGCACCTGAGAAGTGCGTTGACAATGATTACAAATTTTAAAAATGTTTGGCTTCAATTGTTCGGCAAAGAAGAATCTTTCCCCGTAGCGTAAGCTAGCTTACGCAATACGAGAGAACCTCTCGTAAGAGAACTGAGGTTACGATAGTAACCGAGTAGTTTTAACACCATTTCTAGTTTTAAAAAAAAAGAAAATTTTGTTTTTACTTAAAAATAAATAGCCAAAATAAAAATTAAACACAATTATCCGTATAGGCCTACATTATTTATCACAGATCAAAATCATTGAAGTATTTATGGCAACATTGTTTTAGTATCATTATCTCAATTAACAATTGGTTAATGATGAACAAACCATCAGTAAATGATTATATAATTTGTGGATGTATTTTTATGTTGTAAGCGGGTCTGTTCAAAAATAAACATGCAGTATTTTTAAGAGTACTTTATTTGTTTTCAATGATATTTCATTTATAAATGACTTACAGTCAGGTGCTTCTAGTTATGTTAGTTAAATTAACTTATCAGCACAGACTTGTGTTCTGTGTCGAGAAAATTACTGTTTTTCTACAAGTCATTTACCCTTTCTGCATCACTTAAGTCAGTGTAAATCAGTGTAATAAGTTTAATAACTATTAATCACGGATATATATGGTATAGCATACTTCATTTATGAACGCATGTACTAGAATTTATAAATGATTTGTAACTGAATTAAAAGATTCATAAATGTTAGCATAACATATTAATAATTTATGCATTTTGTAAATGATTAGTTCATCATTAACTAATAACTTTTAAGGGACTTACATAAAACTGAACATTATTAAACATAAGTGTTACCCAAACTTAAATAAATAAACAAATACAGTACATAAAGGAGGGAAGAGGTGGGGGAATAATTAAGGATAAGGGGAAAAGTTTAATGTGAAAAGTATAGGGTTAAAGTGGTTTTTCTGAAATTGTGAGGTTTAACATTTTATAGAGGGGTCACCCAACTAAAATAGCTTCCATGGAAATGGAACGTGAGCACACCAAGAAAAGGAGTGCACCCAGGAATGAGAAGGAAGGAACATCCTGTTCCTCTCGGCAGTGTAGCACAGTATTTCAGAGGAGGTAGACCCACCCAAGAGAGATTTGACAAGTTGATCCTTAACTTCATCATTCAAGGATTGCATCCACTTCACACTGTAGAGAGACCAGAATACACAGATTTATTCTGTGAGATGTTACCCTCTATGCATTTGATGTCCAGGAGAACATTGAATGCTTGAGGATGCATTAAAGGAGCATTTTACCCATTGCAACATTAATCTTTATTGAAAGTGGATCATATATGTAGTCGAAATGTAAAATATTTTTTTTTAAATTTTGTGCCCTCGGAAAATAACCAAGGGGCGCCTATATATGAAAAAACTACATGTCCCACAATGCACAGCTCCGCAAGCCACACCCACTAACCAGGAATAGCCAGTCTATGGGAACAGTGCCATAGACTCTATGGCACTGTTCCCATAGACTGAGCGATCTCATTGGAACTCTACTGAGACGATTGAAGCCCGTTTTTGGCGATTTTTTAGCACTTCCGTCCCTGACGCGCAGACTCAAACAGAGCTTGCCGACGTAGTTGTGACGTGAGCAAACCTTCAAATCTGAATCCAAAACATGCAGAGGTGGAGAGTGTGAGTAGGAGCTGTTCATGAGTTAGGAGAAGGAGACAATTCTGCTAGGTATTCTGATTCATTATTTTGTCATTTTGCCTCCACGTTTCCCCGATTGTGCGCAAGCTTCTTCTCCTGTCCATACGGTAATCTCTCTACTGTGCGACAGAGAGTCGCTTGGGTATGACGCAATCGTTAGCATACTTTCACTAAAACTGCTTCCATAACATAAGCTAAAAGGTAATGGAGCAATTTATACATTGTCGTGTTTCTTTAGAAAGAAATAAAGTACAAATGGGGTCTTCAAACACCTCAGATGTAAAGTTATTCGCTGTCAAAGTGATGCCAAAATGAATGGGAGTCAATGGTGAAGGGTTGGGGTCAAAATCATCCCTTGCCTCTTCAATTTAAGTATACTTTTATGCCTAATTCTCTCATGAATGTCTTTTGACTCTTTTTGACTAAACTGTAGTGACCCTGAGCTGGAAATATAATACAGGCTCTTGGGTTTCGGGAGTGTTTGTCGAAGTCTAATATATAGGTCTGTTGCCTTCTGACTGACCCTAGCAAGGGGCAGAGGTCAGCTCCTGTCTGGCCATACGTTTTCTTGGGACAGAGATCGGCATCTGTTGACCATATGTTTCTCTTCATCACTCATATTATGCTATTTTGTATTACTTATATCCCTTAAGAAATAAAGGAATTGTTATTTCTTCTGTCTGGAGATGGAAGGCTGTATCAGTATGTTGTGCGTCATTTGATATGATAATAAGAAATCAAGTCTGTACAATCTTGCTAGGCCTGGATCCTATTGGTCTTGGTGTATGTTGAATGTTCTGTGCAGATCATGTGAGACGGGTCCCAGCTCTCCTGACGCTCTTCGATGGCACCTGTGAGGTCATTGCTGGACTGTACGTGACTTGGGGGACAGCTATCAAGATTGATGTCAACATGCCCTTCTATCTGTGTCTAATTGTTTAGACTTTATGTTCTCTTAGCCAATCAGGAGTGAATGTTTATGTCTGGTATGCCCTTGAAAACAGTATAACTGGAGTAAGATTTTGTGTAAGGGAGGGCGGCCTACGAACTCCCGTGTGAGTCTTGAAGCTGACTTCTGCTGATGAAACTGCAAACTATGTTCAGTAAACTTTTCTTTATTTTTTTTATAATTCTGACTCCGGGTCTTCATTCTTCATATCTGGTTCTGGGTCCTTTAACTGTTAACCCCTAACAGTTTGGTGGAGGATGCGGGCAATTATTCTCGGTGACACCCCTTGGCAAATCAACAAACAAGGTAGTAAGCTTTTGTTCATTGTTAGGGCTGTCTGACTGGAAGAGATTTTGAAGGAGGTCGGGAGAGTCTTCACTCCGATGAGGCGAGTGAAGAAGTTAATTATACTAAAGGTTTAAAGTATAAAAGAGAAAAAGTCGCTGATAGCATTGTTTAAGGTTTAACAAGAGCAGACAGCGCAAGCGAAGCGTGCTTTGTGGGGGCCCCATTGGGACTGGGCATTTGTTGGTGTAGCACCACCCCAGCAAAGTACGACCCTGGATTGGAGGTCCAGGGCACCGCAAACCTACTCTATCTCTTCCATCTCAGATAGGGGTACCCCGAACTTAGTGAATCAGGCAGTTAGGGATACTAACAAAAACAGGGTTGTTTGCCAGGGGTGCATCAGGAACGATTCCGCGAAAAAAATAAATAAAAGGTGGGACCCAAATTGGCGTGGACCAGTATATGTAACTGTGATTTTGCAGTATACTTTGCAGTTTCATCATGCAGAAGCCAAGCTGAGTTGTTCAAAGATTGCCGCCTCCATTTCTGCAATAACTTCAGGTGAGTATGAACTATAATTAAGATATGGCAGAAAAATTGGATAACTTAATCAGTCATTTGAACAGTCCTAAAACAAATAGTGCGACAGAAGAGAGCAAATGCTGTAAACAGCTGTGCTCTGAAGCCCTCACCTTGAAGAAATTTGCAGTAAATGTAGTCAGGGTTTTGATTCTGATTGGAAATTTAAACGACAACTTGACTGGTTATAAATAAACTGAAAGATGAAAATGTTTAGCCTCAGATTGCTAATGATCATTACAAAAAGCAAGTAAAAGAAATTCTGGGGCGGGAATAATTTCCCTAAGCAAGTGATTAAAGTTAAACAGAAACTTTGTGAAAACAACTTAGAAATATTTTGAGCATTTCGATGCATCTTATGAAAATTAATGTTTTGTCAATAATAGTGATGAAGATTATGATTGGGCTATTGTGATTAAATCCGCCACTGGTGGACTGTAAAAGAATACAGAGAACTGCTTATCAGTAGCTCTGTGTGCATTCCTGAATGGGACACACACTGCTTCAAGTGTGTTCAGTAAGTTGAAGCAGATAGAGAGTGTTTTAATTGTGGTCAGCAGGATCATTTAACGTGTAACTGTAAATGCCCACCGAGAAGGTGTTTTAAAATGTGATAAAGTGACAACAATTTTTGGTATTAATGGGGGTTTGGAAATAGATCCGTGTTTAAATGACAACATTAACATTTTTCATCTGAGAAATAAGAAATAAAAACAAGGTCAAAAGATTGAAGTCTTAAAGCCAATCCTTTTGAAGAAAAGATCTATAATAGTAATTTTAATTTTTAAAAGTGAATTAAAGAATACAGTTTGATGTAAAATTAATGACTCAACAACAAAATGTGAGTTGAACAAATGTGAGTTGCAAAATATATAAAAGTAACTAAAAGGATGATTGTGTTGTAATTAAACATTTTAGAAAGGGTTTAGATTATGTAGAGACACTAATCTCACGGATGATTTATAATGATAACTGCAACAGATGTATTATAAGCAGAGAGTGCTAACCTTTGACAACTTGACAATTATTGAGAACTAGAATAATTATTTTTATTTAAGATCAAATAAGCAGAAGCAATGCTGAATGCTGATTAAACAAACGTGAAAACAGTTTGCAAAAATGAAACAGTTTGCTTATCTGAATCTGATGTGTGTGTGCTGTGGTTAAAACTGCCAGTACAACATAGACTCAATCTGAGTGAAAATGTATAATGCCTAAATTCCCTGATGTGGGCAAAAGACTAATTTAAATAATATGTTTATTTGAAACCTTATGTAATTTCTGGCAAAGATGCCTTAAGTTGGAATAGAGTTAAACGATGAGATAAAGTTTGACGTTAGAAGTTTATGAGCGTGCAGTACCAGTCCTGAATCCCTCACAGTCTCTCTCATTCAATGTCAGCTAAAGCTGGTATCTGAGCCTGTGTCATTAAGCTATTGGTATTAAAACACAGTGTTTCAGTTGAAGATCATAGACACAGAGATGTTAAGAGAAATCATTGCCATTCAGAGGCAATTTGTATTTTAAATGTTTTAAAAGTAAAACTGAAGGACTTTCAAGAAGTCATTAAAATAATAATAGACGAAACGAAGATACATCTTTGACTAGGTTGTTTGTGAACCAGTAACTTCTTTGTCTGAAGATCTTAGTCCCCACCATGAAACGGGGGCGGGGACGATGGCTCCGCCTACAGATGAAGTACACTGAATGTACGGTTGTGATCTAAATCCACTGAGTAGCTAGGTTGCTGCTTTTAAGATGGTTTATGGATTTAAGTGATTGAATACTTTTGTCATTAACCTGTCTCCCTGTGTTACAACTATTAGGCAATCCGAATGGCCCTGGTGACTCTCGAATGTTTTTCCTAAGCTCCAGAAACAACATATTTTGTTGAAGAAAACAGTTTTGAGAAAATGGCGGTTACCATGTGTGCACGAGTGGTCATCTCGATGACGGGTAAGACCTTCTTTGGCCAAATAGGAGGCAACCTAAGGCAGGGGGATCACGCAGACACTGGGCATCTCCTGATGGAGGTGTTTATGTGAGGTTGGAGGATGAGAGTGGACGGATGTCTGCGAGGCCAACAGCATCCTGTATCGTTAGGGGGGATGGAGCTGTGAGGAGTCACGGCAGTCTGCCCCAGGAACGTAAGTCCCTCTATCCCACTCACCAGAAACCGCATTCACTCTATGGCTTGTTTCTCATTGTGACAAGCTCAATGTATGTCAGGGGACCACACCCTGATGGAGATTATAGATAAAGAGCTAACAGGAGATGGGCTTTCGGGGTTCAGTCAGGGCCATGAAGTGATTCTCATTTGTTGTTGTGGAGACAGTAATAAAACTTTTTGATGTTGATTGCCTTATGGGCAAGGAAAATTATAGTGTTGATTCAGAACTAATATGTCTAGCATAATTTTGACTCCTAAAGGTTGTTAGGCATGGTGGTGACTAAAGATGAGGACAGCATTTATAGATTTAAGAAAAGTCTGGATAACAAAGGATATTGTAATGAATTTAAATGTTGTCTAAATCCTTTGTCTTAGAAGGCTGTTGAAAAAGATTATTTTGTTATAGTGAGAGAGACTTGAGTGGAGGAAGGGATGGAAACTGTGTCTGTCATTCTGTCATTGGCCTGCTAAAGAAGCTTAAACAAAATAATGTTAATGAACCAAAACAACCCAGCTGACCGTCTAAAAGTAAATGAAGAATAAGCAGGCATGCTTTGAAACTGGTTTAGAGACCATATACAATTAAATAAAAGTTACAAGAAAATGTGAGGTTTAAAATCTTATTTAAAAGATATGAATATGAGAATAAGAGCAGTTCATAGTCTGATATGAATGTTGGTGACTGCACTTCATGTCTTGTATGTGTTAGTTGGGGTACTATTATTTCCTGATATTGAGGATGTTGTGTCATTAACCTCTGGAATGAGTGTTTTATCATTACAGATGGGTTAAGTGGAATGACAAACTTTTAAAAAGTTGACATTTCTGAGTCAATCTGATGAAAAGACAATACAGAACATGGGACGAGCTTTAAGTGAAGTGGTTTTCCAGCTCTGTCTGCTATTGGTAATTATGAATAATTTTGTCATTTATGATATTGATTTGAATTACTCTCTGGATTAGCATTTTATATGAACTGGAATTGTAAGTTAAAGATTGCCGTCCATTATGGGGTAAAAACTCTTGTCTAAATTCTACTGAGGGTCTACATTTAAATAGACGACTATGTGGGATCTTATGATAAACGTAAATAAAAGAAATTATAGACTTGACGGCAGAGAGACAAAGTGACACATTGGCTAAGTCACTATCCAAATTATCCAGAGAGAGGTCCCTCATTTTTTTATGAAAGGCCGGTGGGCGAACAAAGGAGTGAATATAACTTCTTAAAGTTTTTATTTCTCAAACCATTGAATGGATGTTTGACATTAGATGTCTAAGGAAACTACAATTTAGTTAATAAAGGTTAAATGAGAAAGCAGCTTTGTGGCTGTCTTAGAGGTTGGGATCTGAGTAACATAATATTATGTTTTCTGTAAAACTGTAAAGATAAGTGGGACTGAGACGATACTGATAATAATTTTTGGACTTCTATTATTCTAATATTCTTTAGATTAACCACTTGATAGACAAATACTGTGAGAAGTAGTTATAAGAAAAAATAAAGTTGAATTTAATGATAAGAAACCAAGAGTATTGAAGAATCAATACAATTATTTCCCCGACGAGGGAACTTTAAGTGTCACTAGGCTGACAGCGGTGAGAGACTTGTTGGAAGATGGAAGTGAAAAACAAAAAGGTTGTTGTGTGAGATATGTTTGTGTGGATTGTAAGCAAACAATTAAGACTGGTTAGATGATGCAAAAGGAACTGGCATGTAGGTAAATAGAGAAATATGGAAGAAATATATATTAAATTAAGTTGTATGAAACATTTCAGAATAAAATAAGGCATTGTATGAGTAACAGGGATTAACGTGATATACAGATAAGGAATGGACAAAAGCTTTATTAAGCAGACTGAAAAAAATATATATATTTTAGTGGTAAAATAATGATTAAACTGATGATGTGAAGTTGTTTTATTCTATTTCTATTTCTGAAACAATAAAAAAAGGGTATACGATGTTATACAATTAAACTGATACATTCTATGTGACCGTAAACTGAATGTTAATTTCAGTAAAGACTCAAAGTGCTTGAATCGATTATCATGGATCTTAATTATTAATATTTTATTATTTGTTGTTATATTTTTGTTAGACAACCATTGTGTTTTGAACCTAAAGGGTCTATAAAGGGGTAGTGAAAATAATGGATTAACCAACGTTGTTTATAATAAAAGGATTTGAAAATTATGGTTTTAAATAAAATTTATTTTCTGGTATTCATGATTATAGACAAAGTCCTTATTTAGGATCTGAGTAGTGACTGAGGGTCTAGCCCACGCTAGGAATACAGCAACAGTGCTTGTTTATTTAGCCCGGCTTCCAGAATAAATATGTACTTGTTTCGTAATCAGTTATGTGTTTTATAAAAATGTTAACCTGACTGATAAACTGAGGAAGGATGACATTGATGTCCTGTTGTGAGTGGAAGGTGGGAGAGCCTCTTAATGGGGACTGGAATTTTTAGTATCCAGCATGTCCGTGACGAGGTGAAGAGACAAGTGTGACCCATCAGGGAGCATGCGTCACCACTCCCCCTTTCCGTAGTGACCTCACTTGATAGACCAGACGTGGCGGTATTGGACCCCACATTGGTCTAAAACGGGGGACTGAAGGGTTGGGGTCAAAATCATCCCTTGCCTCTTCAATTTAAGTATACTTTTATGCCTAATTCTCTCATGAATGTCTTTTGACTCTTTTTGACTAAACTGTAGTGACCCTGAGCTGGAAATATAATACAGGCTCTTGGGTTTCGGGAGTGTTTGTCGAAGTCTAATATATAGGTCTGTTGCCTTCTGACTGACCCTAGCAAGGGGCAGAGGTCAGCTCCTGTCTGGCCATACGTTTTCTTCGGGACAGAGATCGGCATCTGTTGACCATATGTTTCTCTTCATCACTCATATTATGCTATTTTGTATTACTTATATCCCTTAAGAAATAAAGGAATTGTTATTTCTTCTGTCTGGAGATGGAAGGCTGTATCAGTATGTTGTGCGTCATTTGATATGATAATAAGAAATCAAGTCTGTACAATCTTGCTAGGCCTGGATCCTATTGGTCTTGGTGTATGTTGAATGTTCTGTGCAGATCATGTGAGACGGGTCCCAGCTCTCCTGACGCTCTTCGATGGCACCTGTGAGGTCATTGCTGGACTGTACGTGACTTGGGGGACAGCTATCAAGATTGATGTCAACATGCCCTTCTATCTGTGTCTAATTGTTTAGACTTTATGTTCACTTAGCCAATCAGGAGTGAATGTTTATGTCTGGTATGCCCTTGAAAACAGTATAACTGGTGTAAGATTTTGTGTAAGGGAGGGCGGCCTACGAACTCCCGTGTGAGTCTTGAAGCTGACTTCTGCTGATGAAACTGCAAACTATGTTCAGTAAACTTTTCTTTATTTTTTTTATAATTCTGACTCCGGGTCTTCATTCTTCATATCTGGTTCTGGGTCCTTTAACTGTTAACCCCTAACAATGGGAATGCTAACGCAGGTGAAGTTCTGCTACAAGATGGCAGCTCCGCGAGACTTCAACTTCCGGTCGATGGATTACCCCCTTGAACAGCGCAAACAGTGAATTCACTCTTCCGTCTACAAGGCTAACATTAGCTGTCACCGGAGTTTGAAATTCATTTCACACAAAATGTCTAGTTGGCTGTGGCGAGCAGAACGATCGAGGCGAGGGATGTAACTTAAGAGGACGGCGCTTTGCGCGAGGCCGGTGGCGTGAGTTATAACAGAGACTGATAATGAAAGACACCTGTGAGGCGTGCACCGGTGTGGTGACGAGATGGGTCCCCCCGACGAAATGAGTCCCCCCTTAGGACCCAAGTGATCCGATTGGTTCAAAGCTAGTTTTATGGGTAATCGCTTTAGTGCCTGATTACAAATCACTTTATTATAAGAGACGTTTGAAGAACGTTATAACGAGTCATTAATTTATTTTAACTTATATGTTTCATATACTAGTATATAACCGAAGCTGTAGATTGTAAATTTAAACATTTCTCGTTCTTAATGTTTTTTAGTTAGCTTAGCATAGCAAAAGCGCCAAACAAATAAAAGTTTTACTTGAAAAACGCTAAACAAATAAACGTATTACTTGATGGCAACAAACTGCTTATATCAAGTTATCGCGAGAACATATTTAGATCAGGCATACTACTGGCAAACTAAGGGGGACTAATTTCGTCTGGGGGACCCATCTCTTCACCACACCTGTCTTGCGTGTCTCACGGAGAAGCGAAAGCATAAAACGGGGAGCGACGATGGCAGATCGAGAGAGAAACAGGCCTGATTTTATGTTGTGTTTTGTGTGTAACGTTATAGCAGTCGCCAATGAGGGGCTGCTGGCTTATACGCTTTGTATTTGTTCATTTTACAATTAAAATGCTTAGATGTTTGCCGGTTCCTGCCTCCTTCTTCCCACAACAACAAACCCCGTTAACGTTACATTGGCAAACTCATTAGTGAATTACTCCTCATTTGTAATTATTTCCGTTTGGTGAATTACTGCATGTTACCTGGATGTTTAGTCAGGCGAAACTATCACAACACAAACGTCCATGTGCTCTTCTGATTCAGAGATTTCCTCCAGGAGAAATTGCCATTGACTAATTAAGTAAGCCAAAAGTCAAAGGCGAAAAAGGCGAAGAGAGGCGAAAAAAGTCCACTGAGCTTAGTGTAGGGAATTTTTGCCCCAGATTGTTAACTGAGTGTTAAACAACAATTACTTATTAGAATGATGATGATTATAAATCAGAAAAGTTTTTTATTATTACTTTTGAGTAATTGTTATTTATTCCTTGTCTTTCCTGTGCATCTTTAAGGTTATGTCGCCTCTGGCCAAGACCCTTGACGTACTACAATCAGATAAAATAGCCTACACGGGAGTGTTGGTGCCAACGATCTCAATTCTTGTCAATAGAATGGAGCAGATGAAGCATGAGGCAAACATGCATCACTGTAACCCACTGGTAGATGCCTTCATCAATGGGGAGAAGAGGAGATTTGGATACATTTTTCAAGATGCCAGGTTGCTCATAGCCTCTGCAGCTCATCCTATGTTCAGATCGGCATAGGCCTACATCCCCAGAGAAAAGAAGGCTGATGTTGTCAAACCTGAAAGCAGAAGTTAACCTGCCTCAAACTCAACACCCAAAGGATCACATGCAGACAGATGGTGAGGACCCAACTGATGATGGTGATGAAATAACTGGATACTTCCCATCACTCAGAACCAGAACAGTTCTGAATGAAGTGCACATACGGGGGTAAAAATAAGTATAAGACCCTTGAGTAAACGCTTGTCTGTTTTGACTTAATCAACCTTTTCCACACACATAAATTATAACTCATACTCACCGCTGTGTCCATTTCAGCAAATTTTGTGAAGGCTTCTTGTCAGCTGTTGCTTTGGTGCTTGTCAACACACGCTTGCACCCCCTGCTGGTAAAGAAGACTAACAGCAGATGGAGAATATCCTCCAATCCTGCGGTTCCCGAATGTCAACGTAGTATTTTCTGTTGAATTTGAACCACTGAATTTGTGGAAGCGAATATTCAAGGCCAAATAAAATGAACCGAAAATTGCCTGTTGAATATTATAGGCTATATTTTTAAACAGTTTGAATATTTTGGAAGTGAAATATGAAAGGTGAACTGCTTATTGAATTTTTAATAATTTTTATTTTGTTTTTAAAAATTGAAATAATCACATCTTCCTAGTCTTAAAAATACAATGGATTAAAATGCAAGCATGGTTAACGCAATTCCTTTTTTTTCAACTGGTGCAATTCAACATGCTTTTTTGTTTAAAAAAAATATTTGATATTATTTTACTTCCATATAAAGGACAATAACAGGGTTTATGCAGGGTTGTAAAAGGTAGTAAAAGGTAGTAAATTAAATTATGCCAAATTAAGGCCAGTAAAAAGTAGTAAAAAGTAGTAAACCTCATCTGACGAGGTAGTAAATTTTCGAAGCCCTATCTCACTGGGTCTATGTCTAAACTTCCATGAATTTATTTTTATTTTGAGTCGGACCCAAAGACAGAGAAAAGAAAGGTCGGACGTGAGTGAACGGAATGACGTCACGCGATGTGTACGTTGGGCGGTTCAAGCTGGTAACGTTACCTTGGCGGTAAACCGCTGCTCCGCGCGAGTTTACCAAGTAAATATGGGCAAGTGCAAGTTTTCGGACCTCTGGCTGGAGGACGCTCGGATTAAAGACTGGCTTTGGCAGTAGTTGGAAACCGTTGAGAAGCTTTTTGCAACGTTTGCAAGAAAACGATAAATATTACTTGGATGGGGGTGAAGGCGGTTAATTCCCACAGGGAGTCAACTAGCCACCAAGCCAGGATCGGTTGTGGGTAGAGAAGAAGAGTTTGTTCTCTTACGAGAGGTTCTCTCGTATTGCGTAAGCTAGCTTACGCTACGGGAAAGATTCTTCTTTGCCGAACAATTGAAGCCAAAAATTTTTTATAATTTGTAAACATTGTCAACGCACTTCTCAGGTGCAGGACCTAGAGCGGGCTAACTAGCAGGCTCATTGGTTCGTTTCTGGGAAGTGCTCAAACCAGTCGGAGAGCGGCGCTGAACCCGCGCCCAATGAGCGGACGACGCTCGCTTATTACGTCAGAGCCCGCCGAAAGGGGCGTGGCTTGAGTGTATATAAGCACTCTCCGCGGTTTGGAACAACGATTCATTTTGATTCAGCGATCTAATCGCCTGCCGTTGCAAGACTGAAGCCGTCGTCGTGACAAGGCACCTTCTAGCAAGCAAGAAGCCTGAAGAACCCGGCCTCTGCCACCTTCAGCCGCCTCAGCGAGCTAGCGCCGTCCGACGACTTCCACTTGCTCCATCACAAAAGAGCGTGAGCGTCTTTTTAAAGATGTCTCGCATTTCCTGCGGCTCATGCCGCGCACCGCTCGAAGACGGAGACCGCCACCTCATCTGCCCTCTCTGTCTCGGGCTTGAACATGCGGAACTCGCCCTCGCCGATGGAGGATGCTCTCTCTGCGAGGCGATGACAATGTCTTCCCTGCGGGCAAGACTCCTCACCGTTAAATCCGCCCAAGCCGCGCCGCCTCTGACTTCTCCGCGGAAGAAGAAGCGCCGCTCTCAGAGGCCGCCGGAACCTGCGATGGCTGCGTCTGCCGCAGCCGCCGCCCCGACCGCTCTCTCTCTCCACCCGAGCTGGACCCCCCATTGCCGCCGAGTGGCCGCTCTGCAGCGTCCCTCGACTCTGAGGAAGAGAAAGAGTCGCCTTCGTTGCACGCTTCTAACAGCGACGAATGGTCTTCACTGGGCTCTTCGGCGTCATGCTCCGCGGGGACCCGCTCCGGCATCGAAGAGGACCTAATGCGCCTCCTGACTCTTGCCGTCGAGCGTCTGGGCCTCGACTGGTCACCACCACCCGAGTTACCACCGAACCGGATGGATGGAAAGTACCTGCACCGCGCCCCGGCCCCGCTGGCACCCGGTCCGCTCCTTTCCTGCCTGAGCTCCACGCCGAGCTCACTAAATCGTGGAAAGCTCCTCTCTCGGCTAGGACCCGCTCTGATGTCTCCGCCTCGCTGCGCTCGGTGGACGGAGCCACCGAGAAAGGCTATACAGCGATGCCGCCCGTCGAAGATCTGGTCGCCGCTCACTTGTGCTCGCCCTTCGCTGGATGGCGATCCTCCCCTGAAGCTTCCTTCTAAAGCTTGCAGAGCGTCCTCTACCTTCCACACCTGCGCCTATGCAGCCGCTGGCCAGGCCGCTGCAGCGCTGCACTCCATGTCGGTTCTCCAGGTGCTGCAATCCGACCTGTTGAGTGACATAGCGCAGAATGAGAGAGAAATCAGACGGCCGTGCGCTCAACGACTTAAGATGCGCTACGGACCTCTCCCTTCGCGCCACCAAAGCTGCCGCTCAAGCGCTGGGAAGATGCATGGCCATCCTCTGTGTCGCCGAGAGTCACTTGTGGCTCACGCTCACGGACATGAGAGAAGCTGAGTGCTCCGTCTTCCTCAACGCGCCCGTCTCACCCTCTGGCCTCTTCGGATCTGCCGTCACGGGCATCGTCAGAACGCTTTTCTGAGGTCCAGAAAGCCACCCAGGCCATGAATTTGTTCCTGCCTCGCCGGGGTAACACTTCTGCAGGCCGCTCTCGTGAGCCCCCTGCCAGAACGCCTCAGACAGCGCCGCCGCAGCAAGCTCAGGCCCATCCCCAGCACAGGCAGAGCGGCCGCCTCGCCCTCGCTCCGACAGCCGACGCAGACAGGCTCCCCAAGCGCCCCGCCCCAAGGTCACGCTGAAGCCTGATCAGCAGAAGTCCGCCTAGCACTTCTGGGGAAAAGACGGCTTCTTCCGCCGCGGCCGGACCGCCGTCAAAGTTTCACCCTCTGTTAGTCCCCGAACCTTCGCCGACTGCAGCAGCGAATCTCGCCGAGAACAAGCCGGTGACTCGACCCGCTTGCGAGCGACAAACAGCCGTTTTCACGGCTACCCAGAGAGTTCACAAAAAGAGCATAAAAGCCTCAAGTGTAAAAAATGTGACCACAAGCACGTGTTCACTCACACTTTCTCCCGTGCCCCCCACAGAGCTCACTCCCACTCAGCGGCCTCCGTCCGCTCGGGTAGCAGAAAGCATAAGCACGCCCTCAAGCAGCGCGTGTCCCCCCTCTGCTCGCTCTGTATCACGGCCCATAAGCTCCTCTCTGAGTGCAAATCCAGTTGCCACACACAGTTTACACGAGCACACACACAGTGTCCAGCCCGTTCCATGCAGCAACCGGGACAGCACGGCCATTCAGCCTCTAGCATTATGCTTCAAAGCGTGGGAAGCCATTCCCGGCATATCCCCGTGGGTACTAAGCATTATAAAAGACGGCTACCAGTTACAGTTTCGCCGCCGCCCGCGCGTTCCCGCGCCCGGCCCCTTTCTGTGGTCAGCCCAGCTGCCGCGAGCACGCTCCGCACAGAAATATCGAAACTGTTAACAAAAGGCGCGATAGAGAGAGTCCCTCCACCCATAACCGAGCCGGGGTTTTACGGCCGTTATTTTCTGGTCCCCAAGCAAGACGGCGGCCTCAGGCCGATTCTAGACCTCAGATTTCTGAACAAAGCTCTCATGACGAGATCATTCAGAATGCTGACGGTCAGGAAACTCCTCGCACATGTACGCCAGGGGGATTGGTTCATCTCCCTAGATCTGAAAGACGCTTATTTTCAGATTCAAATACACCCTCCTCACAGGCAGTTTTTACGCTTCGCCTTCGAGGGCCAGGTTTATCAATACGCCGTTCTCCCGTTCGGCCTTTCCCTTAGCGCCACGCACGTTCACGAAATGTATGGACGGGCACTCGCCCCCTTCGAACCCAGGGATGCGCATTTTGAATTATTTGGACGATTGGCTGATACTAGCACGTTCCAAAACAGAGCTTCTGTCGCACCGTACAGCTCTTCTCGCTCATCTGGAAACGCTGGGCCTCTCTGTCAACTGGACAAAGAGCGTTCTCCAGCCCAGTCAAACTATCTCGTTTCTGGGGATAGACCTGGACTCTACCACTATGAAAGCACGCTTATCCGCTCAGCGCACATGCCGCTTGCAGCGTTTAGCCGCTTCGTTCCAGATGAATACCCGCGTTCCGGTGAAAACTTTTCAGAGAATGCTGGGTCACATGGCCTCAGCTGCAGCCGCGCTACAGCTAGGTCTTTTACATATGCGCCCCCTACAATTCTGGCTAAAGACCCGTGTACCCCGCGCGAGTGGACCACGGGCCGCCAGCTATTAAGAGTCACTCAGGCATGCATTTCTGCACTACAGCCTTGGACGGTGACCGATTGGTTTCAACAGGGCGTCACGATGGGGACCTTCTCTCACCGGAAGGTAATCTCGACAGACGCATCCAACACAGGCTGGGGTGCGGTCTGCGAGGGCTCACCGGCCTCTGGCCGATGGTCGGATCGGGAGACCCCATTTCACATAAACTGTCTCGAGATGCTCGCGGTCGAGTATGCACTGTTGCAGTTCCTCCCGCGCATCCAGGGTCACCACGTCCTGATTCGTTCAGACAACATGACAGTGGTATCCTACATCAACCGTCAGGGCGGGGTCAGATCCAGGAATCTCTTCCTGCTGACACGCCGCATTCTAGTTTGGTCCCAGAGTCATCTGCTCTCGCTCAGAGCGACGCATGTCCCGGGACACCTAAACGACGGTCCAGACATTCTATCCAGGAACCTTCTCTCTCCAGGAGAATGGTCCCTGAACCCTCTTACAGTCCAGTCACTGTGGCGCCTCTTTGGCAGAGCGGAGATAGATCTCTTCGCGACAGAAGAGAACTCGCACTGTCCGATATTCTTCTCGAAGAACGAGGGACGCGTTAGCGCTAGAATGGCCATACCGCCCGCTCTATGCCTTCCCTCCCATCTCCCTGCTACCGCAGGTCATTCAGAGAATCAGGGAATTTCGCCACCCGGTGCTCCTCATAGCCCCGCGTTGGGAGAATCAGATTTGGTACCCGGAGCTCACACAGCTGTCTCAGACAGCCCCGTGGCCCATCCCGGTCAGAGCAGATCTCCTCTCTCAAGCCCGCGGCACAATCTGGCATCCCCACCCGCAGCGCTGGGCGCTTCATGCATGGGTGACCAACGATTACACGTTGATTTGCCAGAGGGAGTCTTGAATACGATCAAACACGCTAGAGCGGCATCTACCAGAAAGCTCTATGCGGCTAAATGGTCTGTATTTTCAAAATGGTGCACCGAAAAGAATTTGGACCCCCTTAAGTGTGAGGTCTCCTCTTTGCTCTCCTTCCTTCAAGATATGCTGGACAAGGGCAGAACCCCATCCACCCTGAAGGTGTATGTGGCAGCCGTCGCGGCCTTCGTTGGTCCCGACGCGCCCAGTCTATTGGCAAAGACGAGCTGGTTATCCGCTTCCTCAGGGGAGCCAGGAGGATGAACCCCCTCGCCCCCTCGGTGCCGGTTCGGGACCTCTCAATAGTCCTCGAGGCCTTGAAAGCCCCCCCTTCGAACCGCTCGAGTCTATTGACCTCAAATATCTCTCCCTAAAAGCCGTTTTTCTGATCGCTCTTGCCTCAGTTAAACGAGTGGGCGACATTCACGCGCTCTCTTCGAACGCGTCGTGTCTCGAGTTTGGCCCTAACGACTCCGTCGTCATTCTCAAACCCAGACACGGATATGTGCCTAAGGCGATTGGCACCCCATTTAGAGCACAGGTGATATCCTTATCGGCTCTGCCCACCTCTGATAGCGAGCCCAATGCCAACCTCCTCTGCCCGGTCCGGGCGCTGAGAGCGTACATTACACGCGCTGCCACGTTCAGACGGTCTGAGCAGCTGTTTGTGGCGTTTGGGGGACGCACAAAAGGCTTGGCCGCTTCTAAACAAACACTATCCAGATGGATAGTAGACGCTATCGCCTCCGCCTATGCGGCTAAAAATCTGCCTTGCCCGCTCGGCGTCAGGGCTCACTCCCACTCGAGGCATGGCCTCCTCGTGGGCTTGGTCCTGTGGTATTTCTATTCATGATATCTGTGTGGCCGCGGGCTGGGCTTCCCCGTCCACCTTTATCAGATTTTATAACTTGGAAGTACCGGCCTTACAGGCTAAATTACTAGCGGTCTAACCCGCCGCAGCGTCTAGCCACGCTTTATGGGGAATCCTTCAACCGGCTAGCCCCTTGATCTTCCCCTCTATTCTATGGAAACTTCCTATACTATGGCCCGCTATGCCGGCCGCCTCTTTAGGCCTCATATTCTCATATAAACGGCGTCTGCCCTTTATTATTATTCTCCACTATTGCTCCCTCCACCCTCCCGGGGATGCTTGTGGTGACTGACCGGGCACGGCGTTGACCAGGGGTTCCCGTAGCGTAAGCTAGCTTACGCAATACGAGAGAACCTCTCGTAAGAGAACGAATCGGTTACCTGACGTAACCTCGGTTCTCTCTAGATGAGGGAACGAGTATTGCGTTCCCGGCCGTGCCCGCTCTAACAGCGATTCGCTTCATCACTATAAATCGTTGTTCCAAACCGCGGAGAGTGCTTATATACACTCAAGCCACGCCCCTTCGGCGGGCTCTGACGTAATAAGCGAGCGTCGTCCGCTCATTGGGCGCGGGTTCAGCGCCGCTCTCCGATTGGTTTGAGCACTTCCCAGAAACGAACCAATGAGCCTGCTAGTTAGCCCGCTCTAGGTCCTGCACCTGAGAAGTGCGTTGACAATGTTTACAAATTATAAAAATTTTTGGCTTCAATTGTTCGGCAAAGAAGAATCTTTCCCGTAGCGTAAGCTAGCTTACGCAATACTCGTTCCCTCATCTAGAGAGAACCGAGGTTACGTTCAGGTAACCGATTCGTTTCCTCCAACCCCTGAGGCAGCGTCTGGTTGTGTTTCTACACTCTAAACTCTGCACGTCCCACGTCCTGACCTGCTCAAGTTCTGTCAAAGTGCTCTCATACTGTCCCATGGACAAGCCACAATGGAGAGAGGCTTCTCAATTAATAAGGCGGTCAGAAACGGGCAACCTTTGCGAGGAATCTCTCGAAGCCCTCAGGTTAATCTGCGATAAAGTAATTGTCTGTGGTGGCGTTCTGAAAGTTCCTCTGACCATGGAGCTCTTGGCATCTGCTGCTTCAGCAAGGTCACAATACAAGCTGTACCTTGATAGTGAGCGGAATTAAAAGCAGAGTGCCACACAACACAAGCGCTGAAGAGGAAAGCAACAGAGAAAGAGCTGGAGGACCTCCGGAACCAGCGGCAGGTACTCGGTAGTGTGTGCCATTCACTTGAGAATGAAGCCGACAAGTGTGCAGAGATGGCTGAGGGAAAGGCAGGAACAAAGATGGCTGAGCTCATCACAAAATCCAACTCTCTTCGAAGAAGGCACAAGGACAAAAAAGCAGATCTTCACCAAGTGGAAAAATTGATCGAAGAAAAGGCCGCACAGCTGAGGCACTTGTGATCCTGCCTTAGCAACTTTAATGTTTGTTGTTAATTCAATTAATTGTTCTCTGTCTGTGTTGGACAGTGCTTGGCTTGTGTCCAGTGTTGAAGTTATTTGTTTCAACTCCCTCCCAGTGTTGAAATTAAGTTATAATTGTCTCATTAAATTGTGATTAAATATGTTATTAATTCAGAAAGATATTTCATGTCTTTACTTGTCACTTTACCTTACACTGCTACAGTTGAAATTTGAAGCCGTTTTGGTAGTAAAAATATTGTGATGGTAGTAAAATAGGTAGTAAAAAGGTAGTAAAGTCAATTTAAGACTCTCTGTTTAAACCCTGAATAATGTTTTACTTTAAAATTGGAAGAAAAGTTGGTAGTAGTTTATAAAAGGGTAATTTTACTCAAACATGAATAGTAAATACATGGACATTTTTTTGCATTTTACTTGTTTTTGTTTTAAAAAGTATAAAACACCTTTATTCTAAAGTGTTAGCACATGATGGTAATTGTGCCAACTTCTGCAAACTGGTTTTAGGATTTGTTTCTCACATATTTTATAACTTTTAGTCTTGTTAAAAATAGAATAAACAGTGATTGTTCACTTTCATTAGTATAATTATTTTTTATTGGTATAATGATGCATGAATGTATGTTAGTAAAACGTGTGTTAAGTGTAAGGAACAGCTTGCGGTTTGGCGTTTGATTTACACAAGATAGAAAATGCTGTGAGTAGTTTAGGCTATTTACACAAAGAGCAAGGAAAAAAAACTTATTTTGAAATTTTTAAACACGACAGACTGAGAGGGATGGATTAGGATTGTAAAAGGAACTCAGTCTATATTTCCTCTGAAACCTAAGCCAGTTTTTATATTAACGAACTCAAAATTCGAATAGAATTGAGAGCATTAGATTAGATAATACACAAAAAAAGCTCTTTATCTGAGAAGATGGGTGGCTCTTAAAAGAGCCTTTGGGATAGTTGAAGTCGGGGACACCTCACTTCGAGCTGGTATTATTATAGCCTCTGCAGTGGACAGATGTAGATTTAGCCAGAGCCAGGATGTCATTGTGCAAAAACAGCCTCCTCCTGAGAGCAGCACATTCCCCTTGTAGTGTTTTACATCTGCTTTACTGAAGTTAAAGATAATAAATAATGCTCTCCAATCTTTTTTACATAAAGTGTGGTGTTGGTTGTGTGTGCAAGAGAAAGAGTTGCAATGCAGAGCCATGCTTCACTGTACCGTTGAACATTATGATGTACATTTGTAATTAAAGTCATAAGCTGACATCATCCAATTCCACAAAAGTAGTGCCACAAAATCCACAAATATGTGGCTTAACATAAACCATACATATCTGAAACAAAGTGACAACAAGGCCCTTTTATGGTGCCAGAGGAAGGAGTGGTGTTCTGCTTTGTCCTGCCTGTACCGCATTTATTTGAAGAGAGAGTGAGATGGGGCCAGTCCTGCTACTATCATCATCAGTCCTTAAACCATGCACACAGTGCACAGGCTCACATCCTCCAGGTATTGGGGAAAATCTGGGAGGCCCTGACACAGAGGACCAGGGAGAAAAACTAAATGCTAAAAAATTAAAAGTAAAAAACTAAACACTTTTATTTTTCTTTACATATACCATAAGTACAGAGAACTACCTTTACCCAGTGGTTCATCAAACAGAATTAAACCCCCAAAAAGCTCTAAAAGATCTGAAAGTCCCAGCTCATTTTTGACCGAGTAATGCTGGGTTTCACACACTAGTAATGAGAACTACAAGCAGCATTAACCCTTGTGAATCCTTATGGGCATTTTTGTCCTTTTCAGTTTTTTTTAATAACTTTACCTGTGTTATTGAAGCTTGGGAGCACCAGACACGCGTCAGCAGTGGCACTCAACACGGATTGACAACACAACTGGAAGACAATACAATGCTGAATAAAGTCGTAGTTTTTGTTATTTTTGGACCAAAACGTATTTTCGATGCTTCAAAACATTGTAACTAACCCACTGATGTCACATGGACTAACTTGATGATGTCTTTATTTCTTTTCTGGACAAGGACAGTATACCGTACATACATTTTCAATGGAGGGACACTCTTGGACTAAATCTAAAATATCTTAAACTGTGTTCTGAAGATTACGAGCCAATTAACCTCTTTTAGTGCTGTTTAGCACCATTTTGTTTTAGTATGTATAAGTAAAGGAGAATACACTCATGAATATACTCATTCACTAATCCTATAATGTTCATTATTTCTGCTTGGCTTTTGGAGCCCTAATAATGTATGGGTTATTTATAAAACACTGGCTGAATGGACATTGTTACACTTGGACAGTATTACATGGCTACTCGATAGTGCAACTGACCAATAGCAGTTGAGTATTCCAGCTTGTATGTTAATGTTGTGTGTATTTTTCTCATTTTAGCTCCTGCGTCCATTTGGGCTGGAGACAGAACCAACCCAAAGCTGGACTGTAACCTACTGTCATATGACAGACTTCATACTGACAACTACTGGCGTGGATGCGGCATCACATGTTTTTCAACAAAACCTTTTTCACCTAGAATTTAAAGTGTGGATTAGTCATCCCCATCCCTCCATGTCTTCATCTCTTGTGAGTGGATATCATTTAAAACATTCTTAAAAGAACTGCTCATTTCTTCTAAATGTATAGTATTTATTGTTCTTGTCAAGTAATATTGCTGTTTTCCTGTTAATGAATGTACAGTATAAATTGCAAACATGCTTGTGTTGGACAGTTGTGGTTCACAGATTGTAGACATTTTAGAGGAGGTAGATGCTGTGTATTTAAAGGTGCTCTAAGTCATGTTTATTTGTACTATGTTATTTTTGTATATAAATCATTATTACAGTGGAACAAATTGCTATTTTTTTATTTGTAAATTAGAAAATGATTTTTTTAACCATTGCACAGCACCACTTTATCACCAATAATGTTTTATAACTTTGTAGTCAAATTGTTTTATGTCACATGTGAGAACAAATGCAAGCTATATTTTCTTTCAGATTATGTCATTTTTGTAATAAAGTCTGTATCATAGAATGATAACTTCTTTCTGTTGTTATTTTGTAGGTGTTGTAATTAAATGGCTTAAATGTAATTCAAGATAATTTAGTAAAACTACAGTTTTGTGTTACTATGGTTTTACTGTAATTTTACTACAATATTACTGTAGTAGAACCATTGTATCAAAACCATGGTTTTTAAAAATACCAGTTACTACAGTCATGGTTACTATGGTTTGTTTTACTGTAGTATTACTACGATATAACTATAGTAAAACCATGGTATCAAAACCATGGTTTTACCAGTTACTACAGTCATGGTTACTATGGTTTTACTGTAGTATTACTACAATATAACTGTAGTAAAACCATGGTATCAAAACCATGGTTTTTAAAAACCATGGTTCGCACCAAAATACCACGGTTACTACGGTCATAGTTAACTACAGTTTTACTATAGTAAAACCATGGTTAATTTTCGTAAGGGAACGGTTGACTTGGTAACAATGTGTAATTAGACCAAAGGTTCATTTTGCGCAGGAGTTGTCCTTTAAACTTGAACTCTTTCTCTCTTCCCCTTAAAGCCAACACACACTTCGCACTTCCTTCACCATAACCATAGAAGAAGAGTCTTAAAGCGGCAGGCACCCAAAAATGTCAAAGCCTTTTATACAATTATGGTTGTATTGTTTAAATGAAATGCACTTGAATCTGATTCTTAAAAAAAATATAAAGCATAAAACAAGCTCAAGCCCTAAGAATATGTAGTGGGTTTTTAAAACATCTCCAGTTGTGGCAGATGCCGTTGGGTATCAGAAGACTTAAACTAATACTAGCATATTGGGTAAACCTGCAAGAACATAATGAATCCCTTCCTGCAAAGACTACACAGGAGTGTTGGGAACAGAGTAAATCTAATTTTAAGAGTTTTGGATGGGTTGTGAATAAAAAACAAGGAAAATGGGTTTGAATAGTATACAATATTGTCCTACTGTCAGATATTCAAATATCCCCACTTCACTCTAAAAAATGCTGGGTTGTTTTAACCAAAATTTGGGTCAAATATGGACAAACCCAAATGTTGGGTTAAAAATGTAATTTAAACAAACCCAATGGCTGAGTTTGACCCAAAGATGGGTTAAAACAACCCAGCATTTTTTAGGGTAAATCTTTAAGTTTACACAGTAGAACTGGTAGCCATTATATTGGGTTTACAGTGGGTAGATGAATGTAACACAAAATGTTTCAGTTGCATCTGATAGTTTGGCACTCACAAGCATAAAATCAGGGAAATCATGCAGGCCTGAAATGCTAATTGAAATATAGCAAATAATATACAGATTACATAATAAAAGTTTGAGTGTATGGTTTGTTTGGGTTCCTGCACATGTTTGTGTGAAAGGAAATGAAGAAGTGGTTATGTTGGCTAAACAATCCCTTAAATCACCAACAGTTGATTTGCAGGTTGCATTAAGTGAAACTGAGACATTTAAAAGATCACATTTTGCGATATAAATGATACAGGAAGACATTTGTATAGTATTCAAAGCTCTTTTGGCATGAAAAGGGAGATGAGTAAAAATCAAAGTGAAGAAAGGATGACATACAGGGCTCAACGAGACACCTCATCTATTAGGTAGACATGTAAATGGAGTGTGTTTATATTGCAATCAGTCAGAATCTGTCCAACATGTAATGATGGATTGTAATGAAAATGAAAGGAGGGAATTAAAATAAGTATTTAAAAAATTACATAAAAAAATAACACACACAAAAAAAAACATCCTTGGAACAGCATTGTGGAAAATACATACAGTTAATGACATTTTTGAAAGAAACAGTTCTGATGGAGCGAGTATAAAGGACATTGCTGATTATACATTTATTATTATTTCCTTTTTTCCCACTGTTTTCCCCTACATTTTCTGATCCACACTCCAGTTCAGTAGGTGGCGGTAAAGGACCTAATAAGCTTTATCTTCTGTTTATGCCTGTGTGTGTTTGGGGGAGAGCGGGGTAAGTTGTCACACGGGTAAATTCATAACTCCAACATGAACAGTATCTGCAAAGTTGCAGCGCTGAAAGTTTAGTGTAAGCAGAGATATCGTCTTTTAAAGCAGCAGTGGATTCCACAATCCACCCCTTCAAGGTAATCACCAGTATAGCATTATTTGACATTGTTCTCCCTGCAAACAGTACACTCATCACATGATCACAGCATAAACTAGCTCTAAACGAAGAGAACATTTGAAACACTGTACCTACATATATTGACCTCTGACACTTCGGTCTGATCCTGTAATCACAGGTTAGATGTCACAAGATCGCCAATGAGCAGAACAGACTGATTTCAATGTGGTCAGTATTTCTCTGTATAGCGGCCTTCTTTTCACATGAGATTAATGTACTCAGTGCAGTGCCACAACTTTTCTTGGGAGGAAAAAAAAAATAAAAAAAAAAATAAAAATAGAAGTGATCAGCTCCAACCTGCTGTTGATAATTCCGCTCTGGAAATTAGTATAAACCGAATCACAACTTTAATATGACTTATTGTCAGCACTACATTGGAAAATCTCTCATTCAGTGTAAACTTTGATGGCTCTTAAAAGAGCCGTTGTGTGTTGACGCAGACGCCGGTTTAAGCGCGCTCTCCGCGGATGCGGCGGGCCAGCTGAATATCTTTGGGCATGATGGTGACCCTCTTGGCGTGGATGGCGCACAGGTTGGTGTCCTCGAACAGACCGACCAAGTAAGCCTCGCTGGACTCCTGCAGGGCCATAACAGCGGAGCTCTGGAAGCGCAGGTCCGTCTTGAAGTCCTGAGCGATTTCTCTCACCAGCCGCTGGAAGGGCAGTTTGCGGATCAGCAGCTCGGTGGACTTCTGATAGCGGCGGATCTCCCGCAGAGCCACGGTCCCGGGACGGTAGCGGTGAGGCTTCTTGACGCCGCCGGTGGCCGGAGCGCTCTTACGGGCGGCTTTAGTAGCGAGCTGCTTCCTCGGGGCTTTACCACCGGTGGATTTACGAGCGGTCTGCTTGGTTCTTGCCATTGCTGAGGTCTTCTTCTCTTTTTATCCTGCTTGCGCTGGAAATGTTACTCTCTGTGTTACACGCCCGATTTTAAAGAATTGTGGCGCCACGAGCTCGTATAGTCTTGGCCTTGTGATTGGTTAGTAGGTGACGTCTGCGCATGAGTACCAGCCAATGACTGCGCGTTTCCTCTTTTCAAACAATCGGAGGGTTTCCCACTCGAGCGGTTTTGTTCCGCTGACTACTTTGGGCGCCTTTATACTCAGAACATTGTATTTATTTGTATTTACGTCCCAGTGGTTGTGCAGATTTCGGATTAGAACAAAATCACATTAGTTTGTATAAAAGCACTAGCCTAGCACTGCAGCGAGTCACATTATTGGGGCTCCATCCTATCGTGAAATAGGGGATCAGTAGATCAGCCCTGATAAAGGGGCAGAGGAACATTGATCAGATCCTGTTTTTCTGAAGCCGATTTGGTGTATTGTCGATCAGGCTTGTATATTACCCTCCATTTTAGACAATTTTTAACAATATTCAATACATCACCAAAGCATGGCAAACAAATATTTTTTAATAACAGAGAAAATAGATTGGGTGGTGAACGCACATTAGGTGATCATCATGTGCTTATAACGTACACAACGTCAACTGTAAGGTTAATCGTGGAGGTAGATCTAGTCGTTAGGTGGATATTTTCATCCTTGAACAAAAGTGAACAAAAGTGTTTAGTGTTTGTAAATATTAACAGAGAAAGGCGCTCGTTGACAGATAAAATGGGTGGCTCTTAAAAGAACCTTTGTTTCAGTAACAGAGTCTGTGATCCGTTTACTTTGATTTGGCGGGTTTCTCGGTCTTCTTGGGCAACAGCACGGCCTGAATGTTGGGCAACACGCCGCCCTGAGCGATGGTCACTCGGCCCAGAAGTTTGTTGAGCTCCTCGTCATTACGCACCGCCAGCTGCAGGTGACGGGGGATGATGCGGGTCTTCTTGTTGTCCCGAGCGGCGTTTCCGGCCAGTTCCAGGATCTCAGCGGTGAGGTACTCGAGTACCGCCGCCAGATAAACAGGAGCTCCGGCACCGACGCGCACGGCGTAGTTTCCTTTACGCAGAAGCCTGTGGACACGACCGACGGGGAACTGCAGTCCCGCCCTGGAGGAGCGAGTCTTAGCCTTTGCTCGGGCTTTTCCTCCGGTTTTGCCTCTGCCGCTCATTTTCAACTAAATTATTACAGACAATACAATAGACTGATGGTTTTTACGTCGCCACATACTGACTTTAAACGAGAGTGCCAGTCGCCCATTGGTTTAGAGTCTGCAAATATTCAAACCAATCACTGAACTTCCCCCCGAAAGCCCAACCCCGCCCAATCCCTGGCGTATTATCCCATATTGTTAAATGTGGGTTGTATGTATTGTCACAATTCTCTAACAGTGTGTATTCTGTCTGTACTGTGTTTTAAACATCCTATTTACTGTGATCACTGTCTGAACCCTCTTCCTCAGCTTTTCTTTATTTTGGCCATTTACAATATATTTCTTATAAACAAATAATGGATAACATTACTTTGTTGTCTTCTTCAAAACTGTTTTAACTTGTTTGTTCAGAATGAATGAGTCCGAGAGGTCAATATCACACACTTGCTTTCAAAACTGGGGCCTGTACCATGATGGTAGTTGAACAAACTCTCAGGGTTGCAGGATTAGTTTCGAGTTGACAAAACCAAACCAATCCAACCAGGCTTTGTTGGTACCATGATGCTGATCATCAACTTTCTCTGTCAACTCAGGCTTTGATCTTGAGTTTAGGAGTTTAGGTGTGACATCAGTAGCGAACAGCCAATACACATGCTGAGAAAGAGTAAAACTCATTCAAACTTATTAAAATTGATTTCTCGTGAGAGAAGTAACGCAGTTCACTTATTAAATATAAGTATTAAAATATTAAGAATTTAAGCAAATTTACTCTGCAAGAATAAAATAGCTGTCTATGAAATAGGACAACTAAAAGAAAGTCACATTACTGTATATCAGTGCAAGTATATTTAAACTCACATGTAGTCATTTTATAGCTTCATGTATTGATTCTAAAGCGTATTTATATTACCTTTATATACTTATTCATTTAAAATATATGTAATAATAATTGATGAACTGAAATTGTACATGTGGGATTGTTTTAGGGTATAATAATTACAAAAATAATTTCTAAATCATACAAATTTATTTACTAAAAGACACGATTTTGTCTTTTAAAATCATCTGCTATATATGTGACCTTTAATTTGGAGTAGAAACAGGTGGAGTGACTTTATCGCGTCAGACATGTCACTTTGCTCACAGCTGATTGGTCCAAGTTCGGTTTGCAATCTCTAACCTGTAACATAACCTGCCCCGGACCAGGTTAGCTGTGCAGTGTAAGTTACTATGGCGATGAACACTGCTAAAAAACAAACCACTTTCATGGTACCTAAAACCCAGGGTTGGCACAAACTAAACTGAAACATAGCTGGCTAGCCACCTAAACCGGCTTCATGGTGTATAGGCCTCTGATCACATATTGATGTAAACGAGTTTTGCTCTTAATCAGAGTTAGTGGGTGGCTCTTAAAAGAGCCGTTGAAGAACAAACACTGGACTTTATTTCTTTTTGGGCGCTGCCTTTTTAGGCTTGGCGGCTTTTGGTTTTGCAGCTTTAGGTTTAGCAACCTTTGCCTTTTTAGGGCTCTTGGCTGCTTTCTTAGCGACTGCTGGCTTCTTGGCCTTCTTGGGGCTCTTCGTCGCCTTCTTAGCGGCCTTGACTGCGGGCTTCTTGGGCGATTTCTTGGCGGCGGGCTTCTTAGCCGCTGCGCTCTTGGGCTTCTTGGCAGCAACGGGTTTCTTGGTCGCGGGCTTCTTCGCTTTAGGAGCCGCTTTCTTGACCGGTTTCTTCTTGGTCTCGGCTTGCTGCTTGTTGAGCTTGAATGAGCCCGAGGCGCCGGTCCCTTTGACCTGCTTCAGGGTGCCTTTGGTCACCAGGCTCTTGATGGCGATCTTGACGCGGGAGTTGTTCTTCTCCACGTCGTAGCCGCCGGCAGCGAGCGCTTTCTTCAGCGCGGCGAGGGACACGCCGCTCCTCTCCTTGGATGCGGACACCGCTTTGACGATGAGCTCGCCGACGCCTGGACCTGCTTTCTTGGCTTTCGCAGCGGACTTCTTCTTGGGCGCTTTGGCCGGGGCGGCAGCAGCGGGTGCGGGAGCGGTTTCTGCCATCTCTCTCTTTCCGGATCAACTGTCTTTCAAACACTGTCTCTGATTTCAGCAATGAATGGCGCTCTAGCGCGCTGCACTCTTAAAATACACATGAGAACCTTATAGACTCAACCTGACCGCTCGGCGTCTGTGCGCGTCCACGAGCCCTTCACTCGTGTGTTTCTTCTCTTACAATTGGTTCAAAACTGGAGTGGTAAAATATTTTGGTTCAGCCAAAACAAACTGAACACCAAGCAGAGGTTCTGAGCTTTCACCGGAGACTAAAATACCCAATGATGAAATGTTTATTTTGCCTATGTCAGATCAAATCCAAGGCGAGCATCAGCCACGGGGAAAATCAGCGTGTAAATTTGATGGATATTTTAAGTGGATAGGTTAATCAAAGCCTGAACCCGTCATCTGTGTGTTCAGCTAACAGTCTGAAATAGATTTTTATGAAATCAGCATCAGCGAGGCGCGTGAGGAGGCTTTAATACAGATATTTTTGGGGCAGCTTGATGCACACGAGCATCATCACTTACTGTGAATCTCATGTCTGGCCAGCAGATGATCTGTCCTTAAAATAATAATAATTTGTATTAATATGAATAATAAATATCCTTTCAATAAGATGATGTACATCATATCACCTAAATAAAATGTAAATCGTCATATCTTTCTCCTTATTCGTCATTTATCTGTTTCCATAATGTGAATAAGGATGTGTAAAAGCTCATTTAAAGCAAGAGCAAGAGCAAGTGACTAAAAAAAAAAATGCTTTTCCCCCAGTTTCATATTTCCCTTGTTCAGTTGCTTGTACTTTTCTGGACAATGTTTGAAACTTTGGATTGCAAGCATTCCTTATGCCATTGTCTCCTACAACTCCTTCACAGTCTCCTCCTGAATCGCTGGTATTCATCTGCTAAGCTAATGTGACAAAGAACAGGTCAAATATAAGATTGTTATATTTTGATTTAACCACCATTGAATGCTAATTCATAAAATAGTCATATAATTTGCACTATATGTTTGATATATTTGCACGGATGTCAGGGTTTTGGTCAGACTAGTACAAAGTTCAGCTCTAACCCAAACCATATCAAGATAATGAAGGTGCAGAATTACACAGCAGGTTTGACTGGGATCAGTAATAAAGCACGAGGACACTGGAGCTGAAGGGCTGATAATAACTAAGTTAAAACATTTTGAATTAAACAATCAAAAACAATTCAGTTGCTTAGACGTTTTCAACTTAATTCCAAAAATGTGTTTCTTGGAGTTGAAAACAATAGGGAATACAAGAGTATTCTGATCCAAGGCAATATTTGTGTTTGATTCATTTTCAGGTTCTCTCTGCAGCCTCGAAGCGTCTGTCAGTCATCA
Organism: Hybognathus amarus; assembly: GCA_030378365.1. NCBI lineage: Eukaryota > Metazoa > Chordata > Actinopteri > Cypriniformes > Leuciscidae > Hybognathus > Hybognathus amarus. The sequence goes on from JAQIUQ010000409.1 coordinate 29,510, forward strand.
GATGGAAACAGGCCTGGACCCCTGTGACGTGTGGCATCAGTGTAAGATTGATGATCAAACCACAGAGACAGTGTAGTATCAAATTTATACATAACCTTTATTAAGGAAGAAGGGTCATATTTATACAAGATAAAGCAGAATCATCCACAATGCAGGCCATCCAATCATAGTATTGAAAGATCCACCCCATACGCTATATTAATAATATAATAACAAGCGAGCAACATAACATAGCATAACATGAATAAGGTTCACCAGGGCAGTCTTACGGAAGAATAATCAAAAGTGGAGCCTAAATATTATAATTTTCTTACTTTTGTTCTTGTGAAAAGTAAATGGGGCTCTCATGACACACATCGAAACACCATTTTCTCATGTTGCCTTAGAGATTTTGAGGAGCACCAATGACAAGAGGATCAAACAATTCATTTTTTAATTCCATCTTAATAATGCAATACCCAAATACAGAAACTCAATGTTATACTATAATATATATATATATATATATATATATATATATATATATATATATATAATCTACAATGTGTGTCAAAAATGTGCTGTATGCATAGATGTTATAGCCTAGTATATACAAAGTGTTGCAGGACATACAATATTTACTGGATGGCCCGATGTAAAGGAGAAACAACATTTAACATGACTAACTTATAGAAAACAAGGAAAAGCAAAGGCACAAATGCAATCAGGTCAGAGGCAGAAAGTTCTGTAAGAAAAAGCCGTCCCTGTAAAAAGTCACATATTACTATTATTTATTGTTCTTGAAGAGCCTAAATGTAAAGGCCCTATGGAAGAATATGAGGTTGGGCCACCTATTACAGCTGTTGCTAGTGCTACTAATACAATCAATCTTCTGGAATCTCCATGGGAGAGCCGTCCAGAAGAGACTCTAAGTCCGAGAACCAAACTCCAAACATAGATATTGGGAGAAATGCATACAAGTGCAGCCTCTGCCACACCTGCACCATTGCATCCAGACCGAGAGGAGCTGCATGGGTGCGTAAGAGAAAACCACATGGGACAATGGGTTGAATCTATAGATGCAAAAAGGTCTAATTGAGCTTGACCCAACTTCTCCCACATGAGCCACACTACCTCGGGGTGAAGTCTTCACTTCCCGGGCATCAGCCCCTGTCTCGACAGAATATCCGCTCCCACATTCTGATGCTGTTGAGCTGAATCTCAGGAGTGGAACTACACTTCCCAGAGTGCACCAACAGCAACAAACTGGTTGCTTGATTGTGATTGTCACTGATTTGGAGCACCTGGAAAAGCAGGTTCTCAGTCAGTCAGAAAAAAAAAAAACTTCAGAGAGAAAAGGCTCCAAGTTCACTCGGAGGTTCAGTTCAAAGATGCCAATGGTCTGTAAAATGTTTAGTTACTTTCATGGTGTTTGTGCCTAATATGTGCAAGCTATGTTTTTTGTTTTGTTGTGTTAAGTGGTTAATTTAAAATGCATTGAAATGTTTAATTAACATGTTTAAATAAAATTGTAACTTTTGTTCTGTCTTTTAAGGTTTACAACCTAATTTGCTGGTCAGAACAATCAACTGACAAACCAAAAGGAAAATAAAAGTGATTGAGCAGAAATTTGAGTTGTGTCCTTTGGAACAAGAGGAGGACTTGACAGACGCCTCGGAATATATACTACCCTGAGTGATCGCAATTTTCCCTGGGCCCGTAGGAGGATCTGATAGGCCTGCTTGCAACGGTGACGTGACCTCAGACCCCCCTGATGGTCGATATGGGAGACACCAATGTGTTGTCTGTGAGAACCAACACATGATGGCCTCTCAGGTCTGGCAGTAAATATTTGAGAGCTCAAAATACTGCTGTGTGACCTTGATCTTGCGGAACGGATTTCCCCTCAGAGAAACCCCCTTGGTCCTCCTGAGTCACCACTGCAGGGGTCTCATGTACAGAAGACCAAATGTAATTACGTTGGACGCAGCTGCCATGAGACCCAACAGTCTTTGAAACTGTTTTACAGTGAGTGACTTGCCTAGTTTCACATTCTTTGCGACTGTGAGAGTCGCAGAAATATGTGCAGGAGATAGACGTGCCAAACAAGACGATAATAATCCTGTTTAAAACAATGTTGGAGAAATAAGGTCTGCAGATTTACCATTATTTAGCTTGATGGAGGAGTTGATGAAGGATCAGGATCCACATCATCCACGGCACAACAGCAGAGGAACGAACACATAAGCCGCTTTCCGACCAGAGGGACTTTTGCAGTTCCTAGAACCTAACGTTCCTATAACCCTTTTTTTCTCGTGTTCCGACCGCACTTATTTGGGGATTTTTTTTTGTTCCTCAGACCGTAGTTCCTATAACTCTTACAGTACCTAGTCTAGAGCAAGGACTTTTCAGTTCCCTTTCCCTAGGTCTACGTTGATTGGTTCAACTTATAAGTCATGCCCACCGTCAACCCGGAACTTGTAGCGCTCTCTGCCATACGCTGTGTGTTTTAGTAAAACATTACAACGAGGATTAAGACAAACATAACGCATTCAACCAGCTAATTGCTAATGCTAGCTAAACTTACCCATCGTTTTGTTTGCCTCCTGCGCTCTGCAAAACCGAGTTTGGGGGAGAGTAGTTCTTAGAACTGTTTAGAAGTGGACAGTTCCTATAACTAAGTTCCTGTACTTGGTCGGAAAGCGGCTATAGCCTTCCGTAGCCTGTTGAGGAAAGAACCAGTTCCTTTCCTCTTCTTACATTCTGTAGGTTTTTCTGAAAGGAAGAAAAACAATTGAATTATTAGAAACATCTCTGACATCCAATTAAGCAAAGATACAATGACAACTTACATTGGACTGTTAAATTCAAATCTGTAATGTTTCAAATCCAAAGAGAATTTCAGCTAAATTTTGCTGAGCAACAGTAAATGTGACTAGACATAAACATGATAAAAACTTGAAAGAGCAACATCTCTATCTGTACACCTTACACTCTCCAGCCTTATTTCAGTCTCACCTGATGAGCTCTTGTTCACCGGTGAAGCCTCCATAAGGACATTTGACGTCTCCGTTGGCTTGATGGGAACTTGACCTAGCAGCGGAGGGCACATAAACTCCTCAAAGCTGTTGGACCTGGACAAACTCCTGTTGCCGCAACCGCCCTGTTGATATTGGCTTTTCGATCTATCACCACTTCGCTTCCACTGGACGATGTGCGAGCCTTTGCTGCTGAAGCTCTTCAACCCACATAACCACCTCTTCACATTTCCCACAGAGGGGGACAGAGATGATGTGGACATGATGCCCGGTGAAGACTCTGGGAAAACATTTTTAATAATATTAATAATCAATGTTAGGGGTCACATCAAATTGTGATTTATTTTTTAAACTTAATAACTTCTTCAATAAAAGCCTATTCTGACCTCCACAAGAGTGTTTCGATGAAGTGGACGGACGTCCATCATCTGGGCTCTGCAACTCCCTCTTCCTGTCAGCCGGACCTGTGGACAAAGAAACAGAAAACTCAGAAGACTGAGGGGTGAAATATCCTGGAAGCTTCTGGATCAGTGTCTGGTTCGGAGTCTGGCAGCGGATCCTGATCATGAACGTCGTGATCAGGATCCGCTGCCAGACCCGAACCATATCAGAACCATACCCGGTTCTGATATCAGAACCGGGTCTCCAAACCTCCTGACCAGCCGTATTGCAAACATCAAATAGTTTGAAATGTTTTAATAATAATCAATAATGGCAGTGGTCAACTACAAATTGTTACAATAGTTACTCTAATTGAAAAGTTTTTTTTTAATAGAAGGAATAAAATACATGTGATAACTTTGACTAAATTAATGTGAAGGTAACCCATTTTGATCCCCCAATTTTACCAATCATTGTACAACATCATACCATAACAAAATGAAAAACGAAACCCTCCTCTTTCCCCCATGTGAGCCTGAGACATCTTCCTGCAACCTGCAATAAAAACAATACAAAAATACAATACAATAAAATACTACTCTTCTCCCCACAAAATTAAAATAAAAACAAAAGACAAAAAATGAAATACAACTACAAGCACCTTCTAAGAAAATAACAACAAGTATCCTCGGAAAT
>JAQIUQ010000410.1:0-37523 GCA_030378365.1 Hybognathus amarus
CCCTTGCTCCCCTTTCAGTGTGGCCTCGGGCGGGCGCCATGGCGCATGGCGCCCGCCCCTCGCTCCCCCTTTCAAGCGTGGCCTCTGGCGGGCGCCGTGGCCCCCCTGGCTGCGCCGCCCTTGCTCCCCTTTGAGTGTGGCCTCGGGGGCGGGCGCCATGGCTCCCACTGCGCCCGCGCTTGCTCCCCTTTCCGAGTGTGGCCTCGGGGGCGGGCGCCCCATGGGGCCCCACGGCGCGCCGGCCCTTGCTCCCCTTTCAGTGTGGCCCGCCGGCGGGCCGCCCATGGGGTCCCCATGGCGCCCGTCCCTTGCTCCCCTTTCAGCGTGGCCTCCGGGCGGGCGCCATGGTCCCCGAAATGGAGTTCGGAGATATACACCCTGTTCCGGCTGAGCCGGGGATCGCAGTGATGCGGCCAAATCGTGATTCGAGCTCAAAACGGTCTAGGAGTTATGCGCAATTTACTTTTCGATTTCTATCTCGTCCCCCCAGGGGGCCATGTGGAGGAGTGGGAGGAGTTGGATCTGGATCCGACTCCTCCCATGTGGAGGAGTGGGAGGAGTTGCAATCTGGATCCGACTCCTCCCATGTGGAGGAGTGGGAGGAGTTGGATCTGGATCCGACTCCTCCCTGTGGATTTCATGTTCTGCACACCACTTTACCATGGAAGCTTGTTTCTTTTTTCTTGAAAATGGAAAAAAAATGTAAGCCCTCCAGTGTGCTTCTGTTTTTGTGCAAAAAAAAAAATTCTCCAATCTTCTTGAAACTCTGGATTCTGATAGAGGGCCATGGGACTTAGACCTGAGTGCAAAAATGGAGGTTTTAGACCCTTCCAGAGCTGAGATATTGAGATCCCACGTAGCATTTATGCCATTATAAATATCTCAATATCTCAGCTCCGGAAGGGTCTAGACGAGCCTCCATTTTTGCACTCAGATCTAAGTCACATGGCCCTCTATTAGAATCCAGAGTTTCAAGAAGATTGGAGAAACTTTTTTTTTGTGCAAAAAAAAAAGTTTCTCCAATTTTCTTGAAACTCTGGATTCTGATAGAGGGCCATAGGACTTAGACCTGAGTGCAAAGATGGAGGCCTCTAGACCCTTCCAGAGCTGAGATATTGAGAATCACACGTAGCATTTATGCCATTTTGAAATCGAACATCTCAGCTCTGGAAGGGTCTAGAGCCTCCATTTTTGCACTCAGATCTGAAAGCTCACATGGCCCTCTGTCATGAACCCAGCGTAGGAAGAAGATTGGAGAGACTCTTTCTTTGCGCACAAAAAAAAAACAAGGTAAGGGGTGACACTACTCGTCGTTTTTTTTTTTTTTTGTGCAAAAAAAAGTAGTTTTTTAGAAAATTGCTTTTAGATGAAGCCATGGAGTTTTTGTTTTTTTCTTGCCAGTCACCGTTCATTTTGGGCTTTAGGGTTGATGTTATGTAAAGCTGCTTGAAACATGTGCATACAAATTACAATGTATTGTTACATCATGCTCAAAACTGGATGGTAAGCCCGACTCGTAAAAAAAAGTTTTATTCATAAAAAAAAGTCAAAAGGTCATGTATTGCCACACATTTAGCTGGACAAGAAAGTTCACTACTAAATATACTGTCAAACTTAGAACCAGAAACCTAAATTGATCAGTCCCACAAAAGCATAACAAATCCTACAGCATGTATCATCCTCAGTGATCTTTCATCTGGTCGTCCTCCTCCAGTCTGCGTGTCTCTCCCTTCAGGAAGTTGATGTTTTCTCTGGAGGCTTTCAGTCGCTCCTTCAGCTCTACGATCTCCAGGCTAGTCTTCTTCTTTGCCGCTTTTTCTCGTGTTCGTATTTCCAGCTCTGCAACTGCAACATGAAACACTGAATGTTTAGTTCACATGATTAGAACTGCGGACTCATTTTAATGTACAGTATGTTCAGGGTTTAATTATAGCCCATCCACTGAGCTGTTCAATAGGAGCTGCAAAGGTAAGTGAAGTCACACTCACACTCGGTCTCGTGTTTGTAAGCACCCAACGTCAGCTGTCTGGTGGTGTTCAGAAGTTGCTGCATCATGGCTGTCGGGTCTTGAAATATCTGCAAAAACACAGGTTTTAGTCTTTATGATTGTATTATTACTATAATGTCATGTTGTTGTGCTGTTCTGATCAAATTCACACCATCTCGTTGTAGAACTCGGACACGGCTGTCTTCTTTGGCATCGCGCTGGAGTCTGACTGGAACAGCTTCAGCAGATGATACAGGGTGACCTGAAGAAAAAACACCACAACATCAAACTTTTGCTTTTCTCTTCATTTAATACGAAGGTACAGTAATGCAGGGAGTCCAGTAGAAATGTTTAAATAAAAACTGTGTACATTTTGGTAACACTTAATTTTACATGTAGTTTCTATAGTCAATCATGCATAGATACATGCAACTAACTCCTTACTTAAATTATATTGTAAGTACATGTAGTTAATTACTATTACTTCAATATTTCATATTTCTGTATTTCAAATTTGATGCATTAGTATCATACGATTATTTATGCAAATTGTAAGTGCTGTGTAAAATGCATCTACAAGTGCTCCTTCAAAAATATAAGTGTAGAGCCATGTGTTTTAATTATAGGCCTACTTGGCTTTTAGTGTTTGCGTTTGTATTATGTATAAAGTAAAAATAAGGTAGCCTAAGGTCCGTGTAACTCTTCACAATTCAATTTTCAGACCATAAAATGCAAATGAAAAATGGAAACCAGACATTCATTTTTCATTCATTTTTTTCTTGTTTTTCCAGTTACATTATCATGTACTTTTTTCTCCTGTTTTTCAATTTTACTTGCGCTAAATTGTGACTTCAGAAACAAACATTTGGATAAATGAAATCTAAATGATTTTTTAATTTTCGTCTTGTAATTTGCGCCGTGGGCGGTACCATTAGCACGGGGGCGTGGCCGTTTAATATTATTTCATTGATGCAACTGCTTTATTTACACTGCATGCACGTTGAGGAGAAGTTTAAAAGGTGGAACTTGTTTATTTTTAATGATGAATACCATCCGGAAATGACAGTGTCAATAAAGTAAAATCAAAGTCATGTGAAATACTATTTCCTACATTGAATAAACTAAATACAAAAATTAAATAAAAACATGAAAAGACAAACAAAGCAGTGACAAACTAAAGTTAAACAAAAATGTGAAAATGTTTACATATAGATACACATTTAGCAGCTTTGTGATGATCACATGTAGGCTATCCATAGTTCCCACATGACGTCACGACATACGGGCATTTGCCGAGACCGGCGCGCCAAGTTGCTGCGGGGAAAACATAGAAGAAACAATACGAGTTGAACGAAGTGAAATGAGTTTTCGCGCTATATAGTGAAAATGCTTCATCCCCTGCTGGGTCAATGGATCGATGCAAATTGACTGCCGAAGGCTTCAGATAAACCGATTTACACTACACCGATCATTATAAGACTTTCCATGGCACGTGAGAGAGACTAAGCCATAACTCCCTTGTCCGTTCGGACAAGGGAGCTTACTGGCTTAGTCTCATGGCACGTGCCATGATTGTCGGTGTAGTGTACAATCGGTTTAAATCCGAAGCCTTCGGCAGTCAATTTGCATCGATCCATTGACCCAGCAGGGGATGAACATTTTCACTATATAGCACGAAACTCATTTCACTTCGTTCAACTCCGTATTGTTTCTTCTAATGTTTTCCCCGCAGCAATGGCGCCGGTCGGCAAATGCCCGTATGTCGTGACGTCATGTGGGAACTATGGATAGCCTACATGTGATCATCACAAAGCTGCTAAATGTGTATCTATATGTAAACATTTTCACATTTTTGTTTAACTTTAGTTTGTCACTGCTTTGTTTGTCTTTTCATGTTTTTATTTAATTTTTGTATTTAGTTTATTCAATGTAGGAAATAGTATTTCACATGACTTTGATTTTACTTTATTGACACTGTCATTTCCGGATGGTATTCATCATTAAAAATAAACAAGTTCCACCTTTTAAACTTCTCCTCAACGTGCATGCAGTGTAAATAAAGCAGTTGCATCAATGAAATAATATTAAACGGCCACGCCCCCGTGCTAATGGTACCGCCCACGCGCAAATTACAAGACGAAAATTAAAAAATCATTTAGATTTCATTTATCCAAATGTTTGTTTCTGAAGTCACAATTTAGCGCAAGTAAAATTGAAAAACAGGAGAAAAAAGTACATGATAATGTAACTGGAAAAACAAGAAAAAATGAATGAAAAATGAATGTCTGGTTTCCATTTTTCATTTGCATTTTATGGTCTGAAAATTGAATTGTGAAGAGTTACACGGACCTTAGGCTACCTTATTTTTACTTTATACATAATACAAACGCAAACACTAAAAGCCAAGTAGGCCTATAATTAAAACACATGGCTCTACACTTATATTTTTGAAGGAGCACTTGTAGATGCATTTTACACAGCACTTACAATTTGCATAAATAATCGTATGATACTAATGCATCAAATTTGAAATACAGAAATATGAAATATTGAAGTAATAGTAATTAACTACATGTACTTACAATATAATTTAAGTAAGGAGTTAGTTGCATGTATCTATGCATGATTGACTATAGAAACTACATGTAAAATTAAGTGTTACCAAAATGTACACAGTTTTTATTTAAACATTTCTACTGGACTCCCTGCATTACTGTACCTTCGTATTAAATGAAGAGAAAAAGCAAAGGTTTGATGTTGTGGTGTTTTTTCTTCAGGTCACCCTGTATCATCTGCTGAAGCTGTTCCAGTCAGACTCCAGCGCGATGCCAAAGAAGACAGCCGTGTCCGAGTTCTACGACGAGATGGTGTGAATTTGATCAGAACAGCACAACAACATGACATTATAGTAATAATACAATCATAAAGACTAAAACCTGTGTTTTTGCAGATATTTTCAAGACCCGACAGCCATGATGCAGCAACTTCTGAACACCACCAGACAGCTGACGTTGGGTGCTTACAAACACGAGACCGAGTGTGAGTGTGACTTCACTTACCTTTGCAGCTCCTATTGAACAGCTCAGTGGATGGGCTATAATTAAACCCTGAACATACTGTACATTAAAATGAGTCCGCAGTTCTAATCATGTGAACTAAACATTCAGTGTTTCATGTTGCAGTTGCAGAGCTGGAAATACGAACACAAGAAAAAGCGGCAAAGAAGAAGACTAGCCTGGAGATCGTAGAGCTGAAGGAGCGACTGAAAGCCTCCAGAGAAAACATCAACTTCCTGAAGGGAGAGACACGCAGACTGGAGGAGGAAGACCAGATGAAAGATCACTGAGGATGATACATGCTGTAGGATTTGTTATGCTTTTGTGGGACTGATCAATTTAGGTTTCTGGTTCTAAGTTTGACAGTATATTTAGTAGTGAACTTTCTTGTCCAGCTAAATGTGTGGCAATACATGACCTTTTGACTTTTTTTTTATGAATAAAACTTTTTTTTACGAGTCGGGCTTACCATCCAGTTTTGAGCATGATGTAACAATACATTGTAATTTGTATGCACATTGTTTCAAGCAGCTTTACATAACATCAACCCTCAAAGCCCAAAATGAACTGGTGACTGGCAAGAAAAAAAAAAAAACTCCATGGCTTCATCTAAAAGCAATTTCTAAAAAACTTTTTTTTTTGCACAAAAAAAAAAAAAAAAAACGACAGTGGTACCCCTTATGTTTTTTTTTTTTGTGCGAAAAAAAAAGTTTCTCCAATCTTCTTGATACTCTGGATTCTGATAGAGGGCCATGTGACTTAGATCTGAGTGCAAAAATGGAGGCTCTAGACCCTTCCAGAGCTGAGATATTGAGATATTTAAAATGGCATAAATGCTACATGTGATCTCAATATCTCAGCTCTGGAAGGGTCTAAGAGCCTCCATTTTTGCACTCAGGTCTAAGTCCTATGGCCCTCTATCAGAATCCAGAGTTTCAAGAAAATTGGAGAAACTTTTTTTTTTGCACAAAAAAAAGTTTCTCCAATCTTCTTGAAACTCTGGATTCTAATAGAGGGCCATGTGACTTAGATCTGAGTGCAAAAATGGAGGCTCGTCTAGACCCTTCCGGAGCTGAGATATTGAGATATTTATAATGGCATAAATGCTACGTGGGATCTCAATATCTCAGCTCTGGAAGGGTCTAAAACCTCCATTTTTGCACTCAGGTCTAAGTCCCATGGCCCTCTATCAGAATCCAGAGTTTCAAGAAGATTGGAGAATTTTTTTTTTTTGCACAAAAACAGAAGCACACTGGAGGGCTTACATTTTTTTTCCATTTTCAAGAAAAAAGAAACAAGCTTCCATGGTAAAGTGGTGTGCAGAACATGAAATCCACAGGGAGGAGTTCGGATCCAGATCCAACTCCTCCCACTCCTCCACATGGGAGGAGTCGGATCCAGATCCAACTCCTCCCACTCCTCCACATGGGAGGAGTCGGATCCAGATCCAACTCCTCCCACTCCTCCACATGGCCCCCTGGGGGGACGGTAAAAATCGAAAAGTAAATTGCGCATAACTCCTAGACCGTTTGAGCTCAGAATCACGATTTTCGCATCACTGCGATCCCTGGCTCAAGCCGAACAAGATGTATATCTCCGATTTCCATTTCGGGGACCATGGCGCCCGCCCGAGGCCACACTGAAAGGGGAGCAAGGGCGGGCGCCATGGGGACCATGGCGCCCGCCCGAGGCCACACTGAAAGGGGAGCAAGGGCGGGCGCCATGGGGACCATGGCGCCCGCCCGAGGCCACACTGAAAGGGGAGCAAGGGCGGGGCGCCATGGGGACCATGGCGCCCGCCCGAGGCCACACTGAAAGGGGAGCAAGGGCGGGCGCCATGGGGACCATGGCGCCCGCCCGAGGCCACACTGAAAGGGGAGCAAGGGCGGGCGCCATGGGGACCATGGCGCCCGCCCGAGGCCACACTGAAAGGGGAGCAAGGGCGGGCGCCATGGGGACCATGGCGCCCGCCCGAGGCCACACTGAAAGGGGAGCAAGGGCGGGCGCCATGGGTCCTCAAAACTGGATGGATGGATGGATGGATGGATGTTTTTATTTAATTTTTAAAAAATATTTTTTTTTTTTACCTCCGGCCTCCAGTCCTCCGGCCTCCAGTCCTCCGGCCTCCAGTCCTCCGGCCTCCAGTCCTCCGCCTCCGGCCTCCAGTCCTCCGGCCTCCGAAACAAAATATCTTACTTCCGTCCGTCACATTAAAAGATCATAAAAAGAAGACCTAAAAAGAAGACTAAAGTCATAATGTGTTGGTTTTTAATGAATGAATCTACAGCACTGAGGCTACACAGAGATCCTGCTTGAGCAGGAACCATCAGAACATTTCCCTCCGCAGGAACAGCTGGAGAAAACTGCAGAGATACCTGGAACAAGGACCAACACACACACCAACATTCCCAAATTGAAAAATAGCCACATCATTCAGTACATGGTTCTGGAAACACATATCAGTGTCAAACGGCACATTAGCAGCAACTAAATTCTCACCGGGAAGAACGCTGTAGACCAGAATCTGCACTGCTGGAGCCATATTGACGCTGACAGACAACTGGAACGGACAAACTGGGAAACATCAGAACAAAATAAAGAACTGACCAACCACAAGACAAGAAAATAAAGCATCGCTCACTTGCCACAGGACTCAACTTTCAGTCCCATAACTGCAACGCTGTAGGTCTGCGGTGTGTTTAGTCACATCAGACTTGGGCAAAACTAAACCAGAAACAAAGCGCTTTAGGTTAAGGCCTCAGATCTGTCATTAAACTGCACATACAGAACAACTTACCGTATTTTTTCACCTCAAAAACTTGGGAGACTTCTCGGTCAGCAATAAAAGCCTTTAGGGTGTACATCCCCATCTGAGCCTCTGGGTTCAATATCAGCTCCGTTGAGGAAACATTTGTCCACTGACCAATCCGGTTATTATCTTTGTCCTATTAAAACAAATTAACAGCTCAGAGAAAATCTGCAAAGAAAGAAAAGTGCAAAAAGCTGCATTGGCTCCATTCAAAGTCTTACACCGAAGCAAACTCACCTTCCCGAGCAGATTGTACTGCAAGACAGACCGGAATAATAAACATTTAAAAGCAGTCATGATTGAAGTTGAAATTTCTGCATCTTAAAAGAACCTGCATTTAATTTGCTTTTAATTTATGGTCCGAACACTCAAAATGGTGAAACATCTGGTCATACCATTTGATCAAAAGGCACAAATTTGGGATCCAATGGAGACAACTCTGAAATTAACTGCAAAGACACCAACAAACTCACATATATTGCATAATGCATTTGAAGATGATAGCTTCAACCGAGGGTCATTCACAGCTCACCTGTTTGTCCTGGATTGTAAATAAGTTTGTCTGTTTGGATGAAGGTCAAAGGTAATGGCTGAACATGATTTTGCTCTCTTCAGTCGCTCTGAAGACCTTCCCTTGAACAAAGAGGAAGATTTATAAATTAGAACCACAGCCAACCCCTCCCGTTCAGTGATCCAATAAAAAAGACAACACAAACTTCTCGCATACAACAGATTTTACACTTGTAAAACAAAAGTACATATTCATAAACCAAAGCAACAACCACTTTTACTCAGAAACAAAATTAACTCAGTTTAGACAGAACTCAAAATAGGCTGTTCGTACAAAAGGGTTGTAAGGGTACACGTTTTGTCTAGCAAGATAATCTTTACAAGTTAATCCAAAATGTATACACTTTTAAGCCTATATAAAGATTTTAAAAAGCACAATCAGACTCAATAAAGTTTAAAAAAACCCAAGCAGGTTATAACCGTGTGTTCTATGTCATAGATCAAAACGTGAAAATATTTAGAGGCTCTGTTCACCACAGACCTTATTTCAGGCGATTTAGCTTTATAGAGCGAGGGAACCGTAATGCTAAAATGCTAGCTCACTTCCGCGTTTTGGCCTACAGAGTGACGTCGTAACTTCGGCACTCTATAGGGCTTTAGAATTAAAAACAAACTAAATTAACTTAAAATCATACATACCCCAGGAGATTTGCAGCACTTAACTACACATCTTCTTCACTCACCCCATGAGAATATGCAGCCCCTTAGGAAACAAACTGAAAACATACAATTTCAGCAACAAGCAATTCAGTCTCCCGTTAACCAAGAAAACTCTTTAAAATATGGAAACTTACCTGGCAGCTATCGCAAGGGCCAGTGCACACCAGAGAGAAAACCAGAGGATGTATTCAACTCTCCTGCCACCCACAAACATGCTAATGTACACATCTCAATCAAACCCAACACTATTACCATTACTCACCACCTTGAGTTTACAATGAGCAGGACCCACTGTGACGCATACCTGACGCAAACAAACCACTCACATTTTTATACTCCGTGACACCAGCCCCCAAAAGTGATTAACCTGTCCTGGTTTTTTTTTTAAATCTCACACAACAATATAACGATGTCTTTATAGGCTACATTAGAATAACAATGTTTCATAAATCTAGATATAGAATAAAGAGGGTTATCTAACGTTAGCCTATCCTATACATAATAGTTCCCACAGGCGAATTAATGTCACGTGACGCCGTCTTTGAGGGCAGAACCGCTGTGTTTACCATAGGTTTTTACAAAGTTTTATCAGAGAGAATGTCGTTTTACAAACAAATATTTATTTCTGTTTATATTATTATGCAAATCATGAAAAGACAAAGTGAAATATATTATAAAGAGTCTATTTAAAAAAAGACAGAGAGAGGTACAATGCGAAAATTTCATTCGGTGTGGATCCGTATGCAGTAACGAAGGAAGCACTGAGCAATGATTATGCAGCCTTGCCTCAGATACAGTATTTTCATGTGTAAGTTACCATTATCTGGTATTGGTGAGGAGTTTTTCACATTGTGAGCAATTCCGAGGCTGGAAATCACTGGAGGCGTACGATGAGCTTGACGTAGGGTTGGTTCAGTGACGTTTGCTCAAATGCAATCAATGGAAAAGTAACTTATAATAGCGAAGAGGCATGATGCTAATCTGCCTAATACAAAGCCATAGCCTGCACAACTTAATTCATGTTCCCCTTAAAACAGTCACCGGTGCTTTCTGTGATATGCATGTACTTGCGGGCGTCATTGTTTGGTGCATAAATATAAAAATAAATAACTCGCGTGCAATTTAATTAATGTAATGCGGAACTACATTATACGTGGGTATAGGGACATAATCTGAGATCGCAATGCTAGAATGTGAGATCAAACAGTGGAAACAAGGTTGTTTTGTGTTTTTAATACCTCGTCATTTTGTTCATACAGGACATTTTTCAAACTACATTTCAAACTTCATACTATGTATAGCCTACATGTGATCATCACAAAGCTGCTAAATGTGTATCTATATGTAAACATTTTCACATTTTTGTTTAACTTTAGTTTGTCACTGCTTTGTTTGTCTTTTCATGTTTTTATTTTTTTATTTAGTTTATTCAATGTAGGAAATAGTATTTCACATGACTTTGATTTTACTTTATTGACACTGACATTTCCGGATGGTATTCATCATTAAAAATAAACAAGTTCCACCTTTTAAACTTCTCCTCAATGTGCATGCAGTGTAAATAAAGCAGTTGCATCAATGAAATAATATTAAACGGCCACGCCCCCGTGCTAATGGTACCTGGCAAATAACAAGACGAAAATTAAAAAATCATTTAGATTTCATTTATCCAAATGTTTGTTTCTGAAGTCACAATTTAGCGCAAGTAAAATTGAAAAACAGGAGAAAAAAAGTAACTATACATTGATAATGTAACTGGAAAAACAAGAAAAATGAATGTCTGGTTTCCATTTTTCATTTGCATTTTATGGTCTGAAAATTGAATTGTGAAGAGTTACACGGACCTTAGGCTACCTTATTTTTACTTTATACATAATACAAACGCAAACACTAAAAGCCAAGTAGGCCTATAATTAAAACACATGGCTCTACACTTATATTTTTGAAGGAGCACTTGTAGATGCATTTTACACAGCACTTACAATTTGCATAAATAATCGTATGATACTAATGTATCAAATATCAAATTTGGAATACAGAAATATGAAATATTGAAGTAATACTAATTAACTACAAGTACTTACAATATAATTTAAGTAAGGAGTTAGTTGCATGTATCTATGCATGATTGACTATAGAAACTACATGTAAAATTAAGTGTTACCAAAATGTACAGTTTTTATTTAAACATTTCTACTGGACTCCCTGCATTACTGTACCTTCGTATTAAATGAATAGAAAAAGCAAAGGTTTGATGTTGTGGTGTTTTTTCTTCAGGTCACCCTGTATCCTCTGCTGAAGCTGTTCCAGTCAGACTCCAGCGCCATGCCAAAGAAGACAGTCGTGTCCGAGTTCTACGACGAGATGGTGTGAATTTGATCAGAACAGCACAATAACATGACATTATAGTAATAATACAATCATAAAGCCTAAAACCTGTGTTTTTGCAGATATTTCAAGACCCGACAGCCATGATGCAGCAACTTCTGAACACCACCAGACAGCTGACGTTGGGTGCTTACAAACACGAGACCGAGTGTGAGTGCTTCACTTACCTTTGCAGCTCCTATTGAACAGCTCAGTGGATGGGCTATAATTAAACCCTGAACATACTGTACATTAAAATGAGTCCGCAGTTCTAATCATGTGAACTAAACATTCAGTGTTTCATGTTTCATGTTGCAGTTGCAGAGCTGTAAAATACGAACACGAGAAAAGCGGCAAAGAAGAAGACTAGCCTGGAGATCGTAGAGCTGAAGGAGCAACTGAAAGCCTCCAGAGAAAACATCAACTTCCTGAAGGGAGAGATACGCAGACTGGAGGAGGACGACCAGATGAAAGATCACTGAGGATTGATACATGCTGTGGGATTTGTTATGCTTTTGTGGGACTGATCAATTTAGGTTTCTGGTTCTAAGTTTGACAGTATATTTAGTAGTGAACTTTCTTGTCCAGCTAAATGTGTGGCAATACATGACCTTTTGACTTTTTTTTATGAATAAAACTTTTTTTACGAGTCGGGCTTACCATCCAGTTTTGAGCATGATGTAACAATACATTGTAATTTGTATGCACATTGTTTCAAGCAGCTTTACATAACATCAACCCTCAAAGCCCAAAATGAACTGGTGACTGGCAAGAAAAAAAAAAAAACTCCATGGCTTCATCTAAAAGCAATTTGTCTGCATCTGATTCTCTGCTATATAGAAGGTGAAAAAGAGTGACAGAAGAAGTATCTCTGAATTCACAGTACTCATAAAAGAGTAGGCAAAAAAGTACCCGGATGACCTACTAATTCTGCAGAGACTATCAAGTGCGCATATGATGGACACTTCTATCCCATGAGTAGGGAATGTATGAGATGTTGATGTTTAAAAGAAAAAAAACTGCAGTTTTAAGTGCTTAAAAAGCATATAAAATACTGGCACAGTGGATAAGACACATGCCTTTGGTATGAGAGACCCGGGTTCGAATCCACTGTGAGACACCAATGTGTCCCTGATCAAGACACTTAACCCCTAGTTGCTCCAGAGGTGTGTGACCTCTGACATATATAGCAATTGTAAGCAGTGTTGTGCCAGTTCATCCTTAAAAAGAACTAGCTTGAAGTTCAGTTCACACAGATGAGAATGAACTACTTCATGTTCAGTTTTTTTTTTTTTTTAAAGGAACTTAGAGGGCCATGTGACTTAGATCTGAGTGCGAAAATGGAGGCTCTAGACCCTTCCAGAGCTGAGATATTGAGAATATTTATAATGGCATAATTGCTACGTGTGATCGCAATATCTCAGCTCTGGAAGGGTCTGAGAGCCTCCATTTTTGCACTCAGGTCTAAGTCCTATGGCCCTCTATCAGAATCCAGAGTTTCAAGAAGATTGGAGAATTTTTTTTTGCACAAAAAAAAACGACAGTGGTACCCCTTATGTTTTTTTTTTGTGCGAAAAAAAAGTTTCTCCAATCTTCTTGAAACTCTGGATTCTAATAGAGGGCCATGTGACTTAGATCTGTGTGCGAAAATGGAGGCTCTAGACCCTTCCGGAGCTGAGATATTTATAATGGCATAAATGCTACGTGGGATCTCAATATCTCAGCTCTGGAAGGGTCTAGAGCCTCCATTTTTGCACTCAGGTCTAAGTCCTATGGCCTTCTATCAGAATCCAGAGTTTCAAGAAAATTGGAGAAACTTTTTTTTTGTACAAAAAAAACGACAGTGGTACCCCTTATATTTTTTTTCTTGTGCGAAAAAAAAGTTTCTCCAATCTTCTTGAAACTCTGAATTCTAATGAGAGGGCCATGTGACTTAGATCTGAGTGCGAAAATGGAGGCTCTAGACCCTTCCAGAGCTGAGATATTAAAATATTTATAATGGCATAAATGCTATGTGGGATCTCAATATCTCAGCTCTGGAAGGGTCTAGAGCCTCCATTTTTGCACTCAGGTCTAAGTCCCATGGCCCTCTATCAGAATCCAGAGTTTCAAGAAGATTGGAGAATTTTTTTTTTGCACAAAAACAGAAGCAGACTGGAGGGCTTACATTTTTTTTCCATTTTCAAGAAAAAAGAAATAAGCTTCCATGGTAAAGTGGTGTGCAGAACATGAAATCCACAGGGAGGAGTTGGACCTGGATCCAACTCCTCCCTGTGGATTTCTCCTCCACATGGGAGGAGTTCGGATCCAGATCCAACTCCTCCCACTCTTCCACATGGGAGGAGTCGGATCCAGATCCAACTCCTCCCACTCCTCCACATGGGAGGAGTCGGATCCAGATCCAACTCCTCCCACTCCTCCACATGGGAGGAGTCGGATCCAGATCCAACTCCTCCCACTCCTCCACATGGCCCCCTGGGGGGACGGTAAAAAATCGAAAAGTACTAAATTGCACATAACTCCTAGACCGTTTGAGCTAGAATCACGATTTTCACATCACTGCGATCCCTGGCTCAAGCCGAACAAGATGTATATCTCCGATTTCCATTTCGGGGACCATGGCGCCCGCCCCGAGGCCACACTGAAAGGGGAGCAAGGGTGGGCGCCATGGGTCACCAAAACTGGATGGATGGATTTTAAAAAAAATTTTTTTTTTTTACCTCCGGCCTATATGTTATAAACAAAATATCTTATATCTTATATCGGCCTATAAACAAAATATCTTACTTCCGTCCGTCCGTCACATTAAAAGATCATAAAAAGAAGACCTAAAAAGAAGACTAAAGTCATAATGTGTTGGTTTTTAATGAATGAATCTACAGCACTGAGGCTACACAGAGATCCTGCTTGAGCAGGAACCATCAGAACATTTCCCTCCCCAGGAACAGCTGGAGAAAACTGCAGAGATACCTGGAACAAGGACCAACACGCTGTAGGACACACACACACACACACCAGCATTCCCAAATTGAAAAATAGCCACATCATACAGTACATGGTTCTGGAAACACATATCAGTGTCAAACGGCACATTAGCAGCAACTAAATTCTCACCGGGAAGAACGCTGTAGACCAGAATCTGCACTGCTGGAGCCATATTGACGCTGACAGACAACTGGAACGGACAAACCGGGAAACATCAGAACAAAATAAAGAACTGACCAACCACAAGACAAGAAAATAAAGCATCATTCACTTGCCACAGGACTCAACTTTCAGCCCCATAACTGCAACGCTGTAGGTCTGCGGTGTGTTTAGTCACATCAGACTTGGGCAAAACTAAACCATAAACAAAGCGCTTTAGGTTAAGGTCTCAGATCTGTCATTGAACTGCACATACAGAACAACTTACCGTATTTTTTCACCTC
This sequence comes from Hybognathus amarus, assembly GCA_030378365.1. NCBI lineage: Eukaryota > Metazoa > Chordata > Actinopteri > Cypriniformes > Leuciscidae > Hybognathus > Hybognathus amarus. The sequence continues at coordinate 14,878 of JAQIUQ010000410.1, forward strand.
AAAAACTTGGGAGACTTCTCGGTCCGCAATAAAAGCCTTAGTAGTGTGTACATCCCCATCTGAGCCTCTGGGTTTAACTGAGAAAGCTCCAATATCAGCTCCGTTGAGGAAACATTTGTCCACTGACCAATCCGGTTATTATCTTTGTCCTATTAAAACAAATTAACAGCTCAGAGAAAATCTGCAAAGAAAGAAAAGTGCAAAAAGCTGCATTGACTCCATTCAAAGTCTTACACCGAAGCAAACTCACCTGCACCACGAGCAGACTACTGCAAGACAGACAGGAATAATAAACATTTAAAAGCAGTCATTGAAGTTGAAATTTCTGCATCTTAAAATAACCTGCATTTAATTTGCTTTTAATTTATGGTTCGGAACACTCAAAATGGTGAAACATCTGGTCTTACCATTTGATCAAAAGGCACAAATTTGGGATTCATGGAGACAACTCTGAAATTAACTGCAAAGACACCAACAAACTCACATATATTGCATAATGCATTTGAAGATGATAGCTTCAACCAAGGGTCATTCACAGCTCACCTGTTTGTCCTGGATTGTAAAAAAAGGTTGTCTGTTCTCTTGAACAAAGAGGAAGATGGCCAGCAGAGAAACAAAATTAACTCAGTTAAGACAGAACTCAAAACAATAAAAATAAAGTTATGTCTACAAGAGCCATTAAATTGAGACCCACGTAAAGCAGCAGTGCAGCCACATTAGCAGGTTTAAATCCCGCCCTCAAATAAATCACAGGAACCCTTGGACATTGTCACACATGCAAATGATTAAAACAAACAAACAAAAAACATTTACTTAAAATTAAAAACAAACTAAATTAACTTAAAATCATACCTATCACAGGAGGTTTGCAGCACTGTAGCTACACATCGTCACTCGCCTCATAAGAATGCAGACACAACACACTGAATATATACAAGCAATTCAGTCTCCCGTTAACCAAGAAAACTCTTTAAAATACGGAAACTTACCTGGCAGCTATCGCAAGGGCCAGTGCACACCAGAGAGAAAACCAGAGGATGTATCAAACTCTCGCTAGCCACAAATAAGCTAAAGTAAACACCTCAATCAAGTTCGCGATTCAAACCAACACTCTACACTTACCATTCACCACCTTGAGTTTACAATGGGCAGGACCCATTGTAACGCATACCTGGCAAACAAACCACTCATATTTTTATACTCCCCAAACTGGGCACTGATAGGCTCACAGATTTAGGTGAGGGTGCACCTGGGGCGGGGGTACACGTGTAGCCCCGCCCACAATGCTTCTCATTGGTTAGGGGCAAAGTGCTGACGTCGAATCGAGGTGGTTTTTTTTTTTAAATCTCACACAACAATTACGATGTCTTTATAGCCTACATTAGAATAATAATGTTTCATAAATCTAGATATAGAATAAAGAGGGTTATCTACATGTGATCATCACAAAGAGGGTTTTTTTATTACACTTTTATTTGCTTTAAGATAATGCTTTACTTTCAAACTTTTTTGGCATAGTTTAGTGTAGGAAATAGTATTTCACATTGATTTGACTTTGATTTTACTTTATTGACACTGTCATATCCGGATGGTATTCATTCATTAAAAATAAACAAGTTCCACCTTTTAAACTTCTCCTCAACGTGCATGCAGTGTAAATAAAGCAGTTGCATCAATGACATGATATTAAAGTTAGTCCACGGCCACGCCCCCGTGCTAATGGTACCGTCCACGGCGCAAATTACAAGACGAAAATTAAAAAAATAATTTCATTTGTTCAAATGTATGTTTCTGAAGTCATATTTAGCACAGTAAAACTGAAAAAACGGGAGAAAAAGGTAACTATACATTGATAATGTAACTGGAAAAACAAGAAAAATGAATGTCTGGTTTCTATTCATCATGGGAAGTAAGTTAGGGAATCTTTTCACAGGATTGTAAATACAAAACAAAACAATTAATTTACATTTCACAATTCACTTTAGCATTTTTTAATTTATTTGCAATAGAATTTATTTGCAGGGCTATTTTTTAAAGTGTTGTTAAAATGTTGAATTTTGTTTTTAAAACATGTCCTAGTGTGACTTTTGCAGTGGAAAAAAATTAATAATTTGCCCGCTATTTGTTATTTGAAACTGTTGCTGTGTCCGAAATCACTCATTACTCAGCCTATATAGTGGACTATATAGTGAGCTCGCCATTTTGTAGTGCTGTCCGAATGTATAGTGATGATTATAGTACCCTATAGTCCACTCAATGTATCCCAGAATGCATTTTGAAAAGTAGTGTACAACCGATGGTCACTAGCCTAAGCCCTACATACCATCATGCATTGCGCTGATCATAAAAATAAGTTATAATCATGTGTGGAGTTGCGCATTATAACAAAAACGGAGATGTTTAAATTTTGGAGAAATATAATATAATGTGATGTATTTCTTTAAAAAAATCTATTTAGCCCAGAGATGGCTCGGCACCAGCTGACAGATGATGTAATCAATGGCGCAGAGAGACGATCGAGTAGTGTCCGAAAGTGGTGTTTCTATTATGCTGGTGAGCTCACTATATAGTGCTCTGCTCTCTAACCCCAACATAGGGGGTAGGGAGTAGTGCTTTGAGTGGAGATTTCGGATACAGTATGTGTCTGCCTTTTGAGAATAAGTGTTACTGTTTGTTCAATGCCTGTTGCCATTGTGACCCAGGCATTCCTGATCCAACACCTATAATGGTTCTGGTTGATATCGTTCAATCAAGTGTCCCAGTTCCTGAGCAGGAACCTGAATTGGATCTGGTTGATCCAGAGGACTCGAGTGTCCCAGGTCCAAACTCTTCTGAGCAAGAACCAATGCCTTTAGAAGGTCATGAGGTTCAAGTCAATGATGCCATTTTAGACTTGAAGAGCCTGTCTAATGATCTGACCGACTCAGCAGGTCCTTTAAGGAGGAATATCGATCAGGGTAGCATGGGAGATGAATTTGATCCAGTGGACTCGAGTGTCCCAGGTCCAAACTCTTCTGAGCAAGAACCAGTGCCCTCAGAAGGTCATGAGGTTCAAGTCAATGATGCCATCTCAGATTTGAAGAGCCTGTCTGATGATTTGACCGACTCAGCAGGTCCATCAGGAAGAAGAGAGTGGTATCGATCAGGTTAGCGTGGAAGCTGAATTGGATCTGGTTGGTTCAGATGAATCATGTATTCTGGTTCCAAGATTTCTGACATGAAGGAAAAAAACTGTTTCACATTGGTGGATCGTGTGAAGGCCTGTACACTGCTCCAGAAACCTGTCACTGAGGTCTGGAACAACATCTTCATTGGAAATGAGTATGTCTACATCCCATTTAGACTAATTTGAACCATGCAATTAATAGTTTAATGCAGTATGAACTTGAGTCACAATAATATTTCTACATTATAAATCCTCTTTAGCAAAGACTTAATCTTGGCTGTTGTGTTCTTGTGCAGAGAGATAGCAACCGAACTGAGACTGAAGGAGCTGGGTATTAATCACATCCTCACCCAGATAGCATGTAACCATTGAAACAATGTTGAGTCAGTGTTGATGTGTCAACGCTGGTTACATTGAAATGACGTTAGGAAGTGATGTTGATTTAGCATCACTCTTGCACCCTCAGTTAATATTGAAATAATGTTCAGATTTCAACCACAAATCAATGGTGTTAATATTGCTTCAACATTACAAAATGATGTTGTTTCAATGTCGCTCTTGCACCCTCAGTTAATGTTGAAGTAATGTTGAGATTTCAACCAAAAATCAATGGTGTTAATATTGATTCAACATTACAAAGTGATGTTGATTTAGCATCACTCTTGCACCCTCAGTTAATATTGAAATAATGTTCAGAATTCAACCAAAAATCAACGGTAATTGTATTGATTCAACATTGCAAAGTGATATTTTACCAACATCACATTTGCACCCTCAGTTAATGTTGAAAAATAAAAAAAATCAATGGTAATGCTATTGAATCAACTTTACACTACGATTGATTCTACATCACTGATGCTGAATCAATATTGAAATTAACAAAAATAATCAATGTAAATATTGTTGAATCAACGTTACACTATGATGTTGAATCTACATCACTGCTGTTGAATCAGCTCATAAATTAACAAGAATATTTTTTGGTAATATGGTTTGATCAATGTTACAATGTGATGTTGATTCTAAATACATTAAGTTGAAACACTGATTTTTTTTTTTTTTAAGGAATGTCAATGTTGCCATCTGATGTACCAAGTTAATGTTGAAACATTAACATTTCTAAAACACTTCAATGGTGTGTCAACAAATTCTTGACCATTTAAAAAATTTGGTGAAAACCTTTTAAAATATAAATGACACCTTTTCAGCAGTTGAGTCAATTTATTTTATTCAATCAATGACAAAAATACATTAAAAGATTATTCTTTAAAAAAGAAAGGGGGACAGCACTTCAGCCTTGGTCTAGGTGTTCCAGCTCAGGCTTTTCACAAATATATCTTGCATCAGACTACACTTCTGCCTCTTTTCCTTTGGGTTCTCTGAAATCTGAAAGAGAAAGCATGATGTTACTCAAGAACGAGTCAATCCAGTTGTCATACATACAGTCACAATGAAGAAAGTTAATATACTTAACACAATATGATTCACTTTTTTAAGTTGCTGAGCACAAAATAGTCTAACTATGATTAGAGTATTGTTAAACTCTGTTAATTTAATTTATCTTTCTAAAATCTATTAATGCTTAGATGTCAAAAGAAAGCACTGGCAGGGGTGTACGATTTTATCTCCAGCCCTAATTAAACACACCTGAGTCAGATAATCAAGGTCATTAGGATCAATGAGAACTTACAGGCAGGTGTTGGAGCTAAACTCTTCATGAAGAGGAACAAACTCCTATAGCCATTAACTACATCTCAGTTCATTTTCTGTCAAACTACTTTTCAAGTAACAAGTTTATCTTGTAGAATAAAAGAGCTTAGTTTTTTTTTTCAATGAACATTTCTTTAAAGGGAGAGTTCAGCCCTTAATGAACATTCTGCCATAATTTTCTCACCCTCAAGTTGTTCCAAACCTGTATGAGTTTCTTTCTTCCGTTGAACACAAAATAAGATATTTTAAAGTATGTTGGTAACCAGAAAGTTGATGGCGACCATTGATTTCCATAGTAGGAAAAAAATATGAAAGTCAATGGCTACCATCAACCATCACGTCTGGTTACCAACATCCTTCACCAAAGAAAGACATTCATACAGGTTGGGGCAACTTGAGGGTTAATAAATGATGACATGATTTTCATTTCATGCTGAACTATCCCTTTAAAGCTGAAGATTCACCTTATTTTATTTAAATATGACAAAATAGATGTCAGTCACTTTCTTAATAAACACAAGATGTTTTTTGTTATTGTGTTTCAGTGGAAACCAGTTTAACTGAATGGAAATCAGATACATTTCTCAAATTTAATACAGATACAGGATTATAAATGATTACCTGATTTTAGCAGTGATAAGATGCAGGATATCATCAAGTCCCAGGTCATGTGATTATGCTGTCGACAACAACTCAATGTATAATCAATGTCAGCATTATCAGGAGGGTGCTTCTCTTTTTTAATGTTTTTTATTTTTTATTGTCCATCTTCATCTGCCTTCACTCCTACTAAAGGAGCAATGTGCTCTGCACACAAGACATGGGCTATGTTTGTAGTGTAACATTCTTGCTCATGTTCATGTCCTACACTTGAAGAAATCTGTATTCTGATCTGTAAATCTGACATTAGAACTTCATTCAGGAAATTCTTTATAAACTTTACTAAAGCAAGATGTTTTAAAAATAAAATGTAGAAAAATATATGCTTTATTCAAACAAAATATGTAACTTTTTAATGTATCTAATTACGGTAACAACACAAATAAAACACATAAGCACACAAACAAGAGAAATAAGGTAGATGCTCCATTGTTTGAAACTGTCCTAGAGAAATCATGTATGTCAGGTGATTCAACAAACAAGAGGTCTGTATTGGATGCACCTGTTTTCTCTCTAACGACTTTAGACTATTAAGAAGTGCACATGCAAAACAAAAATGGGTGTTTACCAATCAGTGGCCAATTTCAAACTACAATAAATGTTTTTCAACCATTTTTCAACAGACATGCTAAAATCATGAAGGCCCACCCCTAAACCAAGCCCCCAGTGGATTAGAGCAAATCGGGTAAAGCGGTTGAAAATGCCCATTGTGGTTTAAACGCCCCATTGACTGAGAAACGCCCACTAGTGTTCTGCAGAGATACATGCCTGAATGATCTTGTGCTCATCAACTACAAATCACCGTTAGTTCAATGTTACGGTCTCCACCCATGTGTGCTGTTGGCTTTCATCAACATTTCAATGCTGATCCAACACACTTTAAACATTGAAATGTCAATCTCAACCAAAATGATGGTTTGGATCAAAACTCAACATTGAATTAATGTTACCATGCTATCTGGGCAATGCTGCTGCCGTGAAGAAAAAGCTGAGGGTCTTGTTGGGAGTTTCATGGGAGAAAGGCCTGAGAGAAACGGTTAATACAGTCACGGGATACTATGAACATCACTTATTGTGGCTTGCAAAGCGCCGTTTGAAAATCAACAAATACCTCTCGTCAGCTCCCAAATTCATCCACAAGGCTCGGAAAACCCAAGAAAGTAAGATCTTTTATCAAGTGTTCTGGAGTGACAAACTGTTTGAGACTTTTTCTGACTGTCTTTCTGTTTTTATTTCCACAGATAAGGTATTTTTTCACTGCACTGAGGGTGTCAGCTACGCTCCTACTCTTTTTATGGCATACCTCATAATCCACCATCACTGGAGAGTGGAGGATGACTTTGATTATCTCATAAAGGTTAGATACATCAAGCCTGATATAGACTTGCTGAATCAGCTGGCAAATGAGGAACTTCGGCACAATAGATCTACAAAATAGAAGAGAAAACAAAAGCAGGATATGCAGGGAGCCAAAGATTTGAGACGTGTACACATTTTAAGGAAGATTATGCAATTCATAGATGTCGCTCCAAGACTGATATAAATAAATAAAATAAATAGTTTTTAAAATTTTCTGAAAAAAATATTACAATTTGAGATGCAGTGTTGTCATTGTCCCTGATTTTATAATTCCTTATCTGTTTGATATGATACTTATCTTCACACCAGTGTCTTTTTCTAAGAACAAATACCAAACTTTTTAGAAAATAGAAAGTGCTAATCGCCAACGTTTTTTAAAAGTAGTTTGCTAGTGTTTACTCTCAGTGTCAAATTAAAATATATATTGTCAAAGAAATCCTAATATAGGTAGCCTAAATGAGGAAAAGTGAGAAAATTGGTCAGTTGGTGACATCTGGTTTTAATAATGGGAGCTGTTTCCTGTGGGTATTCCAGAAAGCTAGCTTAAGTTACTTAGTTACTTACTAGTTTATTAGGCTGCGTAGATTAGGACAGGCGGAACCATGAACACTTATGTTCTAAGTAAATCTATGGAACAGAATGTAATCTACGCTAATGTTAGCCTTTCTGTTTATTTCAAGGTTAACTGTAATCAGCTGGACCCGGGCCTTAACCAGTGGACCTGCGTCTAGACACACAACGCATGATGTAGTCAGTCGAATACGGGCCGTATCCAGATCAGATGGTGGATCAGCGTCTACCCATATGGAAAAGGTTTGCTAAAAACACCTGTGATTCTTATATGTTCCAACAGAATATTGTAAGGGACATATATGCTGCAATATTAATGTATTTTTTAATCATATATGTCATATGCTGCATGTCCTACACAAAAGCCATATAGATTTTCTTGATGTAAAAACATAGGAAAATAATGCTAATTTAATATTCATGTCCAGCATATATCTTAAAGTATAGTTGACATTCAAACTCACCCTGATGTCATCCAAGATATCCATGTATCACTTAAATTTTTTATACACAGAATAGGCTTCAATGGCAACCAACTATTCAAATGGTCAAAGAAGTTTCAAAAGTATATATATATATATATATATATATATATATATATATATATATATATATATATATATATATATATATATATATATATATAATTTTTAGTAATTTTTAATTTATTTTATTTTTTTATGACCGATCGTTTCGCTAGATAAGACCCTTATTTCTTGACTGGAATCAGTGTCAAGACTTCGAAAGCTACATTGAGACCATTTGAACCTTCTTTGAAAATTAGAATTTTTGTTTACCGTTGAAGTCCAATCTGTGTAGAAAAATCCTAGAATGTGTTCCTCAAAAACCTTAATTTATTTTCGACTTAAGAAAGAAAGACATGGATATCTTTGACATCAGGGTGATCAGAATTGGTGTTTTTTTTTTTGAAAGTGAACTAATAAAACAGTGCAGTTTACCAATCAGTGTAAGGCTGCAGTTCACGCAAGCTCTTGCTCTTATCTTATAAAGCCCTAAGTGGAGCCCTATGCCTATCATGCTCATATTCCGTATAATCAACATTAGATGAAACTTAATATAAAACTATTAAAAACTACACACATTTAAATAACAAAAAATATTTAAAGTGTATTCTACAATATACAGTTGAATATTTTACGTATATCAATAGTTTTATTTTAAATTCTGTATCACCAGATTTAATTTTCATTTGTGACAATTTTTCTAAACTTTTTCACAGTAGGCCTACTAAGTAGGCTACATCTACTATTCTTAATCTGAAAAGGATACTTAATGTATAAGAAAGATGATTGATGTGAAATAAGATAATAAATCGGCAGAGTTGTGATTATTTTTGTTTCATGGATACAAGTGTCTCTGTATTTTCCTTTAACGTTTTCTCAATAAAAAAATAAAATAAATAAAATAATATACTTAACCTAGTACAAACATAAAACTTTCCATAAGTTATTCGTATGCATATCACCACCAGAGTTTGTGACATATATAATATATTCAAGCCAATTTTCAACCTTTTATTCACTGAACTATGTTAAATTGCTGCACCCTCTGATTTAAATAAACACTGTGATGAATTACATCCGGGACTTTTACTCGCTGAGCGAGACGAACCGTGCAGAGTTTTTACACAGACGCCATTTTCTTTGATTCGCGATGCAAGGCATTCGATGAGGAAAAACGCATTTTTATCGCATTTATATATGCATTGTATAACGTCTTATTGTTGTATAACAATGTGTAACGTTATGTGCTGTGCGTGTCTAAACCGCTCTCAGGGGGGCACTTCCGTCGACGTCCGATTTTTCACAGGGAAACGGCGAGAGTAAGTGTTTTATCTAATTTACAACGTGAATTTATAATATATTGATTTATAGCGATGTTTGAATGCTTTGTGCGTTTAAACGAGCCGAATATTTTCTGATGTTTGAATGCTTTGTGCGTTTAAATGAGCCGAATATTTTCTATAAAGGCGTTTATCTTCAATACTGAGCTGACGACGAGGGGGGGTTTGCTTGTAACGTTAACAGGAAAAACACAGAAAGTGTTTTTAATCTAATCTACAAAATGTATTTCATGGCATTATATTGTTTTGTAACAATATTTATGTGATATGCGCGCTTAAACCTTTCTCACAGACTAGGCCTGCATCTTTGACTTGTAACGCAGTTCAGATATGTAGTGCTTTTAACTGTAAAAAAAATACTAAGTGTTATAAGGCAAGGCAAGGCAATTTTATTTATATAGCACGTTTCAGCAGTGGTGCAATTCAAGGTGCTTTACAAGGTGCAAACATAAACACACAAAAGCAACATTAAAAATACAAGAATAAAATAAAATATTTAAGAATACGCAACATTAAATAAATAGGTCTTCAACCTTGATTTAAAAGAACTAAGCGTTGTTGCGAACTTACAATCGTCAGGAATTTTATTCCAGATATGCGGCGCATAGAAACTGAACGCTGCTTCCCCCTTTTTAGTTATAACCCTGGGGACAGCAAGCAGACCTGCCCCAGATGATCTAAGAGGTCTAGATGGTTCATAGCTTACAAGCAAGTCCGAAATATAACTAGGTCCTGGGTAGTGCTGGGCGGTTTGACCAAAAATTTATATCACGTTTTTTTTTCAAAATCATAACGGTTTTTCGTTTTTTTCGGTTCGTTTTTTTTATTTATTTTTTTATGCATAGTCAGGTGTTCAATGCATTTTCTACTGGTTAAGAGAGGAATTACTGCAGTAAATTGACTTAGGATGGTCTATTTTACTGTCATTAGTGAATATTGTAGAATAATTCCACACTAGTAATACAGGTTTGCATGGCCCCAGAAAATAATGCTGTTTACAAATAATAGCCATTCATGATTCTAATGAAGTGAGGAATCAAAATGCAAAGACAACTGCAGTCAAAATACAGAACTTTTATTTTAAACAACACAATTAGAACAACTTGGAATAATTTTGCTAGTTCAAGTACAAATCCAGGAACATTACGTGCATTCAAGTAAATATAAAAGGAAATCTTGTCTTGCATTGCTTTTGAGGTCTATTAAAGAAATTAAAACAAAATTATGCAACTTGCATTAGTTATTCCTTCAAAAGTATTGCTTCGAAACGAGAACAAACATAAAATAAATATAAAGTGCTAACTTACTTGGCACACAGGATTATCCTGTATAATGGAAACAATATTTGGCTCGACTTTTCTTTAGCTTTCCCCGAGTTACATGCTGATGTGGAGGGAGCTAAATCCGCGGCTGATTTAATACATTCTTGATATTCAAAGACATGTTTGCGGCTAAGGCGCTGGAGCAAATTGCTTGTGTTGCCGGGTCATTCTCCCCAGCGGAGAATTTTTGCCCGACAGCACTTACAATGGTTGTTTGGTCGACGTCGGATTTTTGGAAAACAAAACAGACCCGGCTCCTCTTTTTGGCACAAGTTATTCTTCGGTGTCATCACGGTCATGTTGTACTAATTCTTCAGCATCCATCGTCCATGTAACGTAACAGAGCGCTGGTGTTTGTTTACCCTCGTCGGTGCTTAGTAGTGCAACGGGTAAAGGGTCCGTCTGAAACAGTGTCGCGCGCTCTATGGTCGCGCAGCGTGACGGTCGTTCCGAACGTCGTGTAATTAAACCGGTATGGCGGTTTATTCGAAAATCAAAATCGTGATGAAAATATAAACCGGTTTTCGGTTTGAACCGGTTTACCGCCCAGCACTAGTCCTGGGCCATTTATTGATTTGTAAACCAGCAGGAGTACTTTAAAGTCAATTATTTGTGGCACAGGAAGCCAGTGTAAGGATTTCAAAACTGGAGTAATGTGATCCATTCTCCTGGTCCCTGTGAGGACCCGAGCAGCAGCATTTTGAACTAGCTGCAACTGTCTGATGGATTTCTTCGAGAGGCCTGTGAAAACACTATTGCAATAGTCCAGTCTACTAAAAATAAAAGCATGGACAAGTTTTTCCAGGTCCTGTTGGCACATAAAGTCTTTTACCCTTGCTATGTTTTTAAGATGGTAGTAGGCCTTAACTCATTACAATGCGTGTTTTATATTGTTTGACAATATTTGTGATGTGCAAATATTAAAAGTATGTATTCCTCAAACCATCTTTTACTCTCGTTTACCAGAACACCTAGTGTGGTTAACTGAAAAACAGAAGAACAACTCCACAGACTGCAGATCAACAAGCCACTTGAAAATGTCACTTTATTTCCTTTTATGGAGGACCAATTTTCTTACAATGGGTAACTAATTCTTTCAAATTAAATATTTATGCAAAATTTACTTATCAGAATCATTTTTGATGTTGGGTGGTTATGCTTTCATGTTTAAATGTAAGTTATTGATTTAGCTATTTGTGTTTTCTAGGAGCATTTCTATGATGCACCGAGTGGCTAAGGCTAACCAGGCTTGGTGTTTAAAGACTGTACAGACCAGACTTGGTGATGGTAAGATTTAACAGATAACATGAGAGAATCATGGGCTCAAACATAAAAAATGATCATAGCTTTGTTGCTATTTGGTGTAACTAAGATTTTGTGTGTTTCATAACTCTCCTTTTGAATTTGTCCAGTCAAATAACTTTACATATGTAATTTTTTACTTAAAATTAGTTTTCAAACCAAGTGTTTTCATGACTTGACAGGTAGATGTTTTCTTGCTGTTTAATTTGAGACTCCACTGACTGGGAAATATCTGCCCATCACCTGTCCAACATCACCGCCACAAGAAGGAAACACAGATTCTTCCGGCGGCTGACTATTAGGGAGATTTCTTAAGGTGAGTGTCTAATTTTTTTCTTAAAGGGTTAGTTCACCCAAAATGGAAATTCTGTCATTAATTACTCACCCTCATGTTGTTCCAAACATGTAAGAATTTCTTTCATCTTCACTACACAAATGAAGATATTTTTAATGAAATTTGAGAGCTTCCTGCTCTCCATTGACAGTCTATGCAACAAGCCCTAGAAAGGTATAAAGCAGTGATCTCAAACTCAATTCCTGGAGGGCCACAAGTCTGCACAGTTTTGCTCCAAAGCTAATCAAACACACCTGATCCAGATCCATTGAGCTAATCAAGGCCATAGACTAACAATGTTAAAACTATGCCTGATTGACAAGTTGGAATGGGTTAAATTTAGCATTAAATTGGCAATTAAAGAAGGTAAATGAATTCAGATGGGCAAGTGAGCAACATTCACTTTCATGTCAAATACATTCAAATGTGTGAGTTAAATAAAAAAAATGGGGTGATTCTCAATACTCAAATTGATGCTTCAGATTTCCTTTCTCAGAATTGTGAGATATACAAAAATTATATAAAAGTAGTTTTAAAAGGTTAATTGTGTTCTTTTGGCATTACATTGTAAAACTGTTTTTGGTGTATTTTTAATAATGTAGTTTATCTGTGTCTTTAAATAAACATCACTACTTTATATATATATATATATATATATATATATATATATATATATATATATATATATATATATATATAACAGAGTTATGACTATATATTAATAAATGTAACTCTTTATTTTGTCAGACCTTATTATAATCATAAATCTGAAAACATTGTTCTAAAACCCATGGGAAAGGGAGGGAACATGGTTAAAAGGGAACCCATGGTTAAAAAAAAATAGAATTCTCTTCAGGTTTCAGTACTATGTATTTGTGTAAATGTAGGCGTATGAATATGTATACCACTCATCCTTAAGGTTTATGTAAAAAGTAAATGCATGTGTTCGTACAGACAGATTTTCATAGCTTAAATTTATTAAAATGTTAATACACTCTTAGTTTGTTTAATTTGGAATATACACTTTTCAAAGTTCCACCTTAATTACTTTATTCAAATTCAGGATTTTTAAAAACGTATTAGCTATATTAATACAAAAGCAAATCACCTATAAATGCCCTCATAATGTTAGTTAATTCAGTAATAAAAGTGACCGATAATAGCTTTAATAAATGGCCAGGAGGATTGCTGGGAAAGAGAGCAGCAGGATGCAGGTGAGAGAGAGGGGTGAGAATGACTCCACCCCAGCCCAAATAGATGGGTAGTCTCTGATGGTGTTAGTCAGGAAGTTGGCGAAGGGAGAGGTCCTGATGAAGACTGTGCTGTTGGAGGATTGGTTGGAGGATTGTGAGTTCATGTCACTCCAAGGGTTAACGGACAAAAGACCAACCTGGATCCACATGTCATTCGTTCTACACAGCAGGGGGATGCCGTTCTGAATGAGAGTAAGAAAGACCGTTACTGAACTCAGTCGAACATATCCAGGAAACATTACAATTGAACATGGTGAAATGTAGTATCTCAAAGGCGTTTCAGTCTGGAAAATCAAAACACAAGCCTGCAGATACCTGCTGAAAGCCGAAAGGCAGTTGCTCTGTGCAGATGTTGATCGGTGAGGTGTCTGAAGGATCGCAGTTTACAATGGTGGTCTGGATTTCCTGAAAAGATTGTCCCCCTTAGGAAGAAAGAAAAATGAATGGGAAATAAATATAATTCTTGAAATGTCATTGAAATTACTGAGATAAAAATCTTCCTACGTGGTTATATAAACTCACATGGTGAATTCAAATAAACTGCTGAACATTGAGTCCCAGGCCAAAAGCTTAAGTGATACATGTCAGACCGGAACATTGGGAGTGTAATAAAATGGATCAGACAGTTCCACAAGTGCTACGCCATTGCTGTAAATATCTTCGGAAAAGACATTTGCCACGCCAGACGACATGGTGTAGCTGGAGCAGTCCCACTGAACAACATTGAAGCTCACTGTCCATCCATCCATAGCCATGAATCTGAAGAATGAGATATTGATGTCAGGGCGCAAGTCTATGTCAAGCCTATGTTTAGGTCACTGATTTCAAGTGAAATTAAGTTTTCCTGTTTTGATTACCTGGAAAAACAGCTAGCAGAGGTCATGACGAATCGTTCAGAAACCAAAGTTCCAACACACATAGGATAACCGTTATAAGCTAGATTTGCCATCCATGGCCATGAACCTTCACCTCCGCACACTGTCGCTGGAGAGAAAGAGAGAGAGAAAGGGTAAATGGGAGTTAATGGGAAAGTGCAAGTAAACTCATTTCAATAATATAATTTTGCTTTATCATGGTGATGTTAACAAACTTACGTGTACTGGTAGTAGGGCAGTTCACAATCTCGTCTTGAGGAGGAGTGGTGGAGTTAAAAGGGACAAAATCAGCTCTGTTCGGTTCCGATTTCGATCTCTGATCCACTGCTGGTACTGAGAAACTCTGGCATACACACCAGGAAATTCAGGCTTAGCACAACCATTGCCAAAACTCACAACACCAGCCTGGATCCATGTAGAGCCCTGTTTGATGACCATTGGACCTCCAGAGTCACCCTGTACAATGACAAAGAATTAATATCTATCTATCTTAGATATTTAATATTTCTAATGACAGTGGACAAATAAATATATATGTGTGTATGGTCCTGGTAGATCCCACGTTATGAGGCAAAAATGTTGTGTGAGGGCCTTTTTTGGTCCCCGTGAGGAAAATTGTTAATCAGCTTATAAATCAAATTTTTTTTTTTTTTTTTTTTTGGAAAATGTAGAAATGCTAGACATTTTATGTGATGGATAGGTTTAGGGGTTGGGTTAGGGGATTGAATATACATATTATTACCTATCATTATTAGATTAAATATTAATTATCTTAACAAGTACAAGCCATGTTGATACCTGGCAGGAATCTTTTCCACCTTCCGGCAGTCCAGCACACATCATGTTGTCTGTTATTGATCCACCATAAAGACAGTTACATTTACTATTTCCAACCAGGGGCACATCCACCTCCTGTAGGATTTGAGGTGAAGGAAGGGATACTGGGAAACAGAAAAAAACTCATCAGTAACACATAAGCTGAGATGATTGAGTAATATACAGATCTTTAGAAACAGAATCAATTTCTTACATCACACTGACCCTATTTACACATAACGTTAAATGAATAGTTCAATCAAAATGGAAATTATGCCATTAATTACTCACCCTCATGTCGTTCCAAACCCGTAAGACTTTCATTCACATAAGATGAACAGATTGAATTTTAATTTACATTAAACATTTATGAACTCACACGTCAGTTGTGGTAAACAGAAGCTGGTAACACTTTATAATAATGGGGTAACACTTTAACACACCATATTATTTAATAGTAGTAGCTTAAGGGTTAATGTAGCCTACTCATTAGTCATAGTCCTTCATTACTTCCTGCATAGTTACATAATATTATTGACGGACCATTCTAAAGTGTTACCCAAAAATATCCACAATAAAGGCTAGATATCTCGTACACGCTGCAGGCCAATGGAGGTCGACGTCTGCACCTGGCGGCCATCTTGTCACAGGCAGCTCGCTCACTCGTAACATTGTGTTTTAATGGTGCATGTACTTTTTAAATAACCATAACTTGCTCAATTTTCTAGCGATTTTAAACGGTTTGATTTGTTATAATCGTCAGAGATGTAGTTATGACACTGCATACTTATGAAAAGTATATAAATAAATAATCATCCAGATAATTGTAGCCATGTTAATAACGTTTGTAAGAAACCAAACTGTTTGTAAATCGAGATAAGAGTATTTGTGTTCGTGCTGATCACTCATCTTACATCAGCTTGCCTGTGACAAGATGGCCGTCGGTGATCACGATAGAAACTCCGCCGAGGTTTGTTCCATAGACAGTAAAAGAAGGTTCGTTCCCATGTGTTACAGCAACACAAACAATTGAGGATTGTTCTGACACATCAAGCAGGTTCGGTTGAACTTCAGTTTATGTTCGCTCATGTTCATATGTAACTAAAAGTCAAAGTTCAATCTGTTTATATAAAGCGATCGAATTGCTTAAGAAAATTTGGACTAAACTGCTCAATTCATATGAATTCGTTTTACGACCTCTTTATGAACTTTTTGAAGCGTCAAATAGGTAGTGGTGTAGCTGTCTATGGAAGTACAGTAATGCCTCAGATTTCATTCAAATATCTTCATTTGTGTTCTGATTCTGAAGATGAAAGAAAGTCTCACAAGTTTGAAACAACATGTTCCTTTATCATCAGGTTTAAATGCATCTAAGGTGCATTTTTAAATGCAAATTCTGAGTTTAAAGGGGCTGTAGACCAGTGTTATTTATCATTATTATGCATCATTGATTACAGTTTTTTCGTTGTAATTCGTTTTTAAATTTCTGATTTTATTTTAATTTTAGTTAAAGTTGTAGTCGTTTTGATAGTATAAGTTAACTAGGCCTATAATAACTCTGCCATAGACTCTGCAAGAGTGTCAAAAGATCACATGCTTTTATGTTACGACTTTTACATAACCCATCTCTTTTATATAGATTTCTTTTAAAATCTTTTTGTTTTGATTTTAGGAATATTTAAAAATGTATTTGTTTTCATGAAATGCTGATATTTAAAAATATACAATGAAATTCTACAATAACAGGCTTGGCAATCTCCTGCATTTTAATCGCTGTCATCACCATGTGTCCTGGTTCACCGTTGAGAGGGCATTGCCAATACATGCTTGTTGTGCGATATCCTAGTGTACAAGTAATAAGAGTAGTATGCTATTCTCAATTCAACTATTGCTGAACTTTAGGGGCAAACAATGTTGGGCATAAAATGTAGCCTATTAAATTGGTATTATACAGTGCATCTGGGCATCTATGATCATATATATGAGTAAGCAAACAGAGACTATATGTAACCCCTCTGGTCCTACATGCCCCACTCCAGAGTGGGACTCAAACAGGAGTTTCCAGCATGGGAGACGGGGATGTTAACAAGGACACTAAAGACTGCAGTCTCTAGTTTCAGTCACTACCCAGGAAACACATTTAGGTTCTGGAAACGTTGTGGGAATGTTAGTTTTTGGTTCCCAGAACGTTCCTAGAACTTTCCCTTAAGGTTAAGGGAACATTTCTGGAACATTCTCCTTGCGTTATAAATATGGAACCTAAAAATAAACCTACATGGAACGTTCCTATGACGTTCTTGTTTGGTTCCCAAAAAAAATAAGCTCATGGGACCATTCGGGAACGTTCTGTGTTTGCTGGGTATAGAGCTAGTAAGACTGCCGCCCATCGTGCGTCAATGCAAGTGAATGAGAGAAAATAATTATTTTCTGATCCCGTTTGAATTGTGTTATGAATGTAACATATGTTGTCTGTGAATTTTTTATATAAATTCTCATGTAACGAGTTTGACAGTATGTTGTATGATTCTTTGGCTAGCAGTTGTGGAATGGACATAAAGAGAAAGACTACACGTCCCATATGTGACGTCGCCGCATAACACATTTTCCCCCCGCAAATCATGGTTTTCACTACGCACAACTAGTTTGTCCTCTCCCTGAAAGAAGGTGGTGAAGTGCACCAAAGACACTGGCATGTTTAGCGGATCACGTGTGCTAGTGGGGGTTGATGTATATCAAACACGTCGAAAGAGTTGTAGTCCACAATGTGCTCTCATACAAAGTCTAACCGTATGAAAATTCTACCCGCTAAATTGTAGCATTCTTTACACGAAACATTATATAAAAAATTCACAGACAACATATGTTACATTCATTGCAAAATTCAAACGGGATTAGAAAATAATTATTTTCTCTCATTCACTTGCATTGACGGTTTTTCAACATAGAGGTCCAGCGGGCTTAGCTGAAGGGGCGGACTTACCAGCTCTATAGTGCGCCTCTTGAGATCATGAGTGAGGTCTGTACTGCTCTCACTAGCTGGCCGCCGTAATATACACATGGTATATTTTGGAGGAACGCCCCTAAAGTGAAGCACATCAAGCATCTTGGAGCACCAAGGGTAAGCATTAAAAAATTGCCTTGATTCTTACCTCCTGAATAAATGGTTCCCCAACCTGTGACCCACATCGTGTCATTGTTGAAAGTGCTTCCCTCTGCAGCCAGACAGACTGGTCTGATGTAATTAGTGAAGTTCACAGGTGAGGAGAGTTGCAACAGAGCCATGTCATTGTTCTCAGATTGTACATTGTTATAGTCTGGATGAACTATGATTCGAGCGACGTTTCTGGACACCTCGTTTGGATTAGATAGTTCTTGAGACTGTCGCCCCAGGTACACAGTAATGATTTCAGCACTAGCCCTGCAAGGAGGACATGACCAAGCGATTACAATCATGATATTCATCAAGGAGAAGCAAACATGTTATTGAAGATCTTTGTGTTGGTTACCATGAAACGCAGTGAGCTGCTGACAGAACCCATTGATTGTTGATTAGTGATCCACCACAGAAATGACCTCCATTCACGTGAAGGCTGACCTGCCATGGCCAAGCGCGGCGGACGCATTAGCTCCCCCCACGATCTTTGTGTTGAGAGGGGCTCTGCCACACGCTTCAAGTCGAGAAGAGATTAACAGACTGACAGTCTCAGGAAAAAAGTTAATATGTTGCTCAATACATTTTATTATTATGTTATGAGAAATTATTTACCCAGAGGCTGGCAGTCATACCCTAGAGAAATTGAAACAAGACCAGTTATTAAAACCGATATTAAACAAAAATATCATGGGTTGCTTGCTTTAGTAAAATCCAAGGAAGATAACGAATTAATAAATGATATTTAATATAAACGGAGCAAGATTACACCATGCATAATGTTAACACATGACAATGAGCTAATCAAGGCTTAAATACACAGAGGATGATAATTAATGGAATGAGGAACAGGTGTGTCACTAGTCAGAAACCATTTCAAAACTCCTGCTGCATTCTAGTTCGCCTACTTATACTACGCCCTAAAGGTATGTACTCTTTTTGTGAAGAAAAAGTACATATTTTTGAGTGTGGGACTTAGGGACATTACTTTGTCATCTTTAACAGACAGCTCAGTCGCGTGCATCCTGTCACTGTAAACTGCCTTGTCAATAATCTTGTCACAGTTATAAATCATCAATTCAATCTTAATTTCTCACCGTTTTGGAGAGAAATGTTGTCGACACGTTCACCTGCCAGTCGTGGGTCTTTCATGCGGAGACTCTTCTCATGTGTTTGCAATTTGAATGTGATGCATTTTAAAGTTAATGGCTAAACGTATCTTTACGAAAGTTCACAATGCTTCTACAGATGCAATATAATAATGTAGCCACCATTGAATAAATTAGATTCTGATAATAAATCACTTAAACCCCTTTATCTTCGCGCAGCCCCCATGTCTGTAGTTTTTAACACCTTTTGTGTTTGTAGTTCTAACCGAATTCTCAACCCAATGCGCGAATGAGATGTGGGCAATATCAGCTGTTAGAGTGTGCATCCATCTGCACTACGGATATATATTCTGACTGGATATAGTTGACCATTTCGGGTCTCTTTTGCCTCGTTTCCACTGAGCGGTATGGTACGGTCGTTCGGTTCGGTACGCATTTATTTGCGTTTCCACTGTCAAAAGTTGTGAATGGTACCAAAAAGCGAACCGTACCGTACCACTATTTTGGGTACCCTTTCGTTGGGGTACCTAGCACAGTGAAAGGGTACTAAAAGGTGGAGCTAGACTCGCTGCAGAACGCTGATTGGTGGACAGAGTATCGTCACTCACGCGTGCTACAAGGGCATTAGAAGCATACAGTTGAAATATAATTCTACTGTTATTGTGTCACGAAATGTAGTTTTAAGAGTTTTTCAGGCGAGAAAGTAGTTTTTAAAGCTCAAATCTGTGGTTTATTTATAGATTTATGATAATTTGACTGAGATCCATTTCAAGCGATCACCGGACGCTCGCGCTCGTGTCCCCGCCTGGAACAGCCTTTCCTCGGCTAGTCGCTCTGATGTTTGCCGCTGACTCGGACGTCTCTCTGTAGTGGTTAAACATGAGATATAGTTCGTCTTGTATAAACCTAACAGGTGATCTTTGGTCTCAGTGAATCTATAATTCGTTCCCTGGCCAATAGCTTTGGCAGAAGGCTACGTGAAGTTTCATATCTTTGAGCGCTGAATTTGTATATTTGACTGATTGAATTGTTTCTTTATGTTATTTAAGCTTTACTGTATATCTGTTTGTACCTTTTACTTATACTTTTATAATGGCTATTATTGATAAAACTGAAATGCAACAAAAATAGATAATTTTGTCATTTTTTAAATTCTATTACAAGATAATGTGTTGTTTATTGCAACATTTGTACCAATACGATATGCAATACATTACATATTGCCTGGAATATGTTTAATATTTTTACATTTAAACGAAAAGAGGCAGGGTTGTGTTTTATATTTAGTTTTGTTATACATATAACGTTACATACATGCAGTGAATAATCAATAGGCTATGCGTTGCCTGAACCACATTTGTGTGCTTTATAATGTTTAAAATGTATTGAAATGAAATCGAAAAGAAGCAGAGTGGTGTTTTATAACATATTTCGTTTTATTATTGCCTAAAATGTAGGCTGCATACAGAGATGACTGGAGTCGCAGAGCCAGAGCGAGCTGAGTGGCGTGTTCAAGAACGCGCTTTCCATTAGCAGGGATCATTCTCCTGAGTTCGGACTTTGCGATGGCTACATGGTATTGAGAAACGCCTAATGCCAGCGCTTGTTTCTAGTGACAAACATGCTGAGAAGCAAGAACAAGATCTGCTGTGCTGTCTGTCATCCTTTGTTGTTTACTGTCGCTTTCTTCGCGCGAAAATGACGTCGATCGCTTCTTTCCAGCAAACACCACGCCTATCAAGTAGGGTAGGCCTACTGTGGCGGTGGAAACGCAAGCCTGATCATGGTGGACCCGACCTGTACTGTACTGTACCGTACCGTACCCCTCAGTGGAAACGAGGCATTTGGAACACTACGATGGAACACACTTTGGAACACTCTTTCAACATACTACGATTTGGGATGTACTAATTCTATTTTCACATACTATTTAGGACGGATAGTATGCGAAATGGGACGCAGCATCCAACTCCTGTCAAACTCCTGAGGACGGGAAGATGCAAGTGCAAATATATATAACAAAACAAACTACAAAACACAACCCTGCCTCCTTTTGTTAACATTTAAAATGAGCTTCAGCGGTAAAGTTGAATAGCCTAAATTTATAAAGTTGTGAAACTTTCCAAAGCGATGTGACGGAACAAATTATAGATTCATGAGACCAAAGATCGCCAGTTAGATATACACAAGACAAATTATATCTCAAGTTTAACCACTACAGAGACATTAGAGTCAGCGGCAAACGTCAGAAGGACTAGCCGAGGTAAGGCTGTTCTCGGCAGGGTTAATGAGCACGAAGCGCCCGGTGATCGCCTAAATCTTACAACTCCGTAAACGTCAGATCAAATGTTCAAATAGGAGCTCTCTTTGTAAATAAACCAGACTTGAGCTTTAAACAACTACATTCTTGCCTGAAAAACTCTTAAAGCTACATTTCGTGACACAATGACAGTAGTATTTTTAAATTACGCGGGTGGTAGGTGCAAGATGCGTTCTGGGATACCTGGATGACTCAAGTCTGCACAAGTCACCTCTCGATGCGTCCTTGATAAAAGGGGGGGATCAAGGACACATCCGGGGATTTGAACTGTACTTGGCTAGATGTGAACTTTGAATTGGAATAGGTCTTGGGCAGCGACCGAATGACGTTGTAGGCTACAAACAAAAACACTTATTGAGAAACGGCTCATGACAGCAAATGAATGACTATAAGTAAGGTAAATGGTGACAGTGAAATTTGAAAACTAATGTAAACTTTTTATGCGTTTTGATTGTTGATTTACACGCCAACAGCGTTTTGGGGAGCCTGGAAATGCAAGCTTTTGAAAATGTGATTCAAAGTGCAAGTTTTGAAAACTATATACCATTATCATCTCCTTGTAAACGACAAAAACACAAATTTGTGAAAATGGTGACGTCATGCGTATTACGTGTTAAGTCTATAGGTGTGTACTAGTGTTTCTTTACAAAGTGACTTTGCCAACCACTGGCCTGGCATGAATAATGCAGCGTATGTTTTGACAACACTGTGTCTGTATGTCACGATTAACAGTTGGAGTGCCCTTGATAGCCAACAGAGGGCACTCCACCCGAACTATTCCACACAATCTCGAACTATATTACCCATAACCCACTGCCCGGACTAATCAACCACA